>LPNX011138767.1:0-58137 GCA_001517045.1 Pseudotsuga menziesii
TTATGCATAATAGTCTTTTAATTCATCAAAGATAAAGGAAAATAGTCACTATTAACCACTTAAAATATCAAATGGAAGTAGCGGCTGTACAATGCGCAGCTGAAACAAATGAATGGAAAATGGAATGATAAATGAGGAATAATGGTAAGAAATGGATGAAAAATGGATGAAAAGTATGTCAATAAGTGGTGGAAAAATGGACAATTCCAGGTCTTGACAGGGATGACGTTGCTTTAGATTTACTAGATATAGCTTCACAAAATATTGATGACCAGGGAAGTGTGGGCATGCCTCCAAACATGTGGAAACTGACATACAAAATGGTGAACCCAAGACGAATGAAGCTGACATCAAAAGAATCTCTCTCTCTCTCTCTCTCTCTCTCTCTCTCTCTCTATATATATATATATATATATATATTATTTTTTTATTATTACTTCTTTAACCAACATTGTCATATCAACGTTACCCATGCTATAACATCTCCCCCATACTGGGTTGTAGAGCACCTCTCCACTATCGGTCCAATAAGGCGAGGATGTGTGTGCATAATAATCATTAGTTAGGATTATGAGATGACTATTTAAATGGAAGAGGATGTAAAAACATGTAATTTTTATAGGTATTTTGGTGGCAAGGGATGAGGACAAATGTTGTGATAAATGACAATACTTGGAAGGAAAAAAAAAGATTACATCATGATCATGACACACATCAAATTGAATACTATTATTTATAAAAAAAAATTAATTTTATTAATAACCATTGTGGTTCATTGGTCCAAATGTATTTTCTAACTCATTGTTTCTCCATATTGTGTGTCCATTGACACCTATCTATATCAATGCGTAAACCGACCTCTACACAGTTTGTGATCCTAGTTGCATGCCAATATTTGTAGTTTCATGCCATTGAGTGTTGTTTATAGTTTTCTTGATTTTGTGATATTCATGCAATAAATGAGGTCTTGTAGAGGAGGACTCATCAAAATGACCATTTTCATTTTATTTTGACAGAAAACAAGTAGACTTTGGTAGGAAGGTTCATATAGATAGTAGGCACGTAGTTTTGGGATTGTTTCGGGCCTAGTAGTAGACTAGTAGTTGCTTTTGTGATTACAACTATAGTCAGTGACACATTGTCACACATTATATTGCAACACTATGTGACTTAGTAGTTATAGTCACATCCCAGTGGCCAATGCCTCATAGTCGTAGTCATCACTTGTTATCTTGCACAACTAAGAAGTGAATGCATGACGTGAGTAAGAGAGTGATTATAATTTATGATATCTACAATATTTTTATTGATGAGCCAAAATTTATATCATAGGAATTTCAACATCTTGAGAATTTATTTATATGGATGGGTATGTAACATCCCCTTAGAACGCAACCAAAAACATTATGAAGCAAGTAAAAGGGCACTCTAAGTATAAATCCTAGGCTCGTCAAATTATAGATGAAATTGAAAAATGATAGGAGACTGAAAATGTGTGCGACTAAAACCATGATTGGGGACAAATCCACTAGGGTGATAGGTTAAAAGTGAACGAAGCCTTGGCGATCAAGGGATGATAATCATGTATCATCGTGGTGCTAATGGGGTACTGAAAGGAAGCCAGTTTTTAATGAACCCAACTTCCAATGTACTATTTATGTGAAAATGGGGTGAAATTTTTTCCTTAATTATTTTACAAGTACCTAAGAAAGTTAGTACCAATTATTATCATCCTTAATTTATAAAGTACATCCATAAAATCACACACATTGGAAATACTAATACATATATTTGAAGACTAAAATAACAAATTCTCATTATTTTATCTTAACTCTTTGACCATACTTCATCCTTTTCACAATGTAAATATTACTAGCACTTTACCCTAATCTAATACCATGGTAGTAAGATCTTACAAATTATTAATTACTTATCTTTAAAGGAAGATATTAGTTCTTTATCTTAAAATAAAAATCTTAACAAGAGGTATTGAATCATTTAACTATTCAAGTAGATTTCCTACACGAAATATACTTTTAACTATATGCTTGGGAGTGTATTTGATAGCCCATTGTACCAATATAGAGAATGTATCATAAATCATTTATTGTGCATCATCTATGCATTACATACAATCATGAAAATGAGTATATGCAAACATAAATCACAAAGCAAAAGAGAGACAACAATATATGTGCTTCACCCCATCCATAAGGCTACGCCTACAAAAATTTGATAGTCTTTATATTATTTTATCGAAGAGAAATAATTACAACTTTGTAGCACATCCACTGCCATTTTCTTTACCTCAAATCTCTTTCACTGAGAATACTCTCCAATTACTATTTTCCCTCTTCATAGGGCCTTTGATTTAAATGGAAAACCTTTTCACGTAAACATATTCCAAAACTACAAGACTTACAAAACTTCGATCGTCTCTTCTGAAAAAGCACGTGAATGAACACGTCCCTTCATGGTATCAATACAATGTTTATCACCATATTATAGTTCTTCAATTAAATATAATATAAAAATCTTATCATATGGTTCTTTAATTAATTATATCATTAAACCCTTATCACCAAGATTACCCATAAATCTACATAACCCATTCATCAAAAGTATATAGATATGGAGAGGCTTCCGTATAGTAAGTCGCTCTACTTATGAAGTATCCTTACATAATTATTAATATAATCTTTGTCATGAATCCTTTCATAAAAGATGACAAATAATATTCATTTTTTTTTTTTTGCACATATTCAAATGCTAGTACTCCCTTATACATTACTAAAATTTTCAAGGATAGAGAATGGAAATGATACCATCCCTTCAAGAGGTCGCTTTTGGTATATACTCTTTAACAACTATAGAATAATAACTAATACTAATCCAAATGCATACTAGGTCCAACCGACACCATTGGAAACTACTAAAATACACGGTCTAGATTTAGTAAATCGCAAACATATATGATCCAAGTCTTTATAAACATAAAGACAGGCATAAAACATGTTCAATTCAGAACTTAAAATATCACAGCAATATATGATCCAAGTCTTTACAAACGAAAATGCAGGCATAAAATATGTTCAATTCAGAAATTAAAAGATCGCAGAAATATATGATCCAAGTCTTTAGAAACAAAAAGGTATTTATAAACAAAAAAAGTCTTTATAAACAAAAAAGCAGGCATAAACATGTTAAATTCAGAATTAAAAAAGATCGCAGGCATATATCCTCCAAGTCTTTATAAACAAAAACACATGCATAAACATCAATTCTGAACATAAAAGATACATGCATAAACATCAATTCTGAACATAAAAGATGGCAGGCATATATGATCCAAGTCTTTATAAACAAAAACGCATGCATCATATATCTTTAATGAAATATTTTTTTTTATATACATGAACATAATTTACCTTTTAAGAACTTTTATAAAATACACATAAATAAGTTACAATTTTGTCAATTTATATACTGCGATTTTTCTTAGAACATACCAATAACGTTTTCCCCAAATCCTATATACATCATACCAAGATTTGGAAGGATTTTTAAGGAATAACAGTCTTTTTTATATAACAACAGAAATCCTAAATCTATATATATATATTATTTTTTTCTGTTTATTTCAATTTCAATAAATCCATAAGTAAAGAGCTTCATTAACTCTACAACATTTCAACTACATCCACAACCCATGTATATAAAGAATTTCATAATTTAAATTACCTTTTCCTTAGTGTAATTAACGTACTTCAACTCATCATCTCCCATTTAAATTCAATGTTTGAACTAATTTTCAACCCGTGAATTCAATGCATCCAAATAACATATAATAGGTATATACATATCTAAAATAATATTAGTCACATGTTTATTTTCACACCTGAAAAGGAAAATATGGAAACGTAAATGCATTCATGGTACTAAACACAAACATAGATAAACTCTCTTGCTACTCCATTTCCATTTATTCTCTTATTCCAGATCCATTCTCCCTCAAAAGAAAACACAAACAATCATATGCTCTCCCCATAGCACTCTGAAAAAGAAAAATCGTCCTCCAAATGCCACGCCCCTTCCTCTTAAACAAAACAGATTCTGATTCCAAAGGATTACAAGGCTGCGAAGAGCCTACACATGTCTTCCAAAAGAGACACTTGGCGAATGAGATTACACCAATCTCTCTTGAAGAACTTATGGTAGTTGACTGAAGCTTGAATGAATGAATTTGATGCCTCTTCTCCAAAACAAATAGCATTTGAACATCCTAGAAAAAATATTTTCCCAATTCTTTCCTCCAAGGAAAATTTTAGGGGCGAATTTTAGCCCCGTGGGCTATTTTTCCATGTTTTTCTCCCAAAAATGATTCGCCATTTTGCATTTTTTGAAGCCCTGTTTCGCCGAATTTTGATGGGGTAAAATGTTTTCACCCTAAAAATCGCCAAATTATTATATAAACGATATAAAATCCTTGGAAATTAAATTTTTTTTTGAAAAATATCGCGCATCATTTTATAGTTGGCGTTTTAAGAATTGGTAATAGTCGCCAACATTTATACACTTTTAAATAAGTATGGTTCCTTAAAATCATCCCTACTTTCCTCCCAAAGATTTAGTAAAATACAAACAGATAATACTCATTCTAAATAACTATTTAATGCAAGTATTATAACATTTTTTGAATTAAATACTTAATACAAGAGCTTTGGCTAATATATACCAAATATTCAAACAAATATGATGTTCCACATGATGGAAATATTTAGTCTTGCTAGTTCATATGTTCCTCTCTTCAGATAAATCCCAAGGAACCTTTTATCTTAACTATTATAAAAGTCACTAGCTCCTTTAAACATGCCTTGTATTGGGGGTAAAATTTCTTATATAGATATGAAAACCCTCGAGATATAGTTCATGTGATTGTGTTGTAAAAGAAGAGTATCCAAAAGACAGGATGTTAAAAATAGTACACATACATTGGAAAAATAATAGATAGATAAGGCTAAAAAAAAATTCAAAAGGGAATACGAACTTGTACATATAACAAACAATTATGTTATTAATGTTAGGGAATTCTCATGTAATATATTTATTACAACATTCTCTTAATGTTCCATGTCCCAACACATTATTAAGTCTAGCATACATATTAACATTGTAACGTCATTTTATAACACTAATGATTGCAATATATATAACTTTATATCATGACCCATAGATTAAATAAACATTACAATGTCTAACACCCCATGTTAGTGTTTATTCATCTTTCCATGACTCTGAACAACCCTATGAACTTCTTAAATTTATCCTTGTTGAGAAGTTTGGTGATATTTCTACTACCTGAACTTGTGAGGCGCAACAAAATAATTATATCTCTTCATTATGAACCTCTTCTCTAATGACATGATGATGAACTTCAACATATTTTGTTTTTAAATGGAAAATTGGATCCCTTATTATTTTTATTGCACTCGGATTGTCACTCTGTAAAATTGTTGGCTGCCTCTATTCAAGTTTCAAATCACATAACATTTTGCATAAACTAGTGTTGCAAATATCTTCAACTTCTCTTGATTTTTCTTTTCTTTTCATGAGATTTCCAAGTTGCCAAATTCTTAGATATTTTTCAATTTTTTAAGGTCCAAGTTTAGGCTTGTTAATATTTTCCCCAATATTTCCTTAGTTTCTTTCGAGGCCCTCCACAATAGTTTCAATATCTGAATTTAGCACTTTCATCTATTTCTTCAGATCGGTGAAACAAGAGCACACTCCATCTCTAGAACCACACTCTGAGTGATAGTTCCTAGGGAGCATGCTCCCAACGTATTTAAGATTCTCCCTGGCCCTGTCCAAAGCATCATGGTACACCACGCTCCTAAGATAGGGAGTGCACTCCCCCCATGCTCTCGAAATAGTCTGGATCTAGTGGCCAACTCTAGCCCCTCTTTAGGGATAGCTTGAATCTCTTAGATGCACAAGCTAGGTCGCTCTTTCAATGTATTGTAATTTGTACATTTCTTGAAATTTAGAAATGAGGCTATAGTACACATACACATACATATAAATTAGTGCTAGTCAAGATAGAAGGATGCTAGGTTCGTAGTGGAAGGTAAAACAGTCTTCACATGGATAAGGAAGGGAGTGGAAGTATGAATTAGGTATAGGATCCAAAACAAGGGAAGAATTTGTTTTAATTTTTTGAGGCATTCATTGGTATTAGAAAATATTGAAAAATGAATGTGAGATACCATTTAAGAAAACACCAAAGTATTTGTAAAATATTCAAACATAGTTTTAGGGAGTAAAAAGGGAGTTGGCCACAAAATAAATTGACCTTACCATAATTTTATAGCAATGAACTTGATTGATTCACAAGGATACCTTAGGTATTTATTATAAACTCATTTGAAGTTAGTTTCAACAATTTTAATACATGCAAACTTGGGTTTCTCTTCTACTAGAATTTTGAAATTAGAGACAAATTATTTTAGCATTATTTTACAAGAATTATAATTTCCAACTAAGAATGAAAGAATAGAATGAGAAAATAACAAATATTTCATGAAAATTACAAGAGATAACTCTTTACAAGTAAAATAAAATAAAGTAATTTATGGAAAACCTTACATACCTTGTTCAAAATTAGAATTCCTTCATGGAAGTGGCTGGTCAACACTTTAAAACCTCCGGGAAAGAAACCTTGAAGTTAGAAAACTTGAATCTCCTGCAATGTGTTGTGAGAACGATTTATTATAGGGAAGGGATATGAAATATAGGGAGAAAATATTGGTGGCTGAACAAGATGTCTACCAAACATTGCCAATAGTGTTAATTAGAGATATCAAATGTGAGGAAAGTCCCTCATTGTAGCATAGTATTATCAATGGAAGATATGGGAACAGAATTGTTCGAATTCAACATGAATCAATATGGATAGAGGCATCTGATTAGACTAGGTCAAACCACTGAACACGCAAACCATTGTATTATATATTTATGAGTTATGACACTATGGTATAGGTAGTACATGGGTTCATAATGGATCTCGTAAAATGGATAGACATGAATAAAGGCTTTAAGGTTAAACTAGGCCTCGTGATTGAAAACATCTGGAACATGGTAAGGGAGTCAGATAAGGTATTCTGGTAATCTGGCTTATTTGATGATGGTGTAGTTTCATTAAGAACAGAATAGGGGATCTAGACAAAGCATTGCAATTAATGAACACGCTAAAGAATCCACTAGAAAAAATAAGAAAATGAACATGGTAGAAGCGCCAAGAAACATAAATGAATCCAAAATAGTGGCCAAAAACTACATTCTGTAAAGAATAGCTATTAACATAAAATGAAAAAATGGCTTAAAATAAAAGGTAAAAAATACGATATTAATGGCTCATTAAATCCAATGCATAGGCTTCGAGGACAAGTTAGAAAAATTTTACATTACATATTCAAAGAAAAAACTAAATAAAACATTGGAGCCCCAAATGTGCAAAAATAAGGTCGGTGTTGTTTATAAATAATTTTAGTATTCATTAATTGGGAAATAATTCTCCCTGAATACGCCGAAAAGAGGAAGAAAGGAAAAATTGTGCAGAGAATGTGTGAGAGGTTTCGAGTTTGATTCTAGGAAGTTGTTTGTGTAATAGGTTACGATTTCAATTCTAAGAAGCCATGGATCCAACAAAGGAATATCTTCCTCAGGAAATATGATTTATTACCGATACATTTTGCTTCAGGCTTACAACTGTTAAGAGCGATATCTTATATCACATCGAGTTCAAGTTATTCAGGAAAATGTAGGTATGCGTTACAATCTCTCGTTCTTTCAGAAAATGACCTAACTTCTTCCATTCACTAGGTTTCAGTGAAGTTTTCCTAAGGTTTTCAATGAATGTTTTCCACAAAAGTAATGTAGAATACAAATCAAGACTTCATATATCTTTACCAATTTTAAATGAATTACAATTATCGATAATAATGGTTTTAAAAAAAAAAATTGTAATTTTTTTTTTGTTTTTATTGCCGAGGCTTTGGAAAATGACGATTATTATCCAGTGAATGAATGTTTTTGAAAATATGAGCTCGTATCAGTCATGCTAAATTTATTTTATTATATTTGTCAAGCAAATCAGGGTTCGTTAAAATGATTTTAGGATTAGTAGTACTGTGTAGATTCTGCAAAAAATTCATCCATACTTGGAGCTATTTGATCCAAGGTCCCACTGATTCAAGAAAAAACGTTTTACATATATTTCTTTAGTAGAACATGAAAAAGAGTTGTAGATGCATTCAATACAAACAATTTATATCTTTTTTAAAATATTATCTGTAATATTAAAAATATTGGTATTATTAGGGAGATAACTGGACATCCCCAACCGACGCAGAGAAAGGGTGACTACAACCTTCATATATTTTACCCAACTAAAAGTAGTAGAGAAAACAGTTGGTCTGTACTCTTTTGGTCGTTTGAGGTGACCCCTTTCAATGATTAGTGATTTATTTATAATTTGTTGAAAGTCATTTTAGCATGTTTCATAACATACAAAGATAGTGGGATGATATCCTAGAAGACCGAGCAATGGTAGATTACAAATATTTTGAACTTCTATTGTGTAGAAGTTGATAAATATAGTGTTACTGTGATGACCATAATTTACTTAGCTAGATAATTTAGTAAGGCACCTTCACCATTGATTGCTTGAAGTAAAGCCTTTTGTGTGCGACTATTTTTTTTTGCTCAGCATACCTTGGAGTTTTTATTTTGAATTTTTGTGATGTTGCAAGGCCTCCTCTTCCTTGAATCGCCTCTAGATGACATCATCAGACCATGTATCAACTCCTTTACAATGGAAGATGACACAATTGATCAACTTACCTTATTGGCACCTCACTTGACTTCAACATATAGCTCCATCATGCCTTGAACTCATCTCTCTCTGTGTTATTATTTATCGATTTGGGTCTTTATACATTGTTCAAGTACATTTTGTCGAGATTCATAAGAGAAAGAGAGGATCAAAAGGAACCAACCAGCAATCCAATATCTCCACATAGAGAATATAAACCAACACCAAGGAAAAACATAAGTATACACTAGTGTGCAATAGAAGAAACCAACAAGTGCACAATATATTAAACCAACAAATGTTCCGTTACGGAGAGATAACCCATGAAAACTGGAGCTCATCACTTAAGAGAAAACCTTCGAACAATAGTTCACACCATGAAAGAGAGAATAATATGGTGATTGACCATAGGCAAAGATAATGAGTCACTTTTATAAGAGATCAATAACTCAAAACTAATGTTCCTAATGACCCATGAGGGTGTATTCATGCAACTGAAGTGGTAGAATTCCCTCCCTAAGATGTTTTATGGGCCCACATAAAGTGCACAATATGGTGTCTATGGGATAAAATAATGAGTCACTTGTATAAGAGAGAAATAATTCAAAGATGATGTTCCAAATGACCCTTGAGGGTGTATTTTTATGCAAATCAAGAGGTAGACTTCCCTCTCTAAGAGGGTTTATGGTCCCACATAATGGCTAAGTCTGTCTTAACAACCTAGCGATGTAATAAATTAGTGTTGACTAGTTTTATTTTATGTCAAACTATATGAAACTAGCAATACACTATTGATGATTGCAGAGGTTAGCCATTGTTGTATCTGGATAAATTATTCCATCATTTGAACACAACCGCTTAAGGCAAGGAGGAGGCCATAAAGGATGATCACATATAATTACATGAGTCGTTTTATAGAGACACCAGTTAATATTGGGTTAGCGTTTTCCTAAATACAAAAGTGTGTGGGTTTATGTATTGCCCAACTTGAATACAGTTGAGAAAGCTTGAATATAGTATGAGAGTGGATTCATGGACCAACTTTAATTAACTTTACTATCATGATGGTATATGACGATTGCACCATCATTTCAATATGACCCCTTAAGCTAAGCAGGTGGAATAAAGGGTCATGAAATACAAATGTGAGTGGGTTTATAGACACTCTAATCAATATAGGGCTAGATTTGTCCTAAATATAGAAGAGAGTGGGTTTATGTATGGCCCAACTTTAATATAGTTGATGAAGCTCGAATACAGCATAAGAGTGGGTTTATGGACACCCAAATTGAATTCACTTGAAAGAGGTTGAATACAGATCAGAAAGATCAAATACAGTTTGAGAGTAGGTTTATGGATGCCTAACTCGAATACACTTGATAAAGATTGAATACAACTGGGGTTACTTGAATACAATCCTAGAGTGTGTTTATAGATACATAACTCAAATTCCATTGAGAGAGCCATGGATGTCGAACTCTAATACAACTAGGAGGGAATTTTATTGAAATTATAATTGAAAGTGGGTGTGGATATCCAACTCAATTACAAGTTCAACTATGGAAATACACAAAGGTGAGTGGGTTTAAGGATAAACTAGGTAAAAATAGGGTTGGTCCTATTCACAACACCCCTCTTCATTCTAAAATGGATTATTTTAAGAAAGAGTGTTAACTTCCCCTTAATGCTGAAAGTGAGACATATATTGAACATACAACCACTCTTGAATGACATATCTCCCACACAAACATGGTTCCACAACTTGGTGAGGGTGGCCTATGGCAGATGCATAGAAGAATGATTCACCAAATCGTGTTGGTTGGTTGAAGGTCTCTAGGTGGCACACACCACAACTTACCCCTGAAAATGAAGTTGTTGAAAATAACACATCCAAAATGGACCATCATCATAGTGTAGAAAGAATACATCCATTGAAGTATGCTAAGAATCATCCCTAGAATTATATGTAAAAAAAATAGTGGGAAGATCCTGCACACTTGTGAATAAAAATTGATTTAAAGTATGTGAAAAAGAACATGGCTTCTCCTTGAAAGTAACATGTCATAGCCCTATAAATTTCACTATGAACAAAACCCAATATTTGAGAAGTATGCCTCATATCATAGTAAATGGAATCATCCACAATAAAACTACCAACTCTTGGAACATAAAGAACATATTGAAATGTTGTGGGGTCAAAGATGATAACACTAGATTCCGAAACATGTAAGGCACAATATGCAAGGTAAATTTCGAGATGTGCATTATAAATATAATCCATCAGGTCAAACATGATATCACGAGATTCTTAAACTAGTAAGGCCCAATATGCAAGGTGCATTGTAAAATGTGCATTGTAAATATAGTCCATCAAGTATAAGAACAAAGTAGAGAAAGTATTTAAAATATTTACAGAAGAAGACCCAATGAAAAAACTGATCAAAAGATGGGTTTTAAACTCTACAAAAAAAATTATTCTAAAACTTTGGTTTTGCAATCACAAAATTTCAATGAATGCCACCAATGAATAGCCTCAGATATGTCGATAAAATTAGAAATTATTAGGAAATAAAATAATTATGCAGAAAATTTCTCTGTCAATAAATTCCTTGGGTCAAATTCTTGAAGTAATCTCTTATGAATCCCTGAACAGAGAGAAAGTTTCCAAAATCCTTATATGCACAACACTTAGGAACATGATTCTAGATGATAATATTCAACTGAACTGTAAATAAAGGTGATGAGAAACCTTCGTTCTGCAGTGACAAAACCTTGGTAATGCCACTAGTCAGTAGACAATCAGAACCTTAATATAGGGCACTTCAATCTCATGTACAAGACTCCAAACAAGTGCATAAAACATGATCATAATAACATTAGGTAAGGTTCTCTACTCTATCCTATGAAAACATATTAATTTTCCATAAAAAAACACCATAGAAACCAAGGTTACTTGGGAGTGGGAGTGGGAGCGAAAAGTGAAATTTTGAAAAGATTCTGGTTGGGAGCGTCTTTTATATAATATATATATTTTTTATATATTTTGATGTGTATATGCCAACAAATCCTTGCAAAATGTTGAATTAGTTATGTAAAGAATAAAAGCATGAAATAAATCATAATACCATATAACGTCATTCATCAATCATTCGATTATTTGTCGAGTCATATTTGAGTCCTACCCGAGTCATTGATTTTGTCAAGTCCCAAGCCAACCGAGTATTTCCTGAGTGTGAGTTTGGCTACACTGATTTTACCTGTATCTTTTTTCTTTCTTGTTGGTTAGTTCCCCTACTAATGTCTCTTTCTGGAGTTTATCATCACATCTTGTTTAAAGTGTTTAACTCATTTATATCAAATCAAGGCTTGTTTTACTCTATTTATTGGTTAATGTACTAGTCTGGACTGGTGAATCTAAATTTTATGGTTTTTGGTAATTCAATCTAGACTCTAAAAGTCAAATTAAACATATGACAAACCAATAGTTTCAACACTCCTTGATTTTCATTTATAAAGAATCAGTGCACTTTGCACTGGCTCTTGATAAGGGAAATAAACACTTAAAAAAGAACTCTCCAATGTTTTTTGCTTCTGCAGTCCATATGAATTCGTTACAGTATAGTATTCTTGTACTATTGTCTCTTTGAATTTTTTATCCACTTAATGTTGATGTCTTTTCTTATCAATTTATTTTTTCAATAACTACTAATTTTTTTGGTTTGTTTCTTTATCATAGGCAATCTTGGATTACACTGCCTATATTCAATCAACAAATATCAACCAAAAATCCATTCTTACACACATTTTGTTTGTGTAATTTCCATGCAAAATTCAAAAATATGTTGGGATAGCTAGGTTTGTACTAATGTTTTGGAATGTAATAAAATTCGAACCCCCTTTTACATATACTCTTAGTATTAACGTCATCATCATGCCTCACGAAATCAATGATGATTTGTAGTTCTCTTTTAGGAGGGTTGGAGAGTCAAAATATTTTTCATGGAGTAGTATTATATTTTCAGCTTGGACAGGGAGACCGGTTACAATTAAGACAAGAATTATAAGTTTAGAGTGAAATGATTATCTTAATAATTCCCACAGATGACCAAAAATAGGTCAAAGGTATTGGAAAGTACAACCAATCAAAATGAGAAATAGTGGAGTTCCAAAGTCATCTCCCAAGGATAAAAAGAAACCCCAAATTTAAATAACAAGAAGAAAACAATACATATTATAGGGAGCCAACTCTTAGTACAATCTCAAAGATTAAAGGTTTGAAGTAGGAAGTGTTATGGATCTCATGTGACAAAATCTTAATGCTCATTGCCTACCACTAGCTTTTGATTCCGTATAGAGTGGTATCGTCATTCCTTCAATAAATTTGTCATTCTGGAACTAGGCTAGTTGAAGTACACCTTGATGGATAAGTGATTGGGGAAATACTACAGATGTCAGAAACTAGATTAGAACTTTGTTGACTTCACGAAAAGACTTAAAAATGGCTGATGAGTTGTCAATAAATCAGGAGGTTAAAGAAAATTAGGAAGGGATCCTAGAGTTGTAGTTGGTATTGTCTGGGAGATATAAAATATGTTGTTTTTTATGGTTATTATAACGATAATTAAGGATGACAAAGAAATAACAATTTGGTAGTAGAAACTTTATCCCATGTTCTTCCTAGAAGACAAAAATAGAAGCTTCCATTTTAGTACTATATGTAAATATCTGGGCTTTTGTCAGTGAATATAATCTACTTTTTACCACTAAAATAACAACTTAGCTATTACGTGATTAGGTCCGAAATTTGTTGAAGTAACGATGACACACATGATGTATTTGCGATGTAAAAGAACAATCTTTGGATGATGATAGCCAACACCTTGTCTTTTACCTTTAGTGAATGAAATTGTATCAGGAAAGGGGGGTAACCAAAAACATGGAGTAAAAAAAGATTACATAATAAATTTGCAATATAATGATTATTTTGCTCAACAAGAAAGTTTCAATTTAGAACGTGTCAAACCAAATTTATAGTTTGCTTAAGATTCATACATTAACTAGTTGTCAACAAAAAAAGAACACACATTAATATATTTTTACTTCCACAACTGTCAAGTTGGTCCAATTAACATATGGTTGGAGTAGCCTTGATCATTGCACCTACTCCAAAAGTGTTTAGAGTTATCGCATGATGATAGTTGCAGGAAGATATTTTGGTACTTCACAAGAAGACAAAACCTGTAAAGTTTTCAGCAATGAGATACAGACCAAAATAAAATGAAATGAGGCCACAATAAAACTATGATGGCTGATGAGCAAAAAATCATACTATTTTACATCTATGGGAAGAAAACATACACTCTTTATCCAAACTAAAAATCAAGCTTCCCGTATGATAAAGGGTAACTTATAGATACATGTTTGTATAAACATTGAATTTTTAAACAGAGTTTGAGGTAGAATAAACATTGTGATGGCTATAGATTTCCTTCCATAGACATAGTTATCCTCAATAAAGATGTAATTATCTCAATTATGCATTTAATATTTTATTTTGTGTATCCCTAATCCCCAATCACATAAGGAAGAACACTTCACATGCATGCTATTAAAAATACTAATTTCAAAGTCCTCCCATTGCATTAGAGTCCCCAAAGCACACTATTCATCTAGATAGAGGTCCTTGAACGTCTATTGTTGCTTTGTTGATTTTTACATATCCTTTGATACTTTTCTAGTCATTTCCCATTGTGTTACCTCTCGAAAATGTATGGTTCAATTTTGCATTTTTAGAGGCATTCTTTTGAGCAGTACATGGATGAGAAGGTGAATAATTTGGACTGGACTTTGGCTTGAAGGTCATTTTCTTTGGATTGGAATCGACCACAACAATGTTTTTTTCTCCATACAAGGCCACTACGATGAAGAGTCAAGATACAAAAGAGGATAGGTGTGCATATAAGATGTTAAAAAGCCTCCCAAAACCTTATGAAGCAGCCCAAAATATTCCTTTAATCGATACAAGCATGTTAATGGACCTTAGGAACCAAGTAGACGATATAAGTTATGAATATTGCAGGGCTACACAGAGAACTTTGTCAATGGAGTGAGCACTTAGATTGTTGTTTTTGGTCTTTGTAGGTTAGTGAAAAGGAAAAATTGCGATGAAATAAAAATAATGAGAGAATAAAAAAATGTTGATAGAGTTTGTGGAGTCATTTCAAGCGTTTACAACCCAATGCCATCCTTCCCACAAGACAATAACAATTTGCAAGAATTCCTCTAAAAATGTTCTTCCTACACTACAACACACAAAAGAAAAACATGTTCTTCGTAGTACACTACAATGGAGGGTAAAATAGAAGCACCTTAATACCATTCTCATTGATGATGTGTCATCACCGAAAAGACTAAATGTTATAAAAAATTCAAATAAATTTGATGAGGAATTATGACAGTTAATTGTATTTAAAATAATGTCTCAAAGACCCCCACCTTGTAGTAGTCATTAAATCTCAGTATATTTCAAATTGTGTCCTCCAAAATCTAAAGAGACACAACTAATCCATAAATCGGGTCAATTACTTCTATTTATTTATGAACATTCTAGTAATGCCTTTGCTATATTTATGACTAAATAATGTCTTCTGTCACCATTTTTCCAAGCTCAATTTTCATATGTTTTTACCTTCCGTTTTTTCTTTCTCCAAAAATGACTACTACAATTCACAATATGTTTTGCACCAACAAACAAAGATAACATTCTCATGGACTAACATTGGTAATCTTTCCCTCCTAATAACAAATGTTTGGACAAGATGGAAACATTATCTTTATAGATAGATTCCTCCTTAAATATGATAATCAATTAAGGGAGTATACTCAGTAATCATTGTTGGACTACAAAATCATTCTATCTAGTCATATATGAATGCATTTCATCATAAAACAATAGACATAGGCAAAAGCTTGAGTAAGTTTAGGGTTGAGGACAGTAAAGAACTTACCATCTACCCTTGTGATTTTACTTTGTCATTGACATAGGCACATGGGAACCTTTTGCAACCTCATACCTATATCAAAAAATAGGTTGAGCTGCAAATTCATAGTTTATTCGAGAATTCTATCAATTGAAAACCAACAATTAGTAAAAAATAGTGTTTTATTGAATATAATCTATTGTACTTTACAATATTTAGAAGACATAGACACAATAAACTCTCTCTGCATTGCTTTTAGTTTGCAGTTCTAACAGTATGATCTGAACATTTTATCAACTACTTTAGGGAATGCCCTGATGAATTGGAATAAGAAATAGCTAGTTTGGTTTCTATTGCACCAAGGTGTGCAAACTTGTCAGAGCCTCCAGATGACTGTTCTATTTTATATCTAAAATATGGAAATGAATTTATTTCATCTACCATTGAATTGCATTAAGAGTATCAACTACTTTAGGGCATGCTATGGTGAACTGAAATAAGTAATAGCTAGTTCAGTTTTTATTGTACCAAGGTTTACAAACTTTCCAGAGATGCAAGATAATCATTCTATTTTATATTCAAAATATAGAAAAGAATTTACTGCATCTACCATTGAACAATATGTCTACCAAACAAGCTTCAAAATGAGCAACAAGAAATGGAAGAGAATTTTTGGAAAGCATTACAGAGTTATCTGAAAGAATTTCTAGATTTGGTGGAGAAACATTAGTCAAGGTCAGAAAAAATCATTCTCAAAACCCTATTATGGTCACTAACCAACAAGCCATCTTCTAATTCCAAGCTCTATGATTCTCTCTTTCTATACAACTTGATCAGTTTTGACCTTTAAAATTTTTTCCAACAATCATGGTGAAGAGGACATGGAAGAATGCAACGAAATTTTCAAAACCCTCTATCCATAGAAGAAGCGCAAAAGATGGATCACCGGAAGTCATAGGAGTCCCATAGATGAAACTATGCAGTTTCTCCTACCGATTTGTTCTCCAATGTACATAAATTGCACAATAAACTTCTCTTGTTGCAGATTGGTTGTGTTTTAGAGGATTTTTTGATAACTGTTACAAGCAATGGTGGTGATATTCTTTTTCTAAGAAGTAGGATCTCATTGATAAATCTCTCTCTTGCTTGCTAGAAAAATATCTGTCAGTGGGTCATAAGATCGATGTTCACAAACTGTTTTCAGTAAGAGAAGCTTTCACTTTCTTTGATTTTGTGTATGATACTATTGATGATCTAAAGAAAATGTGAGTTCAATATGCTTTGACCTCTTTGTATATGAGAACATAGGATGGAAGACACTTTCTAGCATTTCTTTTTGGATTGAATGCTCAGCTGGTAAAGGAATTCATTTCCATCTTTTGCTCTCAAATTCTTTTTATTTGGAATTCTATTCTGGAAGATTATGGGGGAATTATCTATAGGGCATGGAAGTTTGAAAGGGGTTCCTTGCTTGAGGAAATAAAAAAAAATTGCATACAAGATTTAATTCAAGGGATAAATATGCCTCTTAGAAAATCCTATCTCCCTCTATCATAAAGGTTTTATGAGGGTTTATCTTCCAAAGGACTTGGGATGGTTTCAAGGATTTTCTTTATCATCTTAGAGAACCTATACTATTCAGGGCACTACAAGTGTGTTCCTAAGGACTGTATTTTTACAACTATTATTTCATCAAATTGTACCCATTGGTCGAGCAGGAAGTTGTGACAATCTTTAATATGCATTTTATAGATTAAAAATGGTCATTTCTATGTATCTAAAGGGTGGAAATTGCATAAATAAATTGTGAAAGCCAATATAGTGAGTTAAATGTAATATTACCAGGTCTCTAAAGTTTGAAGAACTTATGGTAGTTGACTGAAGCTTGGATGAATGAACTTGATGCCTCTTCTATCAAACAAATAGCATTTTAACATCCTAAAAAAATATTTTCCCGATTGTTTCCTTCCATATTTTTACTGAAATAGAAACAAATAAAACTCATTCTAAATAACTATTTAATGGAAGTATTATACCATTTTCTGAATTAAAGACTTAATACAAGACCTTTGGCTAATATATACCAAATATTCAAACAAATTTGATGTTCCACATGATGGAAATATTTGGTCTTGCTAATTCATATGTTCCTCTGTTTAGATAAATCGCAAGGCACCTTTTATCTTAACTATCATAAAAGTCACTATCTCCTTTAAACATGCCTTGTATTGCGGGTAAAATTTCTTATATAGATATGAAAACCCTTGAGATATAGTTGATGTGATGGTGTTGTAAAAGAAGAGTATAGAAAGGACATGGTGTTAAAAATAGTACATATACCTGGGAAAAATAATAGACATATAAGGCTAAAAATAAAATTCAAAAGGGAATACGAACTTGTACATATAAAAAACAATTATGTTATTCATGTTAGGGAATTCTAATGTAATATATTTATTACAAGATTCTCTTAATGTTCCATGTCCCAATACATCATTAAGTATAGCATACATATTAACTTTGTAGTGTCAGTTTATAACATTAATGATTGCAATATAACTTTATATCATGACCCATAGATTAAATAAACATTACAATGTATAACACCCCATGTTAGTGTTGAGAAGTTTGGTGATATTTCTACTACCTGAACTTGTGAGGTGGAACAAAATAATTATATCTCTTCATTGTGAACCTCTTCTCTAATGGCATGATGATGAACTTCAACATGTTTTGTGTTCAAATGGAAAATTAGATCCCTTATCACATTTTTTGCAGTCGAATTGTTACTCTGTAAAACTGTTGGATGCCTCTGTTGAAGTTTCAAATCAGATAACATTTTGCATAAACAAGTGTTCCAATTATCTTCAATTTCTCTTGATTTTTTTGTCTTTTTATGATATTTCCAGGTTTCCAAATTCTCATAGATTTTCCATGTTTTTCAGGTCCAAGTTTAGGATTGTTGATATTTTCACCAATATTTCCTTAGTTTCTTTCGAGACCCTCCACAATAGTTTCAATATTTGAATTTAGCACTTTCATCTATTGGTTCAGATCAGTGAAACAGGAGCACACTCCAGCTCTAGAACCACACTCTAAGCGGTAGTTCCTAGGGAGCATGCTCCCAAGGTATGTAAGATTCTCCCTGGCCTTGTCCAAAGCATCATGGTCCACCACGCTCCTAGGACAGGGAGTGCACTCCCCCCATGCTCCCGAAACAATATGGATCTAGTGGCCAACTATGGCCCCTCTTTAGGGATATCTTGAATCTCTTAGATGCACAAGCTACCTCGCTTTTTCAATGTATTGTATTTTGTACATTTCTTGAAATTTAGAAATGACGTTATAGTATGTACACATACATAGAAATTAGTGTTAGTCAAGATAGAAGGAGGCTAGGTTCGTAATGGAAGGTAAAACAATCTTCGCATAGATAAGGAAGGTAGTGGAAGTATGAATTATGTATAGGATTCAAAATAAGGGAAGAATTTGTTTTAATTTTTTGAGGCATTCATTGTTATTAGAAAATATTGAAAAATGGATGTAAGATACCATTGACGAAAACACCAAAGTATTTGTAAAATATTCAAACATAATTTTAGCGAGTAAAAAGGGATTTGGCCAGAAAAGAAAATGACCTTACCATAATATTATAGCAATGAAGATGATTGATTCATCAAGATCCCTATAGCGATTTATTGTAAACTCATTTGAAGTTGGTTTCAAAAATTTTAACACATGCAAACTTGGGTTTCTCTTCTACCAAAATTTTGAAATTTGAGACAAATTGTTTTAGCATTATTTTACAAGAATTATAATTTCCAACTAAGAACAAAAGAATAGAATGAGAAAATAACAAAGCTTTCATGAAAATTACAAGAGATAAATCTTTATAAATAAAATAAAACAAAGTAATTTATGGAAAACATTACATACCTTGTTCAAAATTAGAATTCCTTCATGGAAGTGGTTGGTCAACACTTTAAAACCTCCGGGAAAGAAACACTGAACTTAGAAAAGTTGAATCTCCTGCAGTGTGTTGTGAGAATGATTTCTTATAGGGACGGTATATGAAATATAGGGAGACAATATTGGTGGTTGAACACGATGTGTACCAAACATTTCCAATAGGGTTAAATAGAGATATCAAATGTGAGGGAATTCCATCATTGTAGCATAATATTATCAATGCAAGGTATGGTAACACAATTGTTTGAATTCAACATGAATCAATATGGATAGAGGCATCTGATTAGACTAGGTCAAACCACTGAACACACAAACCATTGTATTATATATTTATGAGTTATGAGACTATGGTATAGGTAGTACATGGGTTCATAATATATCTGGTAAAATGGATAGACATGAATAAAGGCTTTAAGGTTGAACTACGCCCTATGGTTGAAAACATTTGGAACATGGTAAGGGAGTCACATAGGGTATTCTCATAATTTATCTTATTTGATGATGGTGAACTTTCATTAAGAACAAAATAGAGGATCTAGACAAAGCATTGCAATTAATAAACACACTAAAGAAGCGACTAGAAAAAAATAAGATACTGAACATGGTAGAAGAGCCAAGAAACATTAATGAAACCAAAATAGTGGCCACAAACTACATTCCATAAAGAATGGCTATTGACATAAAATGAAAAAATGACTTAAAATTAAAAAAAATAAAAAATACCATATTAATGGCTCATTTAATACAATGCATAGGCTTCGAGGACAAGTTAGAAAAATTTTACATTAAATATTCAAAGAAGAAACAAAATAAAACATTGGATCCCCAAAAGTACAAAAATAAGGTCAGCATTGTTTATAAATAATTTTAGTATTCATTAATTGGGAAACAATTCTCCCTGAATACGTCGAAAAGAGGAAGAAAGGAAAAATTGTGCAGAGAATGTATGAGAGGTTTTGAGTTTGATTCTAGAAAGTTGTTTGTGTAAGAGGTTACGAGTTCAATTCTAAGAATGCATGGATCCAACAAAGGAATCTCTTCCTCAGGAAATATGATTTATTATCGATACATTTCACTTCAGACTTACAACTGTTAAGAGCGATAGCTTATATCACATCTAGTTCAAGTTATTAAGGAAAATGTATGTATGCCTCACAATCTCGTATTCTTTTAGAAAATGACTTAACTTCTTCCATTTACTGGGTTTTAGTAAATTTTTCCTGAGGTTTTCAAGGAGTGTGTTCCACAAATAGCATTTCAGAAATAATGTAGTATTCAAATCACGACATCATATATCTTTACCAATTTTAAATGAATTACAATTATCAATAATAATGGTTTTAAAAAAAATGTTTCCTAATTTGTTTTTGGTTTTTATTGCCGAGGATTTGGAAAATGACGAGTATTATCCAGCGAATGATTTTTTTTGAAAATATGAGCTCATATCATTCATGCCAAATTTATTTTATTATATTTGTCCAGCAAATCAGGGTTCATTAAAATGATTTTAGGATGAGTAGTACTCTGTAGATTCTGCAAAAAATTCATCCATACTTGGAGCTATTTGATACAACCCTCTGATTCAAGAAGAAATGTTTTACATATCTTTCTTTAGTAGAACATGAAAAAGAGTTGTAGATTCCTTCAGTACAAAGAATTTATTTATTTTTTTATAAAATATTATCTGCAATATTAAAAATATTCGTATTATTAGGGAGATAATTGGACATCCCCAATCGACGCAGAGAAAGGGTGACTGCAACCTCCATATATTTTACCCAACTAAAACCAGTAGAGAAAACCATTGGTATGTACTCTTTTGGTTGTTTGAGGTGACACCTTTTGATGATTAGTGATTTATTTATAATTTGTTGAAAGTCGATTAGCATGTTTCCTAACATTCAAAGTTAGTGGGATGATATCCTAGAAGACCGAGGAATGGTAGATTACAAATATTTTGAACTTCTATTGTGTAGAGGTTGAAAAATGTAGTCTTACTGTGATGACAAGAATTTACTTAGCTAGATAGTTTTGTAAGGCCCCTTCACCATTGATTGCTTGTAGCAAATCATTTTGTGTGTGAATATTTCGTTTTGCTTGGCATACATTGGAGTTTTTATTTTGAATTTTTGTGATGTTGCAAGGCCTCCTCTTCCTCGGATCGCCTCTAGATGACATCATTAGACCATGCATCGACTGCTCTACAATGGAATATGACACAATTAAGCAGCTTACCTTATTGGCACCTCACTTTAATTCAACATATAGCTCCATCATGCCTTGACTTCATCTCTCTCTATGTTATTGAGTATTGATTTGGGTCTTTATTCATTGTTCAAGCACCTTTTGTCGACATTCATAAGAGAAAGAGAGGATCAAAAGGAACCAACCAACAATATGATATATCCACATAGAGAAGATAAACTAACACCAAGGAAAAACATAAGTATGCACTAGTGTGCAATAGAAGAAACCAACAAATGTTCCTTTACAGAGAGATAGCCCATGAACACTAGAGCTCATCACTTGAGAGAAAACCTTCGAACAAGAGTTCACACCATGAAAGAGAGCATAATATGTTGATTGACCATAAGCTAACAGAATGAGTCACTTGTATAAGAGAGAAATAACTCAAATCTAATGTTCTTGATGACCCTTGAGGGTGTATTCACATGCAACTGATGTGGTAGAATTCCCTCCCTAAGATGTTTTATGGGCCCACATAAAGAGCACAATATGGTGACCATGGCTAAAAGAATAAGTCACTTGTATAAGAGAGCAATAATTCAAATATGATGTTACAAATGACCCTTGAGGGTGTATTTATATGCAACTCAAGAGGTAGAATTCCCTCTCTAAGAGGGTTTATGGTCCCACATAATGTGTAAGCCAGTATTAACAACCTAGCAATATAATAAATTAGTGTTGACTAGGTTTATTTTATGTCAAACCATAGGAAAATAGTAATGCACTATTGATGATTGCAGAGGTTGTCCATGGTTATATCTGGAGATTATGCCATGATTTCAACACACCCCCTTAAGCCAAGGAGGAGGCCATAAAGGAATATGAAATACAACTAGGATTGGTTTTATAGAGACATAAGTTAATACCGAGTTAGCATTTTCCTAAATACAAAAGTGTGTGGGTTTATGTATTGTCCAACTTGAATACAGTTGAGAAAGCTTGAATATCGTATGAGAGTGGGTTCATGGACCAAGTTTAATTAACTTAACTGTCATGGTGGTATATGAAGATTGCACCATCATTTTAGCATGACCCCTTAAGCTAAGCAGGTGGAATAAAGGGTCTTGAAATACAAATGTGAGTGGGTTTATAGACACTCTAATCAATATAGCGCTAGATTTGGCCTAAATATAAAAGAGAGTGGGTTTATGTATGGCCCAAATTTAATATAGTTAATGAAGCTCGAATATAGTATAAGAGTGGGTTTAGGGACACCAAAATAGAATTCACTTGAAAGAGGTTGAATACAGCTCAGAAAGCTCAAATACAGTTTGAGAATGGGTTTATGGATGCCTAACTCAAATACACTTGATAAAGCTTGAATACAATTGAGATAACTTGAATACAGTCCTAGAGTGTGTTTATAGATACATAACTCAAATTCCCTTAAGAGAGCCATGGATGTCGAACTCGAATACAACTAGGAGGGAGTTTGATTGAAATTATAATTAAAAGTGGGCGTGGATATCCAACTCAATTACAAGTTCAACTATGGAAATAAACAAAGGTGAGTGGGTTTAAGGATATCCTAGGTAAAAATATGGTTGTTCCTATTCACAACACCCCTCTTCATTCTAAAATGGACGACTTTAAAAAATACCGTTAACTTCCACTTAATGTTGAAAGTGAGACATATACTTAACATACAACCACTCTTGAATGACATATCTCCCACACAAACATGGTTCCACAACTTGGTGAGGGTTGCCTATGGTAGATGCATAGAAGAATTATTCACCAAATCATGTTGGTTGGTTGAAGGTCTCTGATTGGAACACACCATAAACTACCCGTGAAAATGAAGCTGTTGAAAATAACACATCCAAAATGAACCATCATCATAGTGTAGAAAGAATAGATCCGTTGAAGTATGCTAAGAATCATCCCTAGAATCATATGTTAAAAAATAGCAGGAAAATCCTGCACACTTGTGAATAAAAAATTATTTAAAGTATGTGAAAAAAAACATGGCTTCTCCATGAAAGTAACATGTCATAGCCCTATAAATTTCACTATGAACAAACTCCAATATTTGATAAGTATGCCTCATATCATAGTGAATGGAAGAATCCAAAATAAAACTACCAACTCTTGGAACATAAAGAACATCTTGAAATGTTGTGGGGTCAAATATTATAACACTAGATTCTGAAACTTGTAAGGCCCAATATGTAAGGTGCATTGCTAGATGTGCATTATAAATATAGTGCATTAAGTCAAAGATGATATCACTATATTTTTAAACTGGTAAGGCCCAATATGCAAGGTGCACTGTAAATATAGTCAATCAAGTATAAGAATAATGTAGAGAATGTATTTAAAATATTTACAGAAAAAGAACCAATGAAAAAATTATCAAAAGATGGGTTTTAAACTCTAAAAAAAAAATTATTCTGAAACTTTTGTTTTGCAATCACAAAATTTCAATGAATGCAACCAATGAATAGCCTCAGAGATGTCCATAAACTTAGAAAGTATCAGGAAATATAATAATTATGCAGAAAATTTCTCTGGCAATTAATTCCTTGGGTCAAATTCTTGAAGTAATCTCTTATGAATCCCTAAATAGAGAGAAAGTTTCCAAAATCCCTAGATGCACAACACTTAGGGACATGCTTATAGATGATAATATTCAAGTAAACTATAAATAAAGATGATGAGAAACCTTGGTTCTGCAGTGACAAAACATTGGTCATGCCACCGGTTAGTAGACAATGGGAACCTTAGTATAGGGCACTTCAATCTCATGTACAAGACTCCAAACAAGTGCATAAAACATGCGCATAATAAGCTTATATAAGGTTCTCTACTCTATCCTATGAAAATATATTAATACTCCATAAAAAAACACCATAGAAACCAAGGTTACTGAGCAGGAGCAAAAAGTGAAATTTTGAAAACATTCCGGTTGGGAGCATCTTTTATATAATATATATTTTTTAATATTTTAATATATTTTGATGCATATATGCAAACAAATCCTTGAATAATGTTGAATTAGTTATGGAAAGAATAAAATGATGAAATAAATCGTAATACCACATAATGCCATTCATCAATCATCTGATTCTTTATTGAGTCATATCTGAGTCTTACCCGAGTCATTGAGTCTATTGAGTCCCAAGCCATTCGAGTGTTTGCTAAGTCTGAGTCTGGCTACATTGATTTTACCTGTATATTTTGTCTTTCTTGTTGGTTATTTCTGCTACTAATGTCTCTTTCTAGAGTTTATCATCACATCTTGTTTAAAGTGTTTAACTCATTTATATTAGATCAAGGCTTGTTTTACTGTGTTCATTGTTTAATGTACTAGTCTGGACTGGTGAATCTAAATTTTATGGTTTCGGGTAATTCAATCTAGACTCTAAAAGTGAAATTAAACATTTGACAAACCAATAGTGTCATCATTCCTTTATTTTCATTTATAAAGAATCAGTGCACTCTGCACTAGCTCTTGATAAGGGAATTAAAAACTTAAAAAATAACTCTCCAATTTTTTTTGCTTCCGCAATCCATATGAATTTGGTACCGTATAGTATTATTGTACTATTATCTCTATGAATGTTTTATCTACTTAATCTTGATGTATTTTCTTATCAATTTATTTTTTCAAGAACTATTAATCTTTTTAGTTTGTTTCTTTATCATAAGCAATCTTGGATTACACTTTCTGTATTCAATCAACAAATATCAACAAAAAATCCAGTCTTACACACATTTTGTTTGTGTAATTTCCATGCAAAATTCAAAAATATGTTGGGATAGCTAGGTTTGTACTAGTGTTTTTGAATGTAATAAAATTTGAACCATTTTCTACATATAATCATAGTATTAACGTCATCATCATGCCTCATGAAATCAATGATGATTTGCAGCTCTCTTCTAGGAGGGTTGTAGTGTAAAATTATTTGTCATTGAGTAGTATTATATTTTGAGCTTGGACAAGGAGACTGATTATAATTAACATAGGAATTATACATTCAGATTGAAATGATTATATTAATAATTCCCACAGATGACCCAAAATAGGTCAAAGGTACTAGAAAGTACAACCAACCAAAATGAGCAATAGTGGAGTTCCAAAGTCATCTCCCAAGGATAAAAGAAAGCCCGGATTTAAATAACAAGAAGAAAAAATTACATATTGTAGGGAGCCAACTCTTAGTACAATCTCAAAGATTGAAGTTTTTAAGTAGGAAGTCTTATGGATCTCATGTGACAAACTCTTAATGCCCATTGCATACCACTAGATTTTGTTTCCCTACATAGCGGTATCGTCATTCCTTCAATAAATTTGTCATTCTGGAACTAGGCCAGTTGAAGTACACCTTGATGGATAAGTGATTGGGGGAGATAATACAGATGCCAAAAACCATAGTGGAACCCTATTGACTTCATGAAAAGACTTAAAAATCACTGATGAGTTGTCAATAAATCAGGAGGTTGTAGAAAATTAGGAAGGGGTCGTGGAGCTGTTGTTGGTATTGCCTGGGAGATATAAAATATGTTGTTTTTTATGGTTATTGTAGCATTAATTAAGGATGAAAAAGAAAGCACAATTTGGTAGTAGAAGATTTATCCCATGTTCTTCCTAGAAGACAAAAATAGAAGCTTCCATTTTAGTACTATATGTAAATATTTGGGCTTCTGTTAGTGAATATAATCTTATTTTTACCACTTAAAGAACAACTTATCTATTACCTGATTAGAGCCTAAATTTGTTGAAGTAATGATGACACACATGATGTATTTGCGATGTAAAAGAACAATCTTTGGATGAAATTGTATCAAGAAAGGCGGGGTAACCGAAAACACACAGTAAAAAAGGATTACATAATAATTTTGCAATATAATGATGATTTTGTTCAACAAGAAAGCTTCAATTTAGAACATGTCAAACCAAATTTATAGTGTGCTTAAGGTTCACACATTAACTAGTCGTCAACAAAAAAGAACATGCATTAATATATTTTTACTTCCACAACTGTCAGGTTGGGCCAATCAACATATGGTCTGGAGTAGCATTGATCATTGCACCTAATCCAAAAGCGTTTAGAGTTGTGGCATGCAATAGTTGCAGGAAGATATTTTGGTACTTCACAAGAAGACAAAACCTGTAAAGTTTTCAACAATGAGATACTGACCAAAAAAAACTGAAATGAGGCCACAAGAAAAATGTGATGACTAATGAGCAAAAAATCATACTATTTTACATCTATGGGAAGAAAACATACACTCTTTATCCAAACTAAAAATCAAGTTTCCCATATGATAAAGGGTAACTTATAGATATATGTTTGTATCATAACATTGAAGTTTTAAATATACTTTGAGGTAGAATAAACATTATGATTGCTATAGATTTCCTTCCTTAGACATAGTTATCCTGAATAAAGATGAAATTATCTCAATTATGCATTTAATATTTTATTTTTCGTATCCCTAATCACCAATCACATAAGGAAGAACAGTTCACATGCATGTTATTAAAACCACTAATTTCCAAGTCCTCCCATTGCATTATGGTCCCTAAAGAACACTATTCATCTATACAGAGGTCCTTGAAGGTCTATTGTTGCTTTGTTGATTTTTACATATCATTTGATACTTTTTCTAGTCATTTCCCATTGTGTTACCTCCCGAAAATGCATGGTTCAATTTTGCATTTTTAGAAGCATTCTTCTGAGCAGTACATGGATGAGAAGGTGATTAATTTGGACCTTTATTTGGTTTGAAGGTCATTTTCTTTGGACTGGAATCGACCACAACAATGTTTTTTTCTCCATGCACGGAAACTATGATGAAGATTCAAGATACAAAAGAGGATAGGTGTGCATATAAGATATAGTAAAAAGCCTCCCAAAACCTTACCAAGCAGCCCAAAATATTCCTTTGATGGATAAAAGAATGTTAATGGACCTCAGGAACCAAGTAGACGACATAAGTTATGAACATTGCAGGGCTAGATGGAGAACTTTGTCAATGGAGTGAGCACTTGGATTGTTGTTTTTGGTCTTTGCAGTAGGTTACTGAAAAGGAAAAACTATGATGAAAGAAAAATAATGAGAGAATAAAAAAATGTTGATAGAGGTTGTGGATTCATTGGGAGTGTTCACAACCCAATCCATCCTTCCTACAAGACAGTAACAATTTGGAAGAATGCCTCTAAAAAATGTTCTTCCCATAGTACACATCTCAAAAGAAAAACATGTTCTTCTTAGTACACTACACAGGAGGGTAAAATAGAAGCACCTTAATACCATTCTCATCGATGATGTGTTGTCACCGAAGAGACTAAATGTTATAAAAAATTCAAATAGATTTGATGAGCGATTATGACAATTAATTGTATTTAAAATAATGTCTTAAACACCCGCACCTTGTAGTAGTGATTAAATATCAGTATATTTCAAATTGTTTCCTCCAAATCTAAAGATCCACAACTAATCCATAACTAGGTTCCATTACTCCTATTGATTTGTGAACATTCTAGTAATTCTTTTTCTATATATATGACCGAATAATGTCTTCTTTCACCATTTTTTCAAGCTCAATTTTCATGTGTTTTTACCTTTCATTTTTTTTCTCCAAAAATGACTACTACAATTCATAATACGTTTTGCACCAACAAACAAAGCAAACATTCTCATGGGCTAAAATTGGTAATATTTCCCTCCTAAAAACAAATGTTTGGACAAGATGGATGAATGTTCTTTATAGATAGATTCCTCCTTCAATATGCTACTCAACAAAGAGAGTGTAGTCAGTAATCATTGTTGGACTACAAAATCATTCTATTTAATCATATATAAATGCATTTCATCATAAAAAAATAGATATAGGAAAAATATTGAGTAAGTTTAGGCTTGAGAACAGTAAAGAACTTACCATGTTCCCTTGTGATTTTAATTTGTCATTGACATAGGCACATGGGAACCTTTTGCAACCTCATACCTATATCAAAAAATAGGTTGAGCTGCAAATTCATAGTTTATTCTAGAATTCTAGCATTTGAAAACAAAAAATTAGTAAAAACTAGTGTTTTATTGAATATAATATATTGTACTTTACAATATTTAGAAGACATAGACACAATAAACTCTCTCTACATTGCTTTTAGTTTGCAGTTCTAACAGTATGATGTGAACTTTTTATCAACTACTTTAGGGAATGCCTTGATGAATTGGAATAAGCAATAGCTAGTTTGGTCTTTATTGCACCAAGGTGTGCAAACTTGTCAAAGATTCTAGATGATTGTTCTATTTTATATTCAAAATATTGAAAAGGATTTATTGCATCTACCATTTAATTGCATTGTGAGTATCAACTACTTTAGGGCATGCTATGATGAATTGAAATAAGTAATAGCTCGTTAGGTTTTTATTGCACCAAGGTTTACAAACTTGCCAGAGATACAAGATAATAATTCTATTTTATATTCAAAATATGGAAAAGAAATTACTACATCTACAATTGAACTGCATTACGAGTGTGGAGTCAACATGCATGCATGAAGAAATAATTTACATAGCTATAAGGAAGACATGCTATTGAATTCTCTATGTACATGGTTACAAATTTTAATAACTAGGAAATATTTATGTGGTGCCAATGAGAATGCATTTATGTCTTCTTCCTTGGATAATTGGAAAGTTGTCAACAAGAATACTAAAATCTTCTCAAGAAAGTTTCAATTCTGAACTTGACACACAAAATCTATAGTGTGCATAAGCTTCACACATTAACTAGTCGTCAACAAAAATAATATGTCTTAATATATTTTTACTTACACAACTGTCAGGTTAGGCCAATCAACATTTGGTATGGAGCAGTGTTTATCATTGCACCTACTCCAACAACGTTCAGAGTTGTGGTATGCAATAATTACAAGAAGATATTTTAGTAGTTCACAAGAAGAAAAAAACCTACAATGTTTTTAGCTGTGAGATACTGACCAAAATAAATTGAAATGGGGCCACGGGAAAACTGTGATTACTGATGAGAAAAAAATCATTCCTTTTTACATCTCTCGGAAAACACATACTTTATTTATCGAAAATAAAAATCAAGTTTCCCATACGATAAAGGATAACTTATAGATATGTGTTCGTATACACATTGAAGTTTTAAACAAACTTTGAGGTAGAATAAACATTTTGATGGATATAGATTTCCTTCCATAGACATAGTTATCCTTAATAAATATGCAATTCCCTCAATTATGCATTTAATATTTTCTTATGTGTATCCCTAACAACCAATCACATAAGGCAAAACGTTTCACTTGCATGTTATTGCATTACAGTCCCCAAAGCACACTATGCATCCAGACGAAGGTCCTTGAAGTTCTATTGTTGCTTTGTTGATTTTTATACATCCTTTGACACTTTTTCTAGTCATTTTCCATTGTCTTACCTCCCAAAAATGCATGGTTAAATTTTTCATTTTAGGAAGCATTCTTCTCAGTAGTACATGGATGAGGAGGTGAATAATTGTTGAGCCTCATTTTGTTATCATTTTTGGCATTAAAATAACACATTTAAATGCATATTTTATTATCTTTTGTGTATTTTATGTCATGCAGATCGTTCTTTAGCATGAGGTAAGAACGAATTTGAGGTTTACGCAACTCTTGTTATTAACAATATTTTTACAAATTTATTGACTTAAATTTCTATTATTTAAAGCATATTTAATATGTATATTAATTTATGTATTTGTTTCCAGATTTTTAGTTTTTGGGCAAGGTTATAATAGACATATTAGTTTTCAACTCGTTAAAACAGACAAGCATTCAGCCAGCCATGTGCAACCATCATCCATCTCACTGTTCAGTTCCCCATCCAACACATCTTTACCAGCACGTTGAAGAAGGAAGCTGCATGCTACGTTCACATTGTTGTGGCCCAACATCATGCTGCCACTACCTGACACCACCTGCTATCCATGTGCTTGATGTTTGATGAAGCCCCTAGCTTAAGGATCGCCATTGTGTTGATTTTTTGACCTCGTCATCCAGCCCTTGCGTGAAATTCACTGGTGGTTTGCCATGTTTTCCCTAGACTAATGCTTAGTGTATCAATCTCACAACGCAGCTAACTGTTCAGCCTCCAATCCAGATCGCCCATCATCCTGTGCACTGTAAAACATAAAATATCCTGCAAATAAATTGTTACCCACATGCCTGGGTAATAAATTCATGTTCTGGATAGCACACGAGCTTGCAATCTCCTTCACCTGCCACCACCCTACTTGTTGCGCTAAGGAAGGAATTCATGTGCCACATCTGAAGTCTATTAATGCTGATGAAGGACCTTGTTCTGGAAGACACATCGTGTACATTACTTGTGCTCAACACCACTCCACCAGCCATGTGAAAGGAGGAGTAGATACACCACCATGATGCCCTGCTCATGTTGAATATGCCACAATCACGCTGAGGGAGGAACTAGACTATGCACTGGAGTATAAACAATTAATGTTCATTATAATCAACTAAATTTAGAGAGCAATCGACCACTAAAGGGTTGACTTGATCAAACTCTCATAAACAGTATATAAACGTCTCCATTTGAGAGCTAGAGAGGGTTGACAGTTCCATTTTTATGCATGCAATTTGTCTATAAGCACACTATAATTTTGCCCCATATTCTGAATAAAAGTTTGTACATTCTATTGTTCATGGTTGTCTTTGCGTAGGAATTAGACATGCATCCCCTGATTGCTGAGAAGGCCCCTCAACAACCAGTGGCTTTGTAATGTCCCCGAGCCTTTGACCGGCAAAGAGGACGCTACCATACCATTATCTATCCGGGAAACTGGCCCCATGAACATACACATAAAGAAATTGAAATGATTTGAAGTAAAACATGCACACATTATTACCCTACAGTAGAAGCAAAACCATACATTCAAGCATTTAGCATGTTCATCATTTTCATTAACAACAAATACAATTGCAAATATGAAATAGACAAGAATACTTATCTTATGACGAAGCTCGTCCCGCAACCAGCTATGTCACTGCAACATTCCAACCAACCATAGGCTAGTGTGCTCCTTAATCTCTCAGCAACACTGCCACCCCCGAGCTAGGCATGATTCCATAAAGAGTAAGGAAACTAAGCAGGCTCACACATAGCCAAAGATACCACACTATTTAGCCAAGCCAACACACTTGGGTTTATCAGGCTAAGAGTATACAAAAACACATAACCAAGCCAACAAGTTGGGTTTATTAGGTTATTAGGAGATGGAAGCACTGTCTACTAAGCTAGTGGGCTCACTGAAGAGTTAAGGACACCTGCACCAGAACTAGCATGAATTATAGGACACCCACACACACCCAACACAAGGAATCAATCCTTTCTCTGCTACACAGTCCCTTAGGCCTTGACTTCCCTTCTAGTGCTATTTAAGGGGTGTGGAGAAGAAATCCATCCCTATAGATTTGTCTATGAGGCTCCCAAACACACCAAGTTTACCAAGCAGACTCATTTCCACTCCTACATAGTCTAAAGACCAACCATTGCATACACATATAAAAACTGAGCAATTCACATCCTTGGGTAAGAAAAAGGAAACATAACCACAACCAAAATGGTGATACATAGCTCAGAACGAGAAAGATGATCCTAGAGTTGTTCTTGGCCCTAACATGTCCAAAACAACTCAGCAAAAACCCACACTCATGGAGAAAAACAACCCAAAAGTGGAGAAAAGACAACCACTAATCCTCAGCCGCATGAGGAGAGGACACACCACCTGCGCGGAGGTGGATTACATCCATACAGACCACAAATTGAAGGAAATTGTACACACACAGTAAAATTAGAAGAGTAAGACTGAACTAGTCATGGTATGCAGGCGTGAAGACTCAGTGATCGCATGAGGGAAAATCCCAAACCTGCATGTGAGGAGAAAACATCCAGGAACCCCAAATCGCAAATGAGAACCTACAACAGCCAAAAACCAAAACATGAATGTCACATACATAGGAAAATCATGAATGCCAAAAATGGCTCCCCCGGCTCTCTACGTGAGAAAACAATGAAGAATGGGTCGTGGTCCCTTCCTGTCCATCTGTAGGTGAATGAGATCCATGGAGCAGTGTGTGTGTGTGAAAGGACTGACAGTCCTGCCACACACCACTGTCCATGCAATAACTTCCCCAACTAACATCAGAGGATTTAATTCGGTGGTTGAGACAATGATAAGACAAAAATGTTGTTGAATGAGACAAGGAAAGGTGAGTGAGACAAAAGCTGGGTGAGAGCTAAATGGGTTCATCAATTGACACTTGGATTTTCCCTAATGGATCCCAAGGGTTAGAAATTCCCCCCTCCTTATCCTTAGGAAAATCATGCCCTTTTCATTATGGTTTCATTGACATAGCCGGTTGGCGTTTATTTTAATTAAAATGCATGTTTACATGATGCCAAATTCAATATGTGTCGGATAGCACGATATACCATCGGCAACGATTTTAATCGCCGAAACATAAGACATTAAATCGATGGTGGGGATTTTTCCTTTAGCTCCACACCTTGATTATTTACAATATATACATGATATACATTTAAGGCAAACGGGGTCAAAACCGGGGTGTTACAGGCTTCCATTTCCGTACGTGTTTTTGTTATTTTCTCTTTCAGAGATAAGTAGTTTTGTTTTAATTTGTTCATGTGATTATGTTACTATAATTGTCCATTTATTTACTTTATGTGACATATGTTTGTTATAGTTAATGTAATTATCTTTTTAAGGTAGTCTTTTCCTATAGAATTAGAGTGGTCGGTCACATGTAGTTTGTTTTCAGTTTTCTTTTTAGTCTTTTCTTTTGGTTAAATGCTTAATGTTATATTTATAGATAGATAAAATTTAGTTAGTCTTAGGTCTGATCTGTAGTTAGAATTAGTTTCGTTAAATTTTGTTTAAATATAGATTAATTCAACAATGTTTCAGTTTGTTTTATTTTATAATAGAAACAATCTCTTCATACCCATAGATTAGTAATCCCTTTTGATTATTTTAATTATTAAATAGGTTTAAATTATGTCCTTTATGCATCTTTTTTTCATATGCACAAAATCAGCTGATAATTAAATCATTTACGTATGTTTTTATTATTCTCTATATCCATCCTCTCATTCAGACTGTGTTTGGACTGTCATTCGGACCTTCATTCCAAACTATCCTCCAGCCTTCCATCCGGCATTTAGTGTTCTTAGTTTATTTTTTAACCTGTTTTCAGTTTTTTTTCTTTGGCTTTTTGAATTTTGTTATATTTTGGTAATTAGGTAATAGTTACATCAGCCTCTAGGACCTTAGGTTAGATTATTTTAAAGTACTTATTAAAAGCCCTTTTTGTATTTCTTTTTAATCAAAGCATGTTTTTGAATTATGATTTGATTTTCTTCTTTTGTCTTTGATTTCCTCATTTATCATTGGTGTAATATCTGATAATTGTATCTTTGGTTTAGTTTAATTCACCGTTGTTTATATTGAATTTAGGGTTAGACATGTTAATTTCTGGAAAATACACCAATACTTTGTAGATTGATACTAGCATAGGATTTATTCATTTAATTGTATGTTTACTAAAAAACGCTTATAGGCTAAAGAATTAGAGAAGTCTTCTTAATTAAGTTTTCTACTTTCTTCTTTATTTATTTTTTCTACTTATTCATAAATTAGACCTTTCTCAGTTTCTGAAGTTGTTTATGAAAGTTTTCCCATTTTTAGATTAAGAAGAAGAAGAGTTAATTAATGAGTAGTCTGATATTATCCTAGTATGATGTTTCGATTTAATCACATTAATAATTAAATTTTTAGGAGTTTGACTCAGTTTTTCATTTTGAAAGAACTTTCAATCTTTTGTTTATTAAAGTATTTCTACAACGCCCTAGGAACCCCTCTACCTTTGCATATATTTTGTAGCAACTCTAAGCCTACCAGCCCCAGTCGGTAATTAACTATTAAGTTTCTTGAAGATAATAGAACACACCCAACATTTTGGCGTCATTGCTGGGGAGTTGCTCTGTAAGTTAGAAAAAATAGAATTTGCTTATGAAGTTTAGTGATACGTTGGTGGTGGGGGAGTGGTAAGACGAGAGGTAAGAACCTGTGGATATTTTATAACAGTTGCCCCCAAACCTAGCAGTAGCAGTAGTCTAGGTTTTCCTTTAGTTTAGTTTTTCATGAACAGAATCTAGATAGATAAGGATAGATAGGTTGCCTTTACGTTACAAAGAAAGGGGTGGGGGGGGAATGGTAATATGAAAAGACGACTTTACTACAGAATTTTCATAGTGTGAAATCCTAACGCATCCGCTTTAGTGGGTTTCCCAAATCCTTGTTGTTCCGTTTTTGCATAAGTGTGTTTACTTTATGCAAAGTTTGATTTATTTCTCTTAAGCGTACTTTTATTTTCACAGATGTAGATGGTTTACCTTTTCATAAGTTCAATTTGATGGACATGTGCCTTTAGGTAATTTACTTTCATACAATTTACTCGTATGCGAGTGTAGGAATTATTTTACAATTAAATCACTTAGTGGTGTTGTAAGTGACACCCATCCTACTAACAAACTAACATGAACATTTAAAAGGGGAGCTTTAAGATAACACATGAAAAACTATTTATATTGTGGGAAGATATGGTAGGAGAGAATGATGAAGAAGTTGTTACCTTTGAATTCCCTATTAGAGATCGAAGAGTAGTGGCACAAATACAATACATTCCCCCATCCATTTTTCCAAATTTTCATGGACTACAGAATGAAGACCCCGATGAATTTTTATTTCAATTGGAAATACTTTGTAGAGCATATAATTTTCAAAATCTGAATTTTTTCCCTCTCACTTTGAAAGGATCAGCCCTCCGATGGTTCATGAGCCTAGGTGGGAATTGCATTCAAACTTGGGAAGACATGAAACATATGTTCTTGAAAATATACCAAGATTAGGACATCTTTGAAATAACACAGGGAGAAGAAGAAACTTTGGAAAATTATGTCAAACGCTTTCAATACAACCTTCAAAGATCAAAACTAAGACAGTCATGAGAAAGATACCTGAAAAAAAAAATTTACTCAAAGGAATAAAAAATGAATATCTAGAAATTTTATGTCTGATGGTAACAGGTGAAGTATTTCAGTTATCAAATGATAATGTTTGTGAACTACGTAGAAGGTATTCAAGAGGAAAATTCAATATTAGTAAAAATATACCCTCTTCTCAGCCTCATCTGAACCCCTTTCAACCTTGTTCACAAATCCTTTCTGTCCCATTTGATGATCATAAGGATACTCTCTCTTATTATGCAACACTTCATGTTCTACAAGATTTTCAAAAATATCCCATTTTCCAAGCAGGATCAACCACACAAGCTAGTCAATTACACCTGCCACAATTACCTTCTCATAAATCTCCTCTATGCCCTACACACATTCTTGTTCAATCTAGTCCACATTCTAACAACAATAAAGTAGTACAATATGCTCACAGTGTTGAACTGCAACATTTATCCACCTTACCTACCTCACCAACAATATTTCAAGAAATTCATACGAGATTTGGAGAGGTTATGGATCAAGGGATTGTAAAGACTACAAAAGTAAGTGAAGTTTCTACTTGGCCTTTTCCACAAGAAGACAAGATCAACCTGGAACGCCTCTCATTCGATGAGGGAGAGACATTAGAACCTGAATATTCCTCGTCACCAAACTTAGATTCTTTATACATCCTAGAGTTCAATGAAAGATCTCGTGACATAACAAATGAAGAAGAAAACATAGAATACATAAGTCACATTGAAATATAGTTCCAAGAGGGAACCAAGCCACGGTACCATCCTCTTCTTCAATGTTTATTTCTGCTAAATCAAACAACTCGGTTGATTCCTTATACCCCAGTAATCATTGTAATATTTTTCTTATATGTGGATAAAGGTATATTTCTAATTTTGCATCGAACATGGTTACATTGGAAGAATTCATATACTTGAATTGTTTTCTTTCTTTTTAGTAAAATAGGATATTATGTAAATATATTTTTGTTTTATTAAATAAATAAGAGTTACTACAGGTGACTCTTTTTCTTTCCATAATGTTATATATGTTTTTATAACTAAATATGAATCATCTAACAAGTGGTTTTGCAGTCTGATTATAAGAATTTTATCTATAAGCATCTCATGGACTATTATCTGAAAGACAATTTATGATTGTAAGATATCTTAAACCTTTCTTAAAAATTGCAACTTATAGTAATAATTAAAAACTATTCTGTGTACATCATTCTTAACTATTCCTTTTATGATTCATATAGGTTTTGATATTTTGATTCAGACATGTATATTTCTGATTTTCTATTTTAAACAGTTGCGTGATAAGACTTACTCTCATTATTATGTTTTTTGAATCTCACCTTATACCTATGGATTACTAGTTTATCCTATACTTGTTATCAAAACTTGTCTCTTAAAATATCTTTGTGCGATAACTCGATAGTAGGTGGAATTTTTGCCTATGGGGAACATTATTAATCTTTCACGAAGAAGAAGGATTGTAAGTTCAAAGAACATATTTAAGTTATTCTCTTTTGACATGATTTATGATTAAGGCTAGTATGAAAAGTATTTGTAAGTTGATTTTTGCAAACTTGAATTATGTGTTTTAGCAGGGCTTAGTAGACTCTAGTACCAATCCGCTTCCATATACTTAATATCATTATACAAGGAAAACCCACCGGGGTACTGAACATGCCTGTTGGCAGCGGGTCAATGCTAAGTAAAAACTTAAAAGAAGGAAGCTCGATAAATGCAAGTAAATCCATCGGGGTACTGAACAGGCTCGCTGGTAGCGGGACTATGCTTGCATGGTGAACTGAACAGGCCTACTGGAAGTAGGGCAATACCGGGTAAAAGAGATCTGGTTAATGCACTACTATGCACATGATTCAGAGAATAATGATAAATATGAAGAAATTTTTTCAAATATTTATTTTAAGACTAATTGTTTTTAATGTCATTTGAGAATAATTGTAAGTTGGGATTGGACCTAGCTATCTACTTCAACAAATACCTAGGATATCATTATACTAGGAATGGAACCCGTAGCTATAAAATCTCACACACTCTCAGGTAAACTTAAAATATTTTATGATGACAAGATATATTTAAAATAAGGCACGGATGACTAGATTTTCCTATGTCATGCTTTCAGTTAGCTTATCACCATTTAAGTGGTATTTCTAAGCACTGCTATATTTTTCGTGAATATACATATCTGAATCATTTCCATTTACTAGTTAGTTTTTCTTTTTACAAAATAATAAAACGGAATGATAGCACTCTTTTTATATGGATCGATCGAATCTTCTTTCTCATGGCTTGAGGACACGCCATAGCTTTGGTTTGGGGGTGAGGATTAGGAAAAATTAGACTGTTTTTAAAAATTAGACTATTTTTATTTTCATTATTTATGATAAATCTATTTTCTCTGACAAAATGATAAGCATTTTTCAGGATAAATTAGCAATGGAACTTGGTTATAGCATGAAGTATATTTTTACAGAAGATCAATATGGAGGACTGTATGAAGGATTGAAGGACAATCCAAATGAAATACCAAATGATGATCTAAACTTGGTGATATTATATCACTTATGACTAAAATTTGCTAACCAAATTATATTTTTGGCAAATAGTTTTTACCTCCATGAGAATGCTTTGACCTTAAAAGTTTTTTTTAGTTATCATTTCACTGTCAGTAACCCTATCATTTTACTCAATCATGTATGTAAACTATCAAATGATTAATTGTAGGGCCTTTTGTGTTATATGTTCAACTTGTCCATATTTTTACCTTGGACATGGTTGAACTAATTATAAACTTTATGAACTCACTCATTCATGCATATGCCTGTTGCTGGCTCACATTTCAAAGTTCGCTTTGACAGTATGATATCTTATCTTTTTCTTTGCTCAATGGGACCTAGCATTTCTTCGGTTTGGGGGAATGTTGAGCCTCATTTTGTTATCATTTTTGGCATTAAAATAACAAATTTAAATGCATATTTTATTATCTTTTGTGTATTTTATGTCAGGCAGATCATTATTTAGCATGAGATAAGAATGAATTTTACGTTTACGCAACTCTGGTTATTAACATTATTTTTACAACTTTATTGACTTCAATTTCTATTATTTAAAGCATATTTAATATATCTATTAATTTATGTATTTGTTTATAGATTTACAGTTTTTGGGCAATCTTATAATAGACATATTAGTTTTCAGCTCGTTAAAGCAGACAAGCATTCAACCAACCATGTGCAACCATCATCCAACTCGTTGTCTAGTTCCCCGTCCAACACATCTTTACCAGCATGTTGAAGAGGGAACCTGCATGCTACGTTCCCACTATTATGGCCCAACATCATGCTGCCACTGCCTGACACCACCTGCTATCGACATGTTTTATGTTTGATGAAGCCCCCAGCCTAAGGATCGCCATTGCGTTGATTTTTTTCACCTCGTCATCCAGTCGTTGCATGAAATTTGCTGGTGGTTTGCCATGTTTTCCCTAGATTAAGGCTTAGTGTATCCAACTCATAATGCAACTAGATGTTTAGCCTCCCGTCCAGATCGCCCACTGTAAAACATAAAACAACCTACAAATAAATTGTTATCCACGTGCCTTGGTAAAAAAGTCATGTTTTGGATAGCGCACCAGCTTGCAATCTCCTTCGCTCTCCACCACCCTTCTTGTTGCGATAAGGAAGGAGTCTGTGCACCACATATAAAGTCTATTCATGTTGATGAAGGACCTTGTTTTGGAATACCCATCGTGTACATTGCCTATGCCCAACACCAGTCCACTAGCCACGCGAAAGGAGGATTAGATACACCAGCACGATGCCCCGCTCATGCTGAAGATGCCACGATCATGCTAAGGGAGGAACCAGACTATGTGCTGGCCTACAAACATTTAATGTTCATTATAATCGGCTAAATTTAGAGAGCAGTCGACCAATAAAGGGTCAAATTGCTCAAAATCTCATAAACAGTATATAAATGTCACCATTTGAGAGCTAGAGAGGGTTGACAGTTCCAGTTTTATGCATGTAATTTGTCCCTAAGCACACTGTAATTTTGCCCCATATTCTGAATAAAAGTCTGTACATTCTTCTTTTCATGGTTGTGTTTGCGTAGGCATTAGATAGGCATCCCCTAATTGCTGACAGGGCCCCTCAACAACCAGTGGCTTCCATGTCTGCACATGTTTTTGTTATTTTCTCTTTCAGAGATAAGTAGTTTTGTTTTAATTTATTCATGTGATTATGTTGCTATAATTGTCCATTTATTTACTTTCTGCGACATATGTTTGTTATAGTTAATGTAATTATGCTGTTAATGTAATCTTTTCCTATAGAATTAGAGTGACCGGTCACATGTAGTTTTTTTTCAGTTTTCCTTTCAGTCTTCTCTTTCGGTTAAATGCTTAATGTTATATTTACAGATAGATAAAATTTAGTTAGTCTTAGGTCTGATCTGCAGTTAGAATTAGTTTAGTTAACTTTTGTTTAAATATAGATTAATGCAACAATGTTTTAGTTTGTTTTATTTTATAATAGAAACAATCTCTTCATACCCATAGATTAGTAATCTTGTTTGATTATTTTAATTATTAAATAGGTTTAAATTATGTCCTTTATGGATCTTGTTTTTATATGCACAAAATCAGGTGATAATTAAATCATTTAGGCGTGTTTTTATTATTCTCTGTATCCACCCTCTCATTCGGACCATGTGTTTAGACTGTCATGCAGACCTTCCTTCCAGACTATTGTCCAACCTTCCATCTGACCTTTAGTGTTCTTAGTTTATTTTTGAACCTGTTTTCAGTTTTATTTCTTTGGCTTTTTGAATTCTGTTATGTTTATGTAATTAGGTAATAGTTAGATCAGCCTCTAGGACCTTAGGTTAGATTATTTTAAAGTATTTATTAAAATCCCTTTTTGTATTTCTTTTCAATGAAAGCATGTTTTTGAATTATGATTTGATTTGCTTCTTTTGTCTTTGATTTCCTCATTTATCATCACTATAATATCTGATAATTGTATCTCTAGTTTAGTTTAATTCACCGTTGTTTATATTGAATTTAGGGTTAGACATGTTAATTTCTTGAAAATACACCAATACTTTGTAGATTGATACTAGCATAGGATTTATTCATTTAATTGTATGTTTAATAAAAAATGCTTATAGGCTAAAGAATTAGAGAAGTCTTCTTAATTAAGTTTTCTTTATTAAGATTTCTACTTGCTTCTTTATTTATTTTTTCCACTTATTCATACATTAGACTTTTCTCAGTTTCTAAAGTTGTTTATGAAAGATTTCCTATTTTTAGATTAAGAAGAAGAAGAGTTAATTAATGAGTAGTCTGATATTATCCTAGTATGATGTTTTTCTTTAATCGCATTAATAATTAAATTTTTAGGAGTTTGACTCGGTTTTTCATTTTGAAAGAACTTTCATTCTTTTTTTTATTAAAGTATTTCTACAATGCCCTATAAACCCCTCTACCTTTGCATATATTTTGTAGCAACTCTAATCCTACCAACCCCTGTCGATAATTAAATATTAGGTGTATTATAGTAGAACACACCCAACAATAATTTGGATTGGAATTTGGTTTGAAGGTTGTTTTCTTTTTTTTTATTTACCAAGGCACTACCTTATTTATCATGTTTGGCTAGATCACAAGTAATTTCATCTATTTGGAGGTTTGTCGGCGGATGTAGTGGAGCTACTACATATTTTGATGCATATATAACCTTTGGGATGTTAATCTCTTAACATAAATATGAATTTGATAGTAGTAACTATATTTTTAACTTTTAGTAGACTTAAAATTGCAATTCTAAGATTTATAGAAGCAACAAATGAGCAGTAGATAATCAATACTAAAGTAAAAGACAACCATCCATAAGAAAACAACTTTTTAAGATGGCAACGTTGTAAGGTATAAACCTTTTATGGTATACAAAACCCAAAAATAGTAATCTTCTTTAAATATGAGATGAATGAGTTTTTGCATGAGCAGATATAAAGAGAAAACTTATACATCAATATGCATCTGCCTCTAAGGAACACATACCAAGAAATACTTCATGTAGATGATGAAGTCAACCCTTAATAGAATAATTGTTTCGACCAATCAGAGTGTCATACCTTCGTCAAACCCTAACCTTCAGTCACTAATTGTGACTGTTGTTGGATACCAATGAAGTTGAAGGAAGTGGTTGTTGATGCTTGATGACCAAAGAGTGCCTATGGTTAAATGGTAAAACCTCAGTAATTGAGATAAACCTTCAAACTCTTGAGTTAACCTTCTTCTTCCTGTTTTATTCCTTTTGTGGGCTAAGACAAGGGATCGATGTTGAGTAGAAGATTTAATACGGTAGTTGGATTCCACAACCTACTAGTGTAGGCCATTGCAAGGCTTGTCATGAACTTGAGAAGCCCTAACAGGTCTATCAAGACTTGAACAAGACCTTATCAGATTTTAACTATTCTGACTACCTTTTGAACAAAATTAGACCTCATGAAGAAGAGAGAGAGAGAGAGAGAGAGAGAGAGAGAGAGAAGATACTAGCATAGAACCCCACAAAATTGTCCTATAGATCATATGTGTGTGTGCAAATGAGAATGCTTCTCTATAAGATAATGGCTCCAATTCTAGATATTTCAAGATGCAGAAGATTTATCTTTCCTTCATTAGACTTTTGGTAGAAACTTAGCATGCTTCTATTAAAGATCAGGACTTGCACCTGTTAAGAGTCACTTCTTGGGAAAGGTCATCCATCCCAAGACACCTAGCTCAAGTGCACTTAACCATGTATATTTTCCGCTAGTCAAGCCCACTTAGATTGTTTGCTCATTTGCAAAACCTTAGCTAGTAGTGTGCTTTGTAAATTAATCATTCAACATTATATTCTCTGTATTTAAGTATGTGGGGAGCTTCTGTATACCATGAATACGTCAATACTTCAAAACTATTCATAAATTTCATTTGAGCTGAGTAATCATTCATAATAATTCGAATGCTAGTTTGAAGGAATAAGTTGATTGCTTACAAAACTGGATGTCAAATAAAATTATTAAACTTTGCAACCTTTTGTAAATATTCTTTAACAGTTTAATGAAAATTTCAAGTGGTAGAAAAGGTAAACAACGCTACTGGCACTGGAAGGATAGGAGGATTGTCTAGACCTGCCAATATTTCTTCTCGATGTAGGGTTGGTTATACAAAAATGGATGATTTTTAAGGTGATGCGGGGACTATTTACAGTGAGGACTATGATCAGCCTAGTTGAGTATCCATATTAGAAGATTCTTTCTCAAATGAAAGTTACAACTCAACATAGAGCTTGGGTGTTACACATGGTAAGCAACTTTGAATTTTTTTTCATTTGTGGTTTACAGAGTTATATATCTAATTAGATATACAAACATGGTAAGTTCATAGAGGTCCGAAAGAGATTAGCCAAATGTATCCTTTGTTTTCTTAACAACAGACTATCATCTGATTAAACTAAGGAAGTATTGTGATTATTACATATGCCTTCTATCTAAGTCGTTTTTTTTTAGTACTACGACAATTTATTTGATAGGAGATGATAAGTTGAAATTCTTATGCTCATCCTTTTATAATAGAACTAGCCGGCTCCACATGACACTTGAGCACCAAGAACTCATCTCCTATGTCTCTAGTGTATTTTGAGGATTTCCTCCTTTAAACAAAGTGTCTATCCTTTCCTGACTTAGATATAAGTCACAAGAGGCATCCTTATCTATCTCTTTTCACCTTCATTAAGATTTCTTCCTTAGGTATCTCGAGTCAGAAAAATTGTTGGGATTCTTAATATTTTCTTAGAATTATAAATGATGCAATAGTGGTGTTAAAATTGTACCTTTCCCCAATTTTTAAAGGGTTCTATCTCAAAGGAGGAGCATTTGCTTTACAAGCAAGTAGGAGGTTGAAGGTTCAATTCCTTTATGCCCTAATGATATTGCAATATTGATATTTTTAATAAAGCATATTTTATTATGATTTATTATGGCTATAGGGGGGGTTTAAAACCATTTTTGTATGTTTCTGCAACGGGGGTTCTAAAATGACTTCATATGTAACTATGAGGAGGGCTCAAAATACCCTTGTATGTTACAAAGAGGGGGGGTTCAAAATACCCCCTATAATTTTATATGAGGGGGGTTCATAACTGCCACCAAAGGCTTGTAAAACCTTTTTTGTGGGGTTTCAAATTGCCTTTGTATCTACATACGAGGGAGGTTTATAACCACCCCCAAATATTTGCAATGAGTACTTTTAGGGGTGGTTTTGAACCTTTCCCAAAATTCACTTTTAGCATTGATTTTGATCTCTTCCAGAACCTCCCTTAAAATTCCAAACTTTAGCGTTGGTACTAATTAGGGGGGGGGTTGTTAAGACCACCCCCAAAGTTTTGTAAGATGGATTTTTAGGGGGCGTTTGAAACCGCCCCTGTAGGTACCTACAAGGGGGGTTTGTAACTGCCCCTAAATGTTTGTAATAAGGAATTTGGAAGGGGGGGTTGTAACTGCCCCCATAGGTGTCTATGAGGGGGGTTTAGAACCACCCTTAAAAGTCACTTTTTGGAGGGGTTTAGAACCGCCCCATAAGTCACTTTTTGGAGGGGTTTAGAACTGCCCCATAAGTCACTTTTAGGGGCGTTTTTGCTCTCTTCCAAAACCACCCATAAAAGTTCAAACATTTAACATTAGTGCTATTAGAGGAGGTTTTTTAAAGACTTCCTCCAAAGTAAAAACCGCTCCCAAAAGTGACTTTTGGAGGCGGAAGACACCCACCCCTAGAAGTCAAATTTATTGTAGTGCCAGGTGGAATGTGATTTTGTGGTTCAAAACAACTAAATTATTATTATTATTTAATACACACAAAGTTGTATGATGGTGCAAATCACCATCAAATAATAAATGATGCAAACAAATATAAATCATATATATATGTGTACCTACGAACAAAACCTATTTAAAGTTAACTGAACACTGTATCACCATAAAATGTGTTGGTTGAGTTGTCTTGAATTAGTTGAGATCACTGATTCCTAGATATCATGTGCAAATGTTCGAAACCACATAACCTTGTGGTGTGCCATGAAAGGAGAAAATTTATCTTTCCCTCCCAAGGAATAAGAAACGATAACATATTTCTAAGTGCTTATCTTATTCAAGAAACAATAAATCTTTCAGTTCAAAAGAGCCTAGTCATCCAAACCAATACATTCGACCTTAAAAAAATATCGTTTGGAATGCATGTCGATATACAATTAAATGCAACACATCTTAGTTAAAAACCAGAATTATAATTGTTCATCTCATCAAATTTCACTATCCTGTTGAACAATGGTTTTATCAAATACTACTATCTTAAGAGAGGATTACAAGAGATTTAAGGTAGTTATCCCACAAGTAAATGCTTTAAGCTCTCTATAAAATTTATTAGGACAAGCCACATATTCAAAAGTACAAGTCTTACATCATTGTCATAAAGTCGTTCCGTAAATTGCATTTTTGTCCATCATGAAGTCGTGATATTAATGATTTAAAAAATGAACCTTTACATACAACTTCCATCCAAACATAAAAAGGAAATAATTTGAATTTCACCAGTATGGTAATGAACCATGTATGAATCCTAATCTAGATGAAAATGATATGCAAAGAAATAAGAAGAGCTTGCTTTTAATTAACAAACAAGTGTGAACCACATTGACTGGTTGAATCTCAACACAATTTAAAAAAAAATCATCTAAAATAATTACACACGTTAAATAAAATCACCTCACATATGTAGAAGGAACTAAACATGGTAAGGTATATTCGAACACAAATATAAGGAGGTGTCTAAGGGGAATTTTTTATATTCACGTTGATTTTTTTGCTGGAATTCGGTGAATTTTTTACTTCCAAATATGTAATTTCTGTTGTTTGTTGACCGATTTTAAATTCATAAATGAAATCTAGACGTTTTGAAAATTTCATAAAAATTCATACTGATAAAAACCACCTGAAAACAAAGGTCAAAAAGTCCATTATTTAAACAACTCGCAAATATAACATTCTCTTTTGTGCAACATCTGAAGTTCCCAAACTCTAGGACATTCATCCTATCATTATGCGGTCATATTTTGGACCACGACCTGTGGTATTAGGCACCATTTGGATCCAGAGAATCTCCTGAACTTGCCTACAAAGAAAAACGACTCATTTAGAAAACTTATTTCAAATAAATTTTAAAACAATTGTATTTATCAAGTCACATGCCTTGTGTTTGTATTGCACCTGCGAAATTCAATTTACGTAGATTGTTATAAGTCTTAGTTTTGCTAAGATAAGGTAAAAATGGTTTCCTAAAGAGAATATATATGTCCACTAGAGAAACCACGACATCCTCCAATAACAAATACATCAATTATAGAATCTCCTCTTCATGCTAAAATGAAAATATTACATAACTAGTGAGAGGGGGGTCTAAAAAGCCAATACTAGCTGATGTTTGACAACAAATGCATCTGGCTAGTCAAAACATTTTGAACCAATTAGTCTAGTTAATTGAAGCATCTATTTTACTAAGGTTTATTTAAATAATTATGCCAATATTGTATACTAGAGTCAATATGCCATAAATTATGAAAACAAATCCTCTCTGATTTTAATAATCTGGATACGGGAGTGACTTGGGAAGTCTTTATGAGGAAATTGATTTAAACCTATGCAAACAAAAGAGTTGTTGAATACATTGGTCTATGAGAGTTATTAAATGTTGAGAAGTAAAAAAGTAAAATAAGTGTTTAACATTTTTTTTGAAGCTAAATCAAACATTGCAAAATATATCAAGTGAGCTTATATAGTCAACCTAATATTTAAATAGTGAAAATAATAATCTACATTATACAAACATAACCCAAAACAATTTATTGTAAATGGGTAAAACAAATAATCAAACAACCTTGGTTTTCAACCAATACAAGTCACCAAAGTTTTTTCATCTTTACTAACCAACAAAGGAACTACGACTTGCAAAATTGTTGTGAGAAAAATACTAGAGACCTAATAAAAGAAAGTCATTTAAAATTAGCAGAAAATAGACAACATCCTACATGTCCAAAACAATATTACTTATACTTTAACATTTGATGCTTCAAACACCACCTTTTCAACAAGGTCTTTCATTGCATGGAGCACTTTTTCAAATAAACTTTCAACATAATTCTCGAACATATCTTTCTAGATAACACAATAAAATAAAAACTTTCGGGATCAAATCTGAATTAATGGTACACAACATCATAAATTGAACTTATTAAATGGAGAGCGCGTGTATCTGGGACTTCGGGAGAGTCTAAAACAAGGGATCAAACGAGGGTTTGAGAATGAAAGAACAAATTAATAGATTTTGACATTAAAAAGACACAATCAAAATGGAATCGTGAGATACTTTATTTCTAAGCATTTCAAACTTTGTATCACTTCAAGATTCTTTTGAAAATAATAATGATTCAGTAATTTTTTATTTATTCGAGGAATAATATATAGAGAACTTTTATAGAAGATAGGTTAAAATTAACATGGCTTATATATTCCATAATAATTAGTTATGGCATATGATTCGATTTAGGGAGATTAGACAAGTGGGTAGTTCATGGAGTTCATTATGCATTGATAAAAATATGTTGTAATTATTTTAGATATACAACTTTTATCTTAAAAGTTGGTGGTATATATATACCACCAACTTTTAAGATAAAAGAAGTTAGTGGTATATATATATATACCACCAACTTTTAAGATAAAAGTTGTATATCTACAATAATTACAACATATTTTTATCAATGCATAATGAACTCCATGAACTACCCACTTGTCTAATCTCCCTAAATCGAATCATATGCCATAACTAATTATTATGGAATATATAAGCCATGTTAATTTTAACCTACATTAACATAATCTTCTTCTATAAAAGTTCTCTATATATTATTCCTCAAATAAATAAATAAATAAATAAATAAATATATATATGTAGAACCAGCGAAGAAACAAGCTCACATCTTTTTGCTTCCTATTCATATGCAAGAATGGTGTGGAAAGGAGTGGTAAACAGACTAAATGCAGATAGAAGCATGAAGCAAATAGAACATTAGAAGAAAAAACAAAAGCTTGGTGGAGTGATGAAAAGGTAGATCAGTTTGAAGCTTTTCCAATCCTGTATGTATATAGTATTTGGGAAGCAAGGAATAAAACCATATTCAACAATTCATGGGTAGCCCCTGACACTGTCATCACTCTGTTATTGAACAAAATACAGGAACATAAGAAGATCCCAACCAAGCAAAAAACAAGGATAATTAAGGAGCCTGAAATAAACAAAGAAATGCCTTGGGCCTTCTTCGACGGAGCTAGTCAGGGGGACCCTCCTTTAGGAGGAGCTGGGGTCGTTCTTTTTCGTTGCTAAAACAAAGAAGAAGAAGATAAAATATGCAATGGGACATGCCTCAAATAACAAAGCGGAACTCTCAGCTTTATGGGCCACCTTAAGGGTGGCACAAAACTCGCAAATCCAAGAAATCCAGATTTTTGGAGACTCGAAAGTGGTGATTGATTGGGTAAATGATCACAACAATATAAGAGCACCCCACTTACAACATTTGTTAACAAAAATTCAGTCTCTAAAAAACAGTTTTAGAAGGATTTCTTTTGGTCATGTTTATCGAGAATTGAACATGGAAGCAGACTCACTCTCCAAACAAGCCTGAGCATACTAGCCTGGGCTTATAGAGACAGAAGAGATGGAAGAAGGCATATCAGCCTTCCATTATTAGACATTGTGAAAGAAAACAGATAGAAATGCAAAAATACAAGGTTTCATGAGACTATTTTGTGTTTTTATGTAGCAATCAATCCTAACTAAGGATGATTTTGTAATGTAACTCGAACTAGAAGTTTGAAGATGATGTAAGCTTGAAAAAGCACTTCATGTTTTATTCGATGAATAAAATGATTTTTTTCCAAGGGAATATATATATATATAAAGCTTTTGTGTTAAAATTTTGAGTTAAATACTATTACCACGTGTGCATGAGGTTAAGAGTTTGGTCATTTGAAAAATAAATAAATAAAAGAGAGAATGGTGTGTGGTGTATGACTTAGAAGTATTCGTGTACATAATCCAAATTGGGTTATTGAAGTGAATTTGACTTTATTTTCATCTAATTGTTAGCTTTAAAGATGGGGTTTCTAGTGACTTGAAGCACACTCCTTAAGTGTGCCTAGTTTAGGTTACTTAAAGTATCTCAAACTAGCATGTGTCGTTGATGGTTTGTTAATTTCAAGGTTTCTCCTATTCATGTATGAGTAAGCAATGGTATCACACAAACAAGTAATATTGTCCATTGAATGAATCTAGGTATGTCAAAGAAAATTAAATAAATAAGCATACACAACAACAACAACAAATTTTTTGCAGCATATCAATTATAAGCATGTCAATGACAAGTGACAGTTAGGATGAGTGACAATGGGTTCTCATTTACATACCGTGATAAGTGGGTTGTTTAATATAGTGTAAGTAGTGATGAGTAGGGAGTATAAAGTTAATGGGAAGAAATAAGTAAGAGGCATCATCTTCTGTAGTTAAAGGAATATAGATAAGAAGAAATCATAAGTGTCACTTAGATACTAAAACTAATAAAGTAGATAGGGTTAGTGGATTAACATAGTTGTAAGTATTACATGATAGCTGGAAATGCAGTAGAAGAGGGTGTAGAGATTGTTGTTATAGGGATGAGATTACATGAACGAGCATATACATATATATATAGGATCAAGTAAAATGTGGATTAAAAGTTAAGTATGATAAGTGAATAATAAGTACAAGGTGACGTGCTATGATGAAGATTTATAAAGAGGAAAGGATTCACAGAAAATAAAGTATAAATAAGTTAATGAATCATGGTAATAATGTATTGATTACCATAAATAGTTAATGATGTATATCTATTGATTATGCCCTAAGTTGTTGAGTAATTGTATGTTGTGTTACTTGCAAAAGGATAATGATGATCATTGTTGACAACTAAGTTTATGGTGTTTCCACCTAGGGTGTAGATGAATTTGACGTTAACCAAAAAATTTCAACAAAAGGTTTGGATTTAGAATAACAATTACGGTGAGATTTAAATATGGAAGGAGGATCTTGTACTCGATAGCTACCTTGTTATGATCTAACCCACATTATGTACTAGGTGAATAAGATTAATAATAGTAATCAAGATATTGTGAAGTAATTGCATATCGTAGGTGTGACTTAATAATATCATAGTAAATGTACCTAAGACGAAGAACACTATGGTTTATCAACCTCATGAGGAGTGGTTGCATAGATATAATGTAACTAAGGTGATAATCGAATCCAATTATAATTGTTTACGATTTGGAAGGACTCCAAATGCGCATGTAAGGTTCTTTGTAATGTTTAAAAACTAATGAGTTGTACGTCACATATAACAATTATACGACTTAGGAAGAGTATGGCATTAAAGGAATATGGATTTATGATAAGTAAGTTAAACAAAATGGCGACGAATTAGAGAAATAACATGGTAAGGTGTCTGGTATAGGACGTTAGTCATAGCTAGTATAGAGATGATGATCTCAGGTAATAATAAGGGAGGCATACAAAAGTTAACAATTAATAATTGAACAAGTTGAAAATATTTACTAATGAGAGATGTTAATAATACTATGTCGTAATCAACTTAAGGCATTCCTAGCTAGAACGTGATTAGGTTAGTTAAGGACGATCATGTGTATTTATTTTCTAGGTGTATGTCTCATCATGAATATATGTATTAACCGCGATAAGTGAAGGTGTGCCCTTCTCCTTATAAGAATAGACTAGAGTATGATGGATGATGCAGGCGGCTTGTTGTATAATATGAGTTATTTAAAGTAACTGTGTAAAGGTAGTAGATTAAGGTTTGTGGTGTGAATGAGTTGATTGCACTATTGGAAAACTTAGTCAGCCCAAAGAATGGGATTGATCTATGACTTAAAATTTAAATTGTAAACTAAGATTTATACTGTGAATATTGGTGATTTGAGTAAATAATTAAAATGAAATTAGAAGAAAAACAAAACAAAAACTAAGTAGTAGTAATTGGGTCATAAGGTAATTTTGGAACCTAAAATTATTTAATATGGGAACTAAGGTCTTCCTAAGGAATTAATTATAGAGAAGAACCATCAAATTAATTGCATGTTATCTATTTTGGTAGTAAGATGTGCTAAATGAAATTTAAAAGGGATAGACTATCTATGTGTATAAGCTATAGAGTGTAATATAGGATTCTATTACTTGTGATAAATAAACAAATAATATATATATATATATATATATAGATAGATAGATAGATAGATAGATAGATAGATAGATAGGAAATTGACATGTTTGATCAAATGAAGGTCTGCCACGACTACTATAGCTAGGGTGTTATAATAGAAATACATAAAGATTATGTTTCATAGGGATTCCCCATAATCATGAAGGACTATAACTTCAGGATGAAGTTTCCTGACAGGTGGGTGAGGTGGGTGTATGTAATTCCTCGTTTTGACCAAACTGTCTGAATTACCAAATTGTGTGTCTGTATTTTCTTATGGTTATGGAACCTCATTAGTTTGATGAAATTGTGGACTTATGGAATATTATTTTGAAGAATTTATATATGTGTGCAATGATCATATTATAAATTATTTTTGTATTTTGATTATGTCTCTAGCAAGCAAATTTAATAAATGATGGTACGTGGATACCAAGCTAACGTTATGTATCAAATAACTGATTATGATGTGAGGTGCATGCTACAAAAATGATTACATTATTGTTAGAAGTAACGGAATATGTATATATGTGGATGATTGCTTTATATTGCACAACATTTTGTTATGAGACTAACGGACAGGTTTAGAAGAGCTAAAGGTAGCTCAACCCTACAAAGTGGAAGTACATCGATGGTATGGATTCCAAAAGAGAAATTGTATGAAAATGAATGGTTATTGTTATTATCATGATGTGTGGGCAGGTGTGGGGTTTCAGGAAATGAAACTGTCCAAATTGGTCATTCAATGACAAAACCTGAGTACAACACTCGCAACGCAATCACTATGTTGATGTAGACATAGTCCCTTGTTCCATTAGGGGGGTGGAGGCATTACCCACCATTTATCCCCGAAACACAGAGTCATGGGAGGGTTGTGCTATGGTACGCTCCCAAAGGTGTGTGATGATGACTAGTGGGTGCGTGCTGGGGAAGCTTGGTCGATGGATTCGACACTTTCGCTTACAGGTTCTAACTGGAGTTAGGTTATGTAGTTGACGCTCCACGCGGTAGTCAATCATAGGAAGGATATGATGTGGAAGTTAGTTGTGAATTAGATAAAATGAAGTAGATATATAGGAATGCCATGGAAGTTTTATAATGGAAACTGATTAACTGTGTCGAAACCCTTTGCTTGATTCTTATCTTTTGTTTTAGTATATTATGTTGGTGTCAAATCTTATTATCATATGATTCAGGGTGTAAATGTTGCAAATTCATGTTTATAAGTGTGTCGATAGATAGTAACTTGTGTGATTATGTGTCATGTGTGGTTAAGTACTATTAGTGTACCTACACGATGTATGTAAGCATTAGCTATGCTTACATAACTTGTCTACATATGTATAAGTTTGTGTGAATTAATATTAAGCTATTTTTATTAGGAATTGGCACGTCATAGTTACGATTTATTACATTACTACTACCTATTTAGTTAAGAATAAATGATATTATTGTACATCAAGTTATTAATGAATGGTTAATTAATTGTGATTGGGGTTAATTGTTTATTGTGACCAATAAAGATGAAGAATGTTAATGATATTAATAATGTTAATAAGATTTTAATTAACTTAATTGTTGAATGAAATACTAGGATTACTAAATCATTAAGTAAGTATTAATGGTGTTAAGTATCCTAAATAAGGTTATTGTCGACTTGATCAATAAATGTTAATTAAAGAATTAATTATAATTAAGATTCCATTGTTGAACATGGTGAATAGTTGAATAACGATTATGATTAAATATGTAGTTAACTAGGATTAAATATGATTAATTAGAATATATTAATAAATCCATATTAATTGGGATTATTTATAAACACTTTGTAATTAATTACCACTAAATAAGGTGAAAAATGAGTATTAATTAGTAATAAAGAAGTATTAATTAAATCTTAATTATAAGGTCATATTGTTGACTATGGTGTATAGTAATTATAAATAACACACATTATTATTTTATTTTTGGAAGAGAATTAGTTAGTTAATAAAAATTAGTAATTAAATATATTTTATGACAAAATATACAAATTAAATAGAATAGATGAGACATTATGATGATAAAGGTATCATTGAAGTATGTTATTGTGACGACTTAATTTTGAAGTGTACAATGTTATATATAAAGTTATGTTGACTAATGTGAGTAAATAATAATTTTATAGTTGCACATTGATGTAGAATTAATGCCAGAATCAAATGGTGGATTTTATCTAAATAAATAATACGATATTGTACTTTCCTATAGACATCAAAGTTTAATATTGAATATTATTATGGTTGTCTTACGTGAATGTGGATTTATATCGAATTTGGAATAGGTGGAAATTTAAATGAACCCTCACTTAGTGGATAAGAAGTTGGTTGTGACTTTAATGAGGGAATAAGGTGGTAAAGAGTCGGTGAACAGAGGAAGAGGAGATAAGAAGGGAGTGAGATGGATTTGGAAGGAGGAGGTTGGCATGAAGAAAACAAAGTAGAGGAGTCTCGTTTTCTGTATGGTTTTCTCTATGGGAAAGGGAAGAATTTGAACTAGTTGGGCTAGTTGTACTCAAGTTTTGGGCTCGGGGGTCCAAGAACATAGTTCTTGGAGCCAGGGAGTCAGCGAGGTTGTTCCTAGTTGGCAGGGTGGCAAACTCATTTGGTCGGTTGCATTTTATGTATCTATCCCTATCCTACAATATCCTAAGGGGGATTTTCTAGCTGCTGAAGATTTGCAAGGACAAATCCATGATGAAGATTGCAAGGACAAAGCCAAGCTCGGACAAACTACTATTTATAGGGATTCGTAATGTTTCAAATTTTATGTTTTGAAACAAAGTAGAATAAATATACTTCAAATAATCTCTTGTAAAAATTATTTATATTTGCGACATTATTTTGGTTTATACCTGTAAAATGAAACAAAACTACATTTGTTCGATACTTGCATAGAAATATTACATGAATAAGTTTGTTTTTAAACATAAGTAAACATGTTAGCAGATTAAATTTAGTTAGATTCTTATTCATAAAACTAGGGACCTAGGTAGGTCTCTACACAATATCTATTAACTTCTTATTCCACTAATAACATTACTCTTCTTAATATTCTTCTTAGTCATTACTAGAAACCTTTCAACTTAATAAACTCAACTATACATTGTTGGTTTTACCAGAAGTGTTATAATTCTAACTTCAAAAGATAATTCATCAACTAACTTATTGGATCATTATATATATAAAAAACTTTTACCATCTATTAACCATTATTAATTAATGATTATAGTATATTACTTCTTTAGTTTATTTTGTACATTAACATTCCTTTTCTCATATATACATAGTCATATCATAAATTTAGTTAACATATCAAAATCAAATCTTCATTTGTCAATATGTGGTTCACCCATAATATTGGCTAAGTCCACAATGAATGGTTAATATTTTATTACTCTATCCAACAAAGACTGTTAGAAATTTGGATTACATCCCGTTCAATTTATGTTTTTTTCCTGAGGGTCTCTTTCCTAGAGAACATTTACGAACTATTATTTAGGTTTATTGTAAATCATTCATTTAAACTTGTACATTACCTTCTAATGTAAAATAAAATCTCTTCACTATAATCATGCCTAGGTGAAGTTCATAAGATACTACACATATAAGTTTCCTAGACTTATATTCGGTTTCACTTAGAAATTATATAGACTTAATCAACAACCATAAACTTAGTCATTATCCATCTAGTAGATTTTTTATTATTAAAGAGTCACCTTCCTAATTCTTTAAACTAATATATAACTAACTAGATTTCCACTTAGAGTTGATACTTGATTTCTGATGCCTTTAACAAAGTTAAGTTAGAGTTGATATTATGTCCACGGGCAAAGAGACTGGTTCGATGTCTGGCCGGTTAATTCTATAAGGCCTCTGCTTTTGGTTGAGCAATCGATTTTCTATTTTTTTTTGTTCTCTCGAATCCAACATGCACTTACTGGTTAAAAACGTTATGATTAAAATAATTAAAACAAAACTACTCATGTTGACTCACTACCGTGAGGCCCGTTCTTTCTGTTAAATACAATTTTAAAGATTGAAGCGATGCCAGCAACCTGAATTTCACCACCGTGAGGTTGGTCTCGCTGTAGAATTTGACCACGTAGAATTTTAATTATATTTAAATGCCATGATAAAGCATAGATATAATTAATTTTTAGTATTGTTCTATCAAGTATAAAATCAAAGAATTAAAACAACATAACCAATTACAAATTGTTAAATTAACCCATATGTAATCCAATGTCAATCAAATATTTAAATGACTTTTGTTAGTATGTTAGCACATATTAGAAAAAAATTCACAAATGGTTGTAAATCAACTAAAATACATACATCACAACAAATATGAAATTTGAAGTAAATAAAATACATTAAGTGCTCATAAACATTGCAAGAAAAGCTTGTCTACCATTTCATCTGACCTTATGTTCTGAATGAGTCTAATTTTGTTTTGGGAAGGTGCAAGCTAATTAGGGTATCTTTTGACACATTAGATGCAATTAAAAAGTAAAAAAATAAGCATCTCTCAACTTATATGGATATTTTTAGATACATACACAATAAATCTTGCATTAAGTAAAAAATATGAAAGGTAGGAAATTAAATCTTGTTTCTGAATATATATATATATATATATATATATATATATATATATATTCTCTATTGAAAATGTTTGTAACTATATCAAGTTTGCTCTTTTTTAATAGTTGCATTTTATTTTTTTTGGGAAAAGATTTAAGGCATATGTCTATGTGGGTGCATCCTTTGAGTGCCAGAAGGATGGAATCAACTTATGAAAATTGGAAAACATAATGAGAATGAATAGTACTAGTGCAACACTATTTTTCCTAGATATATTTAGTACTTTTAATTTTCTCAGTGATACGACCGCATAAACATTATGGCATGTTTGAGTGTAGCATTTGAAGGTCTTCAAGAAATGATGATGAAATGTTTTTATTATTGCATGTAGATGTGAGCGTCTAGTAGTGCAAACATACACTTTTTTTTAGATGCTCAAGAATTGAAAATTTTATGGCAAAATCACTAACATTGTGTTTATATTGTTGAGTTATCATAAAAGAAAAATAGCAAAAAAGAGAGAAAAAATGTAAAGAATTACATACTTGGAATTTTGGGAAAAAAATGTTATCTATGTCTAAAATTCATAAAAAAATGATTGTGTAGTATATTGTAATGAGTGGTAAATCACATGGATATTGAGAAAATTGATGGAATTCCCAATTAGCTATGCTTTACCATCTTCCATAGAACATGTTTCATTAACCCAAAGTTGACACTGAAGTAAACATATACAAATAGGGATGGCATGCAAACATGTGATAGGATCAATTTAGGTGGTAAGGAATGTGAACACGTTCCTTTTAAAATCAAAATTCCCTTCCCACGTGACTTAATTTCTTAAAAAATGTGTGCGCATTTTAGATTTACAAAATGAATGCACAACTTTTATAGCCAAAATGTGCAGGTGCTAGATATGAGTAAAACATGTGTGTGATGTTTTAAGCACATTGCATTTACCTTAGGTAAAAGAGTTAGGAGGGGATATGGAAGGGTAAACGGGTTGGGAGGATTTAGGAAGTTATAGTGGGGAGAGATGAATTGAAGGAGGGAAGGGGAACATGATGGGTGACAGGGGAGAGAGGGAATGGGGATTGAAACTGTGGTTAGGAGAATAAAAGGTGGTTAAAGCGTATAGGGCTCATGGAAGTAAGAGATACATGAGTAATAAAGGGGGGGAAATGTGGAGGGTAGGTAGAGGGAAGATAAGAACTGGATGATAGTTTTATGCGAGAGAGGTTTGACAGATGGAAACATGGACGAGGATGATCAAATGAGGAATATGATGTGTTGGGAAAAGGGAATATGTGAAAATTATATATATATATATATATATAAAGATCGGGGGAATTAGGAGTTTTTGGAGATGGAGGGAAGTTAGAGAGAAGGGGGTAGAGAGAGAGAGATAGAGAGAGAGAGAGAGAGAGAGGGGAAGATAGTGGTAAGGGAGGATATATTCATAGAGATACATATAGGGAGATATATGGAGATTGGTTAGTTGTAGGGGGGAGGAATTAGGATAGATAGATAGACATGGCATTAGGGTTAGGGGGTTTATGGTAGAGAGAGAGAGTGGTTAGTGGTATGTGTAGGAGAGAGACATGGGATTAGGGAGTTAAAAAGGGGGGGTGTTAGGGGGTTAGTGGAAAGGAAAAGGGGTGGGGATTGGGAGTGTGTGGATTAGGTAAGATAAAGAGAGTGATAGAGTGGGTTGAAATAGTTAAAGAGAGGAGAGGATAAAGAGAGAGAGAGTAAGGGGCTTAGTGGTAAAGGGAGGAGTAATGACATGTGTGTATGAGAGAGAAGTGATATCATGTTAGGGGGATGCAGGAGAGAGAGATGGGTGGGGGTTGGGGATAGGTGGAGTAGAGAGAGTGAGAGAGAACATTGGGGGTTGTGGGGGGAAGTTGAGGGTGATTAGGGTAGGGTGGAGGAG
>LPNX011138767.1:58344-71060 GCA_001517045.1 Pseudotsuga menziesii
GTGTAGCGGTGTTGTTATAGGATTTGGTGAAAGAGACATGGATAGGATTTACGAGCAGGTGGAACAATAAAAGAGATGGTATTAGTAAGGGTTAGGGGGTGGGAGAAAGAGAGAGGGAGATGAGGTAGGTTTTAGGGATAGGGGGAGGAGTAGGAATTTGAGAGAGAGATAGAGAGAGTTGAAGGTGTGATTAAGGGTAGGGGACTAGGGGGTTTGTGATAGAGAAATATATATAGATCGATGGGTTTAGATTTTTTTGGAGGATTCGGTGTGTGTTTGTGTGTGTGTGTGTGTGTGTGTGTGTGTGAGAGAGAGAGAGAGAGAGAGAGAGAGGGACCGAGAGAGAGGCGGGGTTAGTAAGGGTTAGGGTGGGAATGGACAGAGAGGGAGTGGAGGGAGTCTTTTGTGGTAGGGGGAGGCGTAGTAAGTTGAAAAGGAGATAGATAGAGCTAAGGGTGTAATCAATGGTAGGGGGAGGAGGGGGTTTGGGGAAGAGAAATAAATACATATTGAAGGGTTTACGAGTTTGCGTAGGAGTAGGGAGGTGTGTGTGTGTGATAGAGAGAGATAGAGAGATTCAACGATGCGATTACGGGTAGGGAGGAGGGGTTTTGGGATAGATAAGGAGATGGATATCAAGACTGTTAGGGGTTTGGGGTGGAGTAGGGATGTGTGTGTGTGTGTGTGTGTGTGTGTGTGTGTGTGTGAGAGAGAGAGAGAGAGAGAGGGAGAGAGAAGGGACATAAAGTGAGGGAGGGAGGGAATTAAAGGGTGTGAGGGAGAGATGGGGATATACTAAGGGAAACATATATTAATGGAGGGAAAAAGGTGTGGGTGGGAGACATGGGGGGAGTGGTCGGTGGAGAGAGAAGCTGGAGAGGAAAGGGATATGGACAAAGAGGGTGAGTGATGAAGGTAAATAGGAGAGGGACACACACATACACACACACACACACACACACACACACACACACAGAGAGAGAGAGAGAGAGAGAGATATTAATGGATATGGAGGGAGGAATATATGGGGACAAAATGAGGGAAACATATAGGTACAGAGGGATAAAATATGAGAGAGACATAGATAGAGTAGGGGAGAGAGAGCGAGAGAAGGAGGAACAAGAATAGAGATTGAGAGAGATAGAGAGAGAGAGAGGTAAAAATGGAGAGAAGGAAAGTGGGAGAGAGAGATAGGGAGAGAGGGAGAAATATGGATGAAGATGTAGAGAGAGAAAGGGAGATAGAGAGAGTTCATAATATTTTTCTTGTACATAAATGTAATATCCTGAATTTTGGACCTAACACTTATAGGCATGAGCTTATTGATTATCATGTTATCTTGATGTTATATTTTGATATATTGGGTTGAGGACCCCACTGCATATGAACATGATGATTTGTTTTATATATTGGGCATAAGCCAATTATTGATGATATATATATGCTTGTTTGTGTTGGGCATGGACCACAAAGCACATGATTTATGAAATGTTTTATGTTGAGCATGGAGCTTTGGAGCACATGGGTAATTAATGTTTTGTGTTGAACGAGGAGCTCTAGAGAACATGAATAATTAATGTTTTATGTTGATAAATAAGCTCTCAAGCACATGAGTACTTACATTTGTGTTGAGTAAGAAGCTCTAGAACAAATGAAAACATAATTGGAAGTGTTGGCATAATCCCTAGAGCCTTCCATGTTGATTTTGAGCATAATCTCTGGAACATCGGATCCTTGGCCATTGTATCCCTAGGTGTATCGTACAAGTACATCCTAGCATTAGGGTTGAGAAAAGACCTCTGGAATTGCACTAAGTTTGTAAATCCTTGTTTTAGCATTGAGTATGGGCCCTAGTAAGCACTACGAGTTAATGAAAATAATTTAATAATTTCCGAGTGAAAACGACTCGAGAAAAATATTGATCTCATCAGACTTATTTATAAGTGATAAAATGAAATTTTGAATTTCAGTATTATCATCAAGTACTGAAGAACTACCATGTAATAAGAGGGAATCGAACATGCAAGGATGTTTAGAGTTTCCTAGCCTAGTATACCTAACCATCTACCTATTTGACCTTAATGAACAAGCGCCATTAAGTCTAGGGATCATGGTATATAATGCCCAAAGAAAAATGTTATATTATTACGTATTTTATACATGGTATATATAAAGAATAAATATAGTAATAATATTAATGATGAAAGAAAGAAAGAAAAGATCCATCCATTATTATTTATTATTAAAAGATAATAAATAGTACAATACCTACAAAAGTCTAACTAGGAACTAGTTGAAAGTTCCTAAGTTAAAGTATTAAAAATTACCCAAATTAATTAAAGAGGGTTAAATCAAGAAATCAAGGTTTCTTGATTTAACTATCCCTTTGACTGAAAATTCTGTCTGTAAAGTATCAAGCAAAGGAAAGGCTTGGGGTTCTGATCTATCTTTTGGTAGTAATTATTCTACCTATTTTTCTCTCAAGTGAATTCTTGGAGAACATTTTCTTGAAAGGAAAAAGGACAACTGATCCAGACCTGATATACTAGATAAGAAACCCTACCTTAGGAGATCTAAGCTAATTTCATGTTGGATTCTAGCTCGGGGGGATCCAGATTGAAACCAAGAATAGTTTCACGTCATGGTTGGGTGGAACGTGGTAGGTCCCAAGTGATTCAGTCATCTAATACAAAGGTCATATCTGCATATGAATTGTTAATGCTGGTTGTTTGAGTGTGCAGGTTCAACCATTAAAGAAGCTTTAGGTTACAAGTATGAGATCCTAGACTCCCTATTCTATTTTCCAATAATAAAAGCTGGTTGAATTAGACAAGGGTTCACATTATATCTTCTAACCCTATGTGTTTGATTTCTATTTAAATCTCCTAGGTTTTACATTTTAAATTATAACCCTAGGCTGTACTTTACTTCTTATGCTAGATTCATCCATGGTTTATAGTTTACTTCTGCAATTTTAATTCATTTATAAATGTTTATCCATGGTTTTGCACCCTAGTTTTATCCTTGTATTATTTTTACTATTAGAACTATGGTAATTACAAACTAGGTTTTATTTCAGTTCTATTATCTATCTGTTCTTTGGCCTAATTACTCTACTGAAAGATTTCGTTTTCAATAGATCCATGCTGAATTAAAACCTAGATTTATTTTAGTATCATCTAATTCTAATAACAAGAAAAGTTTAAAAAATTATACTATTAGTATATAACCAGTATAATATATATATATATATATATATATATTCTAAGAGTAAGAAAATAGAATTATAAATCTAATCTATCAGCACAATATTGAATCTAACATAAAAACCAACGAAGACCTTTCAAGGTCTACTTAAACAAATCTACGCTAAATACCAAATCATTTCCATTAAAATAAACATTATTACAATCACGCAAATAGGGAATCGAAAGCATTCATTGGTCTATGATATAGTCCCATCTAATATTACTCACATCCATCATATAAAAATAATCGAAATAACATCATAGTAATGAAATAAAGAACCATGTAAGTGCAAGAAGGTCACAAGAGTGAATCCTGTGGACACTTAAGATGCCCAAATAAAACCAACATTATTATCTATATTGATTATAAATAGTAACACCATTATCAAAACATTAAGAAAAATGATTGCATACATTATAGACCATGCCATTTTAAAATGTTGTAATATGCATAACAAGAATCGCTCCCATAAATCACAAGGCCCAAATTCAACCACAATATTATCTTTAAAACACAGAAATCAAATATTAACCATGCAATTGCACCGAGGTCACAGGAACGAATCCTGTAGACACCCAATTCTCTTTCACATACATAACACACGGTGCTCATTATATAAACAACCATAATAATGTTTATGCATAATAATTCATTTGCAAACCCTTGTCACAAGTAATGACCCATGATCGAATTATTGTAGGGTCTTAAATACTTTACCCAAGCCACGTGGTGTCATTTCACACGCAGGATGTATATTTACACTAATATTCTATTACAGAGGTCGTAAGACCCTTATAAACCATACAACATGCTGTAGCCTGTAAATACTAGAAAAAAAATCATAGTAAAACCAATTTTTTATCGAGAGGTCATGAGACCATCCCATCTGCACCTGCGATGTAATCATGACCTCGATCACTTAATTAAATAAATAGTCCACTAAAATAAACCCCTATTTATCTATACACTATCAATGACGAAACCTGCAACAACTCTATCAACGCAGGGTTTACACCCACGGTTAATTACATTCCCACATTATACATTAAAAACCAACTATAAGTCTAAAACCCCTTCTCTATCACAACCATGATGGAGAGTACTGATGCCATGTAAGGCATGGCCCCAAAGCCATTTCACTAACAAGGTATTCATCATTCTAACTATTAAAAATCAACAAAGGAAAATACTGTGTAAATAATAACCCAGGATTGAAACACAACATGTATTTCACAATCCAAATATTTTATTACATTAACCTAGTTTACATAGTCAAACGAATCAAGACCTTGCACCATTGTAAGAAATGGTGCTGCCATGGCCTGTTACATCTCCAAACAAGTAGCCAAAATTATACACAGAGCATGCCAAGGCACCCGATTTTCATTTCATGGCTAAACATCATAATATTTACAAAAAGCCAAGTCTTTTCATACTCAGACTTGAATGCCAATGAAACCCCATAACTTAAAATCCAAATACAACAAGTTACAACCCATTATTAAATCCAAGAGGTCGCTAGAAACTATTTGTTAGCAATCTTACCGTAATGGTAATGCTAGCCCATGGCTCACAGTCAAGCTACAAATCCCACATCTTTGAGCCAACCCTGTCACCTGCAACCATGAAACACTACGAGGGATGAGAAAGATGAAGGTCGGAGTCAGCCCAAAACAAACATCAATTCCTGTGAAACCAATGAAACCATACCTTTGTTATCCTATAATTCGCCTTCACCCACTGTGCAAAGCTCAGACCAAACAACCAATAAACAGAGAAAAATTACAAGTCCATCATGAGCCAAGTCCTAAGCTTTGGCTACCACAAAATCCAAGGCACATTAATGGTGCCATCCTGTGAACCATTATCAAACTTCCAAAACCCACTCTTCTATAGTTTAGAATCAACCCATTATCGATTGTCTCCATTTTATGTAGGAGTGTTAAAAACCCAATGTGTAACGTTTAAACCATAATATATATTCGCCACCCCAAAGTCTAATGCAGGGTATAAGTATTATATGTATCACATACTATAGGATTTAAGCCTTTAACCCTTGCTTATCAATGCCTTTAGTTTCTAAGTACAAGACCATGGCATAATCCTTATGCCTTGGTAGGTTGTTTTTATAAAGTTGAGCATTGGTCTTTAACCAAAGTTTGTAAACCTACTAAGAGTAATAAAATACATGTTAATACTTTAAATAAAATAAACCTGAAATACAAGTAGGTTAATATATGAATAGTTGATCAGTAACATATAAAGAATAATAAGCACCACTTAGATAATCAGCCTAGATCTTATAAAGAATAAGTGGGTAATTACCTTGCCACTAAACCAAGTTGGTAAGGAGCAATAATAACAATCGGTAAGTGTCACTAGCTGTGAGCATAAGTACACCCGCACATAAACAAGTTAAGAGTTCCTTAGTTCAATAGAACTAAGTAAGCCCGCTAGATAAGTATAAACTTAACCTCTTAGACAATTACATGGGAGAACTAGTCCCGCCACTTCGCCCACTTTGTTTCCAATAACAAAGATAAGTTAGAACCATGCAAATAATAAGTAAACACAAGCTAAAATTAACGAAGCATATAATCAAGTAACTACACATACACACCAATGCATAACCATAAGAATAATGTAGTAATTATCATTATGAAATCTTAAGTAAATCATGGTAAGAATCATAACTAAAAGTAGGATGATAGAACGCAAAAACAAATTACGACCAAATAATGGTACATTCAGTGTACGTTATGTTCCACAAGTTCAATAATGTCTAGCATAGGTAGTTTTTTCTAGCCTAATATTTTATTTTATTTTTTAATTTTTGGGGAAATTACAAGTGGTATCAGAGCCCAGTTTTAATAATAAGAGACCTATGGGCACACCAAGAATTTGCCGCAAAGAAAATAAAGTATGCTATTAAAATTTGTTACTAAGAGAAATTTTCCTGTTATTTAAAATTCATGCATTTACAAGATTTTTTATAGAATAAATCATATTATGAACACTAAGGAAGATAAAAACCGGCAACGAAAGATGAACACCCCCATCCCAGAAGCAGATCTGGTGGTGGAATTAAATTCTGATATGTTGAAGACCATATACAGTCTTCAAGCAGAATTGCAAAGTTTCAAGGAATATAGTCTGAACGAAATAAAGGAACAACAAGATATTAATGAAGCATTACTGAGAAATATGACGGGAGGAAGCCCACACGAAAAGCCTACTCAGTCCTTAAACAGATCCAAAAGAGAACCTTACCATAAACAAGCTAGCAACCCAAGGGAAGAAGAAAAAGAGGAACGTACCCTTGAAGAACCGAAAGGAGATCATCATAGTCCTTCCAATGATGACTCTCTTTCTCCTTGTAGAAAGAAGCAAATAAGTGATGACAGTATTCAGGGGGAATTTAGAAAAATAAGATCCTCGACCTATGAAGGTGAAGTAAACACTGGGGAGAAAGTTGAAGAGTGGATTCTAGGTATAAGCAAATATTTCCAAGTTCATAACTACTCAAGTGAGATGAAGGCTCAACTTGCCATCTATAATTTAAATGGAAAGGAAACAATATGGCGGAGGGATTTGAAACACACAAAGGAATATGAGATAATAGAAATATGCTCGGATAACTTCTAAAAAATATTCGAAGAGAAATATATGTTGGAAAGGTTATTTAACCAAAAGGTGAAAGAGTTCCATGAGCTACGTATGGGGTCCATGATTATGGACACTTTTATTAACAGATTTCTAGATCTGTTACATTATGTACCATACATTAAGGATGAAAAAGTAAAGATCCATCCATTTTTAGGATGTCTTCCTCCCAACTTTCGGGAAAGGGTTGAATTCGACATGCCAAAAAATTTGGATACCACCCGCACAAGGCCAGGCCCTGTTATGAGCATGGGAAGCTATGACAAGAGAACATGAACCAAAATAGAGACAACTCTAAGAAATTTTCTGATAACCACAAACCTGGGTTTAACCCACAACCATACAGAAAGCAGAATAACAACTTTCTAGCAAACAAGAACTTCAACAAATGTGGTACAAATCCATATGTACCAACTCCTAATCGTAACAAGCCAGTAGCATGTGGAGCCAATGCTACTTCGCTACAGATCAAGTGCTAGAAATTTAGTGGGCGTCATTATGCCCGATATTATAACAACAAGACCGGTGGGGTCTTGCAAAACTTACAAGAAGAACCAACTGTAGAAGACATAGCTAGAACACCACGGATTTATGTAGCATTGGATGGATGATAGGTAGATCATCAAGCTACAATGGTTGAGAGAGAAGGAAATATCTTGAACACTTATATTTCAATACTTATTGATCCTGGTGCTTGCAGGAGCTATGTTTCACTGAAAATTGTTGATGTATGCAAAATAGGCAAAGTAAAGCATGATAAACCTTGGCTGTTACAGTTAGCCACAGGTACGAAATAAAAATTTTTGGAAATAGTTAAAGATTGTGAAGTAAACCTGAATGGTTTTCCTACAAAGGTAAACCTGAACATCCTACCCATAGGATTGTACAATATACTTATCGGCATGGACTGGATGGAACAAAACCATGTCATTCTCAATTGCTTACACAAGTCAATCTTGTGTACTGATAGCCAAGGGAACCAAGTGAAGGTTTAGGGAATTCTGAAGAAGTTTTCCATAAGAAGAATACGTTCCTTACAAACGAAGAGATGCGTTAGGAAGGGATGCAAGTTGTTTGCAGTAAACATCTGAGGCATAGAGTCTAAAAGGGAACAAGGCATAGAATAATTTCTCGTTCTTGAAGAATTTAAGGATGTGTTTCCTGAGAAAATCCCAGGATTACCTCCGAAATGAGACCTATACTTTTCCATCGAACTGATAGTAGGATCAATTGCGGCTTCCAAATCCCCTTACTGCATGAGTGCACCAAAATTTGTGGAACTCAAACTGCAATTGTAGGAGTTTATAGAGAAAGGGTATATCCAACCCAGTGTTTCCCCTTGGGGAGCACCGATATTATTCACAAGGAAGAAAGATGGTACGATGTGGATGTGCATCGATTACAATCAGTTGAACAAAATGACTATCAGGAACCAATACCCACTCCTTAGGATTGATGACTTGTTTTATTAGGTGGGAGGAGCCAAAATGTTTTCAAAAAATTGACTTGCGATCTGGGTACCATCAGGTAGGGATTCGTGACGAGGATATTCACAAAACCACCTTTCATACAAGGTACGAGAACTATGAGTTTGTAGTAATGCCGTTCGAGTTGACCAATGAACCCACGAACTTTATGTGTATGATGAACAACATATTCAGTAAATATCTGGATAAGTTTGTTTTGGTATTTATATATGACATCCTAGTTTATTCCAAGAATAAAGAGGAACACGAAGAACTACACCTTCACATAGTATGACGAGTGTTGCGAGAACACCATCTTTATGCTAATTTTAGTAAATGTGATTTTTACAAACCCCAAATATAGTACTTAGGTCACATTATCTCTGAGAGAGGGATAGTTGTGGACCCTGAAAATATTAGAGCCATAAAATATTGTCCTACCCCTGCTAGTGTCACTGACATTAGGTCCTTTCTCGGATTAGCTGGATATTATTGAAAGTTCATTGAGAACTTCTTGAGAATCACTTGACCCATGACCGCTTTGCAAAAGAAAGAAAATAATTTCTTATGGACTACCAAGTGCGAATAAATTTTTCAAAAGCTTAAATAGATTTTGGTGACTGCACCGATACTATGAAATGCAGATCCCGATGGGGATTTCGTTATTTGCATGAAATAAAGCAAGGAAGGACTTGGAGGGGTCCTCTTGTAGAACAATAAGATGATCTCTTATGAATCGCAGAATTTGAAAGAGCATGAGCATAACTACCCCATGCATGATCTTGAGTTAGTGGCCATGATCCACACTTTGAAGATGTGTAGGCACTACTTCATGGGAAGAAAGTTCCTTCTGAAGACATACAATATGAGTCTGAAATATTTATTCGATGAAACATATCTGAATGCAAGGCAATCTAGGTGGTTGGATTTCCTTAGTGAGTACCAATTCAGGAGAAGAGAACATGATAAAGGGATCATGGCAAAGAGAACAAGGTTGCTGATGCTTTGAGCTGACGAACTCAAATGATATGTGAGGTGACTTTAAGTCAAACTGATGCACATTTGCATGAGAGGATTAGAATGGCCAACATAGTTGACCCTTTCTATGTAGAAATCCTCAAGAAAGTCCATGAGGAAAGGTTGTTTCAACAAAAAAAAGAGTACAAGGTAGATGAATAAGGAATTCTATGGTCCAAGGAGAGATTGTATGTTCCAGAAGGAGGGGAAATTCATTCCAGCATTCTCATGAAATTCCATTAGGAACCCTACTTTGGGCACCCGGGATATAAAAATATGATATCCACCGTCAAGAGACACTTTTTTCTGGCCTAACTTAAAGGCCGACATTGCGATCTTTATCGCAAAATGTTAGGAATGTCATCTAGTCAAATATGAGCATCAGCATCCTTCGGGATTCCTGTAGCCATTACCCATTATGGAATGGACGTGGGAGGTCATTAGTATGGAATTTATCACTAGTATACCGAAAAGTAAGAACTAGAATGATTCTATTTTTGTAGTAATTGACAAGTTGTCAAAAGAAGCACACTTCATTACTATTAAGTCGACCTACAAGGCAGTGAACATTTCTGGTATCTTCTTGAAGGAGATATTTAGATTGCATGGGATACCCAAGGAAATCATCTCAAATCGAGATGCAGTTGAACTTTAGCACTGTTCATCACCCTCAGAAAGATGGGAAAATAGAAAGAGTGAATCAGATTGTTGAGAACATGCTTAGGATGTATGTCATGAACAACCCTACTAAGTGGGAATACTACATGCATCTTACACATTTTGCATATAACAACAGTCATCAGAATTCCACCAAGATGAGTCCTTTTGAGGTACTTTATGGGTGAAATTGTAGAACACGAGTTACTTGGAATAGCCTGGTGGATAGGCTCATGTTAGGGCCTGATTTATTAATGGAGTTGGAACAACTGGTTACCAAGGTCCAGGTGAACCTTAAAAAAGCACAAGACTTCCAGAAAAGTTACGCGGATTGAAAAAAAAGAAGATAAAGACTTCCAAATAGGCGATCATGTCTACTTGAAAGTAAAAGAAAAATGAAGCTTGTTGAGCTTGGGTAGGTGTGGTAAGTTAGCACCTATATTTTGTGGACCTTTTGAAATACTGGCCAAGAAATGGCTAGTGGCATATGAGCTAGCATTACCCGTGCACATAAGAGTCCATAATGTTTTCCATGCATGCTTGTTAAAGAAATATGTTTCTGATACTAAACATGTAGTTGATTGGTCCTTATTATAGGTGGAACCTGAAGGGGATTTTTCCCATGAACCTATTCATATATTGGACAAAAGAGAGGTGCAGCTCAGCAAGTGAACCATAGTCTAGTTAAAAGTGCAATGGAAGCACCTTGAAGCCGATGAGGCTAATTGGGGGAATGAGGCCACCATGAGAAGGGCTTACCTCGCCTCGTTTCATGATGTCATTTTTCGAGTCGCTAGAACACTAGGGACAGTGTTGTTCTAAGCAGGGAGGGATGTAATATCCTGAATTTTGGACCTAACACTTATAGGAATGAGATTATTGATTATGATGTTATCTTGATTTTTTATTTTGATATATTGGGTTGAAGACCCCACTCCATATGAACATGATGATTTTTTTTATATATTGGGTGTAAGCCAATTATTTATGATATATATATATATATATATATATATATATATATATATGCTTGTTTGTGTTGGGAGTGGACCCTGAAGCACATGATTTAAGAGATGTTTTGTGTTCAGCGCAGAACTTGGGAGCACATGGGTAATTAATGTTTTATGTTGAGAGAGGATCCCTAAAGCCTTCCATGTTGATGTTGTGCATAAGCTCTTGAACATCGGATCCTTGGCCATTGTATCCCTAGGTGTATCGTACAAGTACATCCTAGCATTAGTGTTGAGAAAAGAGCTCTGGAATTGCACTAAGTTTGTAACTCCTTGTTTTAGCATTGAGTATGGACTCTGGTAAGCGCTATGAGTTACTGAAAATGAATCAAGAAAAATATTGATCTCATCATAATTATTTATAAGTGATTAAGTGAAATTTTGAATTTCTGTATTCTCATCAAGTACTGAAGAACTACCATGTTATACAAGGGAATCCAACATGCAAGGATGTTTAGAGCTTCCTAGCCTAGTAGACCTAACCATCTACCTATTTCATCTTAATGACGAAGTGTCATTAAGTCTAGGGATCATGGTATATGATTCCCAAAGACAAATGTTAACAAATGTTATATTATTACGTATTTTATACATGGTATGTATAAAGAATAAATATAGTAATAATATTAAGGATGAAAGAAAGAAAGAAAGAAAAGCTCCATCCATTATTATTTATTATTAAAAGATAATAAATAGTACAATACCTACAAAAGTCTAATTAAGAACTAGTTGAAAGTTCTCAAGTTAAAGTATTAAAAATTACCCAAATTAATTAAAAAAGGTTAAATCAAGAAATCAAGGTTTCTTGATTTAATTGTCCCTTTGACTTAAAAGTCTGTCTATAAAGTCTCAAGCCAAGGAATGTCTTGGGATTCTGAAGTATCTTTTGGGATTCATTATTCTGCCTATTTTTTATCTCAAGTGAATTATTGAAGAACATTTTCCTTTACGAAAAAAGGAAAACTGATCTAGACCTGATATACCAGATTGGAAACCCTACCTTAGGAGCTCTAATCTAGTTGCATGTTGGATTCCAGCTCGGGGGGGTCCGGATTGAAACCAGGAATGGTTCTGGGTCATGGTTGGGTGGAACATGGTAGTTCCCAAGTGATTTGGTCATCTAATACAGAGGTCAGATATTCCTGTGAATTGTTAATGCTACTTATTTGAGTGTGTAGGTTCAACCATTAAATAAGCTTCAGATTACATGTATGAGATCCTAGACTACCTGTTCTATTTTTCTAGAATAAAAGATGGATGAATTAGGAAAGGGTTCACATTATATGTTTTAACCCTATGTGTTTGATTTATGTTTAAATCTTCTAGGGTTTACATTTTAAATTATAAACCTAGGCTATACTTTACTTCTTATGCTAGATTAATACAGGGTTTATTCATTTAGTTTACTTATGCAATTTTAATTCATTTATAAATGTTTACCGAAGGGTTTTGCACCCTAATTTTTTTCGTATTATTTTTACTATTAGAACTGTGTTAATTACAAACTAGGTTTTATTTCAGATCTATTACCTATTTTTTATTTGTCCTAATTACTCTACTGACAGATTTCATCTGTGAGTAGAGCCAAGCTGCAATTAAAACCTATATTTATTTTAGTATCATCTAATTCTAATAACAAGAAAACTAATTAAGT
>LPNX011138767.1:71473-375055 GCA_001517045.1 Pseudotsuga menziesii
GTATCAAATCTAAGGTAAAAACCAATGAAGACCTTTCAAGGTTTGCTTAAACAAATCTACGCTGAATACCAAATCATTTCGATTAAAATAAACATGATCATAATCACGTAAACATAGAAAGTATCGAAACCATTCATTGGTATATGATCTAATCCCATTTAGTATTACGCATAGCCATCATATAACAATAATCAAAATAACATCACAGTAATGAAATAAAGAACCATGTAAGTGCAACAAGGTCACATGAGTGAATCCTGTGGACACTCATGATGCCCAAACAAAAACAACATTATTATCTATACTAATTATAAACAGTAATACCATTATAAAAACATTAAGAAAAATGATTGCATACATTATAAACGATGCCATTTTAAAACGTTATAATATTCATAACAAGAATCGATCCCATAAATGGAAAGGCCCAAATTCAACCACAAAATTATCTTTCAAACACAAAAATCGTATATTAACCAAGCAACTGCACCCATGTCATAGGAACGAATCCTGTAGACACCCAATTCTTATTCGCATACATAACACACGACACTCATTATATAAACAATCATAATAACGTTTATGCATAATAATCCATTTACAAACCCTCGTCATGAGTAAAGACTAAGGATCAAATTCCTATAGGTTCTTAAATAATTTACACAAGCCACGTGGTGTAATTTCACACACACGATGTAAATTCACACTAATCTTCTATTATAGAGGTCGTAAGACCCTTATAAACCATACATGCTATAAATACTAGAAACAACTTCACAATAAAACCAATTTGTTACAGAGAGGTTATGAGACCCTCCCATATACACCTACGCTGTAATCACGGCCTCAACCACTTAATTAAATACACACTCCACTAAAATAAAACCTTATTTATCTATACACTGTCAACGAGGAAACCTACAACAACTCTATCAGCGCATGGTTTACACCCATGATTAATTACATTCCCACATTATACGTTAAAAACCAACTATAAGTCTAAAATCGCTTCACTATCGCACCCATGATGGAGAGTACTGATGCCATGTAAGGCATGGCCCTAAATCCATATCACTGAGATGGTATTCATCATTCTTAGTATTAAAAATTAACAACGAAAAATACTATTAAATAATAACCCAGGATCGAAACACAACATGTATTTCACAATCCCAATATTTTATTACATTAACCTAATTTACACAGTCAAATGACTCATGGCCTTGCATCATTGCAAGAAATGGTTCCTCCATGGCCTATTACATCTCTGAACAAGTAACCATACACAAAGCCTGCCAAGGTACCCAGTTTTCGCTTCACGGCTAAACATCATAATATTTACAAAAACCCAAGACTTTTCATACTTAGACCCGAAGGCCAATGAAACCCCATAACTTAAACTCCAACTACAACAAGTTACAAACCAGTCTGAAATCCAATAGGTGGCGATAAACTATTTATTAGCAGGCTTACCATAATGGTAATGCTAGTTCATGGCTCACAGTCACACTACGAATCCCACATCTTCGAGCCAGCCCTGTCACCTAGAATCATGAAACACTATGAGGGATGAGAAGTATGAAGGCGAGAGTCAGCCACAAACACACATCAAGTGTTGTGAAACCAACAAAGACATCCCTTCATTATCCTGGAATTCGCCTTCACCCACTGCACAGAGCCGAGGCCAAACAACCAACAAACGGTGCAAAATGACCAAGTACATCATGAGCCAAGCCCTAATATTGGGATGCTACAAACTACAGGGTGCATTAATGACACTGGCCTATGAACCATTATAAAACTTCCAAAACCCACTCTTCTATAGTTTAGAATCAACCTACTATCGATTGTCTCCATTTTTTGCAGGAGCGTTAAAACCCAAAGGTGTAACGTTTAAACCATAATATATATTCACCACCCCAAAGTCTAATGCAGGGTATAAGTAATATATGTATCGCATACTATAGGATTTAATCCTTTAACCCTTTCTTATCAATTCCTTTAGGTCCTAATTATAAGGCCATGGCCCAAATCTTATGCCATGGCAGGTTGCTTTTATAAAGTCAAGCATTGATCATTAACCAAGGTTTGTAAACCTGCCAAGAGTAATAAAAGACATGTTAATACTTTTAATAAAATAAACCTGAAATACAAGTAGGTTAAAATATGAATAGTTGATCAGTAACATATAAATAATAATAACCATCACTTAGATAATGATTCTAGGTCTTAGAAAGAATAAGTGGGGTGATTACCTTGCCACTAAACCAAGTTGGTAAGGAGAAATAATAACAATCGGTAGGTATCACTAGCTGCGAGCATATGTACACCTGCACGTAAACAAGTTAAGAGTGCATTAGTTCAATAGAACTAAGTAATCCCGCTAGACAAGTAGAAAATTTACCTTTCAGATAGTCACATGGAGAACTAGTCCCGCCACTCCGACCACTTTGTTTTTGAGAACAAAGATAAGTTAGAACCATGTAATTAATAAGTAAACACAAGATGAAATTAACGAAGCATATAATCAAGTAATTACACATACACAACAATGCATAACCATAAGAATAATGTAGTAATTAGCATTATGACATCTTAAGTAAAGCACTGTAGGAATTATAACTGAAAGTAAGATGATAGAACATAAGAACAGCTTATGACCAAATAGTGGTACATTCAATGTACTTTATGTTCCTCAAGTTCAATAATGTCCACCATAGGTAGCTTTTACTAGCCTAATAATTTTTTATTTTTATTTTCAATTTTTTGGGACATTACAGTAAACATAACATGTATCCATTTCTTTAAGTATAATTAGGTGCTCATTTTGTGAATTATATATTACTATAACCATGCACTAAACCTTTTTAATGTTGTTTGTAATGTGTTGACATTTTGCACATATTTTGTATGTACAAAAATAAAACATGTGCTCCTTTTTGTTTAGTAAAAATAGTGTTTATGCCTATCCAAGAATAAATATAACATATCCAAGAAAATTATGGTCATCTCCAATTTTTTTGTCAAGGATACAAAGAAATTTGCAACTGAAGACCACCATAAACCATATCTATCAATAATTTCCATATAATAGAGGAGAACTAAACAAAAATTTTCTCATTAGTCATTGTGTTGATGAACCATATTCACAATTGAAGATGAAAATTAGCAAGATTTAAGATTCTCTAGTTGAGGATCATGAAAGACAATATCCAACATTCATTTTCTTATAATTGAGGAGAACAAATGATAATTTTTCTCATTCATAATTATCATAGTTGGGTATATCCACATTTGAGGAAGAAAATAAACAAGCTTGAGCAATCTAGAATTAAAGAGCATCAAAGGTAATGTTCAACATTCATTTTATTATAATCGAGGAGCACAAAAGAAAATTCGCGTCGTTGATCATTGTGGTGATGGGGTATATTCACAATTGAAGATCATAACCAATAAACTTGAATAATGTCTAATTTAAGAGAAGCGAGTACAATCTTCAACATTCATTTGCTTATAATTGAGGAGCACAAACAATAATTTTCCTTAGTAATTATTGTGCTGATTGGATATATTCATACTTGAGGAAGAAAACCAAGAAGATTGAATATGCTCTAATTGAATAGCACTAGATAAAGTATTCAACATTCATTTTCTTATAATTGAGGAGAACAAAAGATAATTTCCATAATTTATCATTGTGGTGATGGGGTATACCCACAATTGAGGAAGAATCTAATTTTTTTTATAGCCCAACACAATTTCATTTTTAATCATTGGATATGGTTTTATGCCCAAACCCCATCATGCATGTACATTTAAAAATTAAAATTTCTCTTTAAACTTGAAACACATGAGATATTTTTTCAATTTTTTCAACTCTGAAAATTTAAGACATCCCTACTTTACTTGGAAAAATATACTAGTCAACACACATGAAAAATTAAATAATTGGATAGTTGACCAAAATGGTCTAGCTAAAAACCCCAAAGGGAAAACCTATTTTTTAGAGTGAAATTTTATTCTTTGGGAAAATTTTAAAAATAATTTCTAGTAGTAATTATATCCCTTTTCCTTCCTCGAAAAACATATTAGAATCACTCTCAACAACTATTGTACAAAAATTTCAGAAAACCAAAAAACCATGGTGTATGGCCCCACACATGCGTCTTTATGGACCTCGAAAACCGTGCTTGTTTTCTTCATAAAAAGTCGTGCTTGTTTCTTCCTATAGATACCTATTGTATGACTTCATTAATTACTTAGTAGGCCCTACATTAAATGCTATAGAAATTTCCTCGATTTTCATGTTGGAAATCGCTTGTACAAACTGCAATAAATGAGGTACCGTCAACCTTGGAAAACGTGTTGTATGGTATATCTTTAATTCTATAATTATGTTGTTGTATGGTCCTCTAGAAAACTGTGCCCTTCTCGGTAATTTTACGCTGCTGAAATATTCTCAAATTTTTGTGCAAGGGTTTCACTTTGGAAAATTTTCTCTTCTCTCTTCTCTCCAAAAACTCTCTCTTTGGAATGTAAATAATTATTTAGGTTTGTATTTCCCAAGACATTTGGTTTGATTAACTTCCATCTGCAAATAAATGTCTTAGATTAAAATCCAATGAAATGAGATCTAGGGATCATCTTATTTCCTCATTAAAAATTACTTTTTAATATTAAATGAGAATTTAATGCCTACCAATCTCTTAGTTCTCATAAAATCACTTTTAAATAGTTATAAGTCAAACTCAATTTAAAAGGTCACTTTCTTAAATAAATGCATTCTCACATTTTAAGCATGATAGGGACCACTTCTAAAGTTTCCTTGTCCACTCGAAGGAATGAATGGACAAACACTTCCTAGGTAAAATTTCAACACTCCCTCTTACCGAGGAAGTTGTTTTTTACTACCCCCATCTTGTGTCTAAAATGAATATGCTTATCACTTTCCAAATACTTCGTGATAATGTATTCTAACTTCTCATTAGTAAAATTTTACTACAACTCTGCAGGTCCTCTTTGAACATAGTCTCTAATGAAGTGGTATCTGATATCAATGTCCTTGACCTATCATGAAACACTAGATTCTTAGAGAAACTAATGCAACTCTACTTTTTAGAGTGAATAATATTAGGCCTCAGCTCCTAACCAAATAAGTTTACAATCAACTTGTGAAACCACAATGCTTTCAACTATCCTAACCAGATGCCATGTACTCGGCCTATGTAAAACTCAAAGAAACATATTTTTGTTTCTGATTGAACCATGACATAATTGCTGATCCCAAAATGAAACAACAACTTGTAATATTGTGAATTTTGACCTAACACTTATGGGCGTAAGCCGCATTAATTATGATGTTATTTTGATATTCTATTTTGGTATATTGGGCCTAGAACCCCACTTCATATGAAGATGATAATTTGTTTGATATATTAGGCACAAGCCAATTACATATGTTTTATGTATGATTTTATGTGTTAGGCATGGACCCTGAAGCACATGATTGATGAGATCTTTTGTGTTGAGCGAAGAGATCTAGAGCACATGAGTATTTAAATGTTTTCATTGAGCGAGAAGCTATAGAGAACATGAGTGTTTATGTTTGTGTTGAGCGATAAGCTCTTGAGCATATGAGTTATAAAAAAAATTGTGTTGAGCATGAAGGTCTGGAGCACATGAAAAGATAAATTGGAAGTGTTGGGCATAAGTTGTGGAGACTTCCAAGTTGATGTTGAGCATAAGCTATGGAACATTGGATCCTTGGCCTTTGTATCCCTAGGTGTATTTTGCAAGTACATCCTAGCATTAGTGTTGAGAGAGGAGATCTGGAATTTCACTAAGTTTGTAACTCCCTATTTTTTACCGTTGATTATGGCCTCTAGATAAGCACTAGGAGTTATCGAAAAGAATTAATTATATCGAGTGAAAATGACTTGAATAAAACATTGATCTCATTTAACTTATTTATAAGTGATTAAATGAAATTTTTAATTTCTATATCTCATCGAGTACTGAAGAAATACCATGTTATATGTGAGAATCCAACATGCAAGGATGTTTAGAGTTTCCTAGCCTACTAGACGTAACCACCTACTTGACGGCCTTAATGAAGAAAGTGTCCTAAGTTTACGGATCATGTTATATGATACCTAAAGACAAATGTTAACACATAATATATATATTTAATACATGCCATGTATAAAGAGAAAGCATAGTAATAATATTAATAGTATAAGAAAGAAGGAAAGGCTCCTATCACATCCCCAACCCTTACTCGATGGAGAGGACGCGACTAACATATAACAACCCAGGAAAACTAAGCCCCATGAAAATAACATAATAATGCATTTTATAAAAACATATAAATACATAGATGCATTATGAAATTTACATGATATATACAATGAAAGCAAGTAATTCATTCAACACATTCATGCATTCAACATGTTCATGATAATTTCATAATAATTCATAAGAAAATATAGTTGCAGAACTTAAATACACAAGAATACTTATATTTGAAAGAAGCTTGTCCCACAACTAGCTATGTTGCTGCAACATTCCACCCAACCATAGGCCAGTGTGCTCTTTAATCTCTCAGCAAAACTGCCACGCCCGAGCTGGGCATGATCTTCCCTAACGAGTAAGGAACACTAGTAGACTTCACCCATAGACAAAGATACAATTAATATTTAGTCAAGCCAACACAGTTGAGTTTATCATACTTATATAGGAAGTGGTTTACACTTAGCCAAATTCACATGAGACACAGCCAAGCTAATAGATGGGTTTATCAGGCTACCAACCAAGCCATCCTTCCAGTTGGGTTTATCGTGGGTTTATCAAGCTGCTAAGGAGGTGGAAAGACTGAATTCTAAGCTAGTGAGCTAAAACCCAGAGCTATGAACACCCACACTGGATCTATCCTGACTTCTAAACAATTACACACCCAACACAAAGAAGCATTCCCTTCTCTGCTACACAGTCCCTCAGGCCTTGCCTTCCCTTCCAGTGCTATTTAGGGTATGCAAGGAAGAAAACCAGATTTCTAGATCGGTCTGTGAGGTGCCTTCATGCGCTAGGTTTATCAATCAAATCTAGACTCCATTTCCATTCCTCAATCAGTTCAAATCTCAAACACAACAATCTCACTTCTAGGAATTAACAAAAACGTAAGCAGAGCGAAGTAATACACATACACATAGTAATGACGAATTCTGAGCATTGTCTACGCCAGACCAACTCCTGCAAAATACCAAAACGAAAACATTTGCTGATCTTTCGAAACAAGACACAAAAATCGGATTCAGGGAAATCATGTTCAGGAAAACAACTAGCAGTCTGGAAAAAACGTGAAAGAGAAAAATTCCACACAGGAAAACAAAAATTCTGAAAGGAAACTGATTACCAGACATGAAAAATTCATGAGAGGAAATAGATTCATACTCAGAATCATTTTTCCTTGCTTGCTTTCGCGTGAATGCCCAATTGGGTTTCCAAAAACGTTTTTTCCTTCCAAAATCATGAGGGAAGGTGAAATGCTACCGCATGAAGGAAAGGTGGTCGTTTTTGGTGTTTTCTTGCCCAAGAAAATTTAAAAATGTTTTTTTAGAAATGGTGCTCTTCCCATTTAAAAATTCTTCCCTCTCTTCCAATATCCCACTCCCTTATCCTTAGGAAAAATCATGCCCCCATCTCATTTAGTTGCGTTGACATAGTCGGTTGTGGGTTTTTATTAAAAATTCCAATTTAACATGATGCCTGTCTTTTTAATGTTTAGCTAGCATAAAAAAATACCATCGGCCCAACCTTAATTGCTGAAACATAACACTAAATCAATGGTGGGGCTTTTTCCTAGCTCCACACCATGATTATTTACATCATGGTATTTAAATGCAAACAGGGTCAAAATCGGGGTGTTACAGCTCCATCTATTATTATTATTACTAAAATATAATTAAATATTAAAATAACTACAAGAGTCCAAATAGGAACTAGTTAAAAGTTCCTAAGTTAAATATTAAAAGTTCCTATACTAAATAAAAGGTTTAAATCAAGAAATCAAATGATTCTTTATTTAACTTCCCCTTTGACTAAAATTTTTTCCTATAAAGACCCAAGCCAAAGAGAGGCTTGGGGATATACCATATTTTTGGTGATTGATATTCTGCCTGATTATTCTCAAGAGAGTTCTTAGAGAACATTTTCCTAAGAGGAAAAACGAGAACTGATTCAGAACCCGATATCCCAGTTAGGGAAGCCCTACCTTAGGTTCTCTAAGCTACTTGCATGTTGGAACTAGGTCGGGGGTATCTGGATTAAAATGAGGAAGGGTTGTGGTTCATGGTTGGGTGGAACGTGGTAGTTCCCAAGTGATTCGGTTATCTATATAGAGGTCAGAACTGTCTGTGAATTTTTTAATGCTGGGTATTTAAGTGTGCAGGTTTTCAACCATTAAAATAGCTTCATCTTGAAGGTATGAGGTTCTTGATTTTTTCCTTTCATTTTCTAGTGCATTTCCTGATCAAGTATTTAGGGATTTTGTTTCCTAGTTCATTTCTGAAATATATTTTCCTGTTTCATAATTTAAGGGTTTATGTTTTATTTCTAAATTTTTTTCTGCATTTTATTTCCTATCTTTAAATTTATTTCCAAGACATAGAACAAACCAAAACAGAGCCTATATATATTATCTTTGCTGGCATATTTCATATTTCTAACAGGCTTATGATAAATAGAAATAAACCCAACTATTATCTATAACATAAATCTAAGCTCTAAGTAAAATATTATAAACATATTTATAAACAATATATTTCCACATTAAAAGCAAAATAACTTCGAAGCTAAAACCATCGAGACCTATAATGGTATGTATGCACGTTATAAATAATCAAAACTATAAAACATTCATCCTCATGATTGCAAATAAATGATAAATCAAATATACAGATAAGCTATCTAAGACCTCTAAGGTCTGTGAGCACCATTGGCGCATTCATAATAACCAAACCATATACTTAACACATAAAATACAAATATCCAAATATGATATCATAAGAGAGTTTTCCACATAATATATCAACAATAAAACTAATCACATAACTCATTAAATAAATCATATAAATGAAAAGAGGTCACATGATCGAATCCTATGGGCATGAATGTCCAAACAGGTGTTTCACAATACTCATCGTTTACAACCATCATATCCAGGACCGAATCCTGATATGCTCATGACTTATAGTCTTCCAATTATACATTTAAACACAAGGCTAACAATGAATGCTGTAGGATTCATTTGCAACGTTTAACGCTATAATAAATCTTAAACCTTTTACATAGTCTACATTATAAATAAAAATTCAAATGCCATAAACGTAGATCCAAATCGTTGTTTTGTCCATGTTTCCCCATTTCAATTTCCAAACCCTAATTCTTAACCAAATATTGAATCGTGTAAGATTTGTTAGTTGCATTGTCGCAAACACTGTATCATTTTTTCATTTATACAAACTACACAGTCTACGTCATAAAATCAATACACATGATGTAAATCAATTCATTATAACTCTAACAAATATAGTACAACCCCATGTTAAATTTACATGCCATATCCATTTAGTGGCTCACAACCATTTGTATACAAACAATAAACCCCTATCATAAACCCATTAAAGCCTTTTTCAATGCTTGTCNCACCCCCATGTTAAATTTACATGCCATATCCATTTAGTGGCTCACAACCATTTGTATACAAACAATAAACCCCTATCATAAACCCATTAAAGCCTTTTTCAATGCTTGTCAAATAGAAACAAAATTCATTTGTAGGGTAAAACCCATAGTCACGACCTCTTTAAAATAAATATACAAATAAGAATTACAATCTACGATTTAAACCATAGATCGACATTTCATCCATCTCTTACACAGTCGCTACTCTAAAAGGAGGGAACGCCATTGCCATCAATGGCATGGCTCCAAAGTCCAAACTAACGTTGTTAAAATATCTATATTAAACAATTAAACAAGAAATACAAGTCTACATAGAGTCAACTAGCGCCCAAACTAAGAATCATAACCACGATGCATTCTCATCAATGAATGAATTACAACTTTAACCATTGCAAAATATATATGAAAATACACAGTCAAGCAATTGCACCATTTCAATAAATGGTGCCATCACCATTTACCATACCCATTAATTTACACAAAAAAAATAGAGTTTGTATTATTTCACCACAGCCAACTTTGTCAAACCAAGTAATGATTTACAAAGACGAATCCCAAACAGTCTCGGCCCGAAGGTGCCAACCCAAACAAAAAGCCCAAATCATAAATGAATCTCTGTATGCTTTACATAAATTTACAGATAGTTCATTTTTCCAAATTGCAACCATTAAACCCCCAAAACTAAGCATTCAACCAACGATGAGCTTCATGCTCTATCACAACACCCACATAAGAGAATGAGTGAGTTTCAACTTATTAGAGCAAGGCTTACCCGTAATGGGTAACGTCTTGACCACTAGGGAGACCCACGACCCACGCTGTCCAAAACCTGCAACCTACAACAATCCAAAGTCAATATGAGGAGTATGCCGAATACCAAACTAAACAACTAAACAAACACTACCAAACCAGACTAGAATACATACCTTCAAGTGCAGCAAGCCTCCAAGCTCCACACCATATTTCACACCAAAGACAGAGCTTCCATAGTGAAATCCCAAATGAAAAATACATTCTCTCTAGTCTATTCCCTAATCTTGAGACCCCCGCTTCCGAAGGTGCATTAATTTCGTCACCTTGGCCTCCATTACATGAAATCGAAACCCAAGGTCTATAGTTTTTGCCACCCCAAATCGCATTGCAACAATTGATCACCATGTAAATCATAAACCCCAACAATTTCATAGCATACTTAGGATATATCCATAATTCATGCCATATCTAATATGCCATGAATGGCTTACACTATGCCTTAAACCCTTTACACCACAACCCTAAATAAAAAAAAGGCTACGCTATGATAAAATAAACCCTATACATTATATACCATGTAAATGTAAAGTGCATGTATAATTAATTCAAGGTCATAAGACTATAAACAATATTGGTAACCAATACAACATAAGCTTAATAACACCCAACCTTGTGTAAACAACGACTAAATGACCGTCATAATAATCACTAGGATAGGACTGTAAGTCTATTCTTCATCCAAGCCGTGTGATAGTGAAGTATAGACAGTATGTATTCTGTCACCATCATAGGTAGTTTTCCACCATCAACTGCACCTGCACGCGACAAGGAAAGAAATGAATTAGTTCAAATAAGAACTAAGTAAGCACTTTAGTGACAAGCATAAATAGTTAACTTATGGTTGATTTTACAAGGGAAGCAAGTCCCACCACTCCACCCCTTGACAATACAAGTTAAGTTAGAAATATTTATAAACATAAATCAAACAGTATAACCAATGAGTAAACAATTGACCGTACATACATACATGTAAATACATAACCATCGAACTCAGATATTAAGCAACATAACAACAACATAACATTACACTAATAACCACATCAGAAAAACAGAGAGTAGGAAGTAATAACAACTTACCACAAGACAGTGCACTAAAACAAAGTACGACACATTCTGCATAAGTTAAGATAATGTCCAGTTCAGGTAGTGTTTGACTAGCCTAATATTTTTTTTTTCAAATTTTGGGGACATTACAAGTGGTATTAGAGCCTAGTTTCAACACCAAGAGACCAAATGGGTATACTATACATTCGTTGCAAGTAAAATAAAGTATGTTTTTAAATTTTGTTAACTAACAACAATTTTTCTTGTGATTAAAAATTTGCGATTGTAGGATTTCAAAAGAACAATTCATATCATGAACACTGAAGAGGACAATAGATGGCAAGGAAAGTTGAACACCCCCACCCAGGAAGCAGAGCTGGTAGTGGAACTAAATTATGATATAATGAAAACCATACAATGTGTCCAAGCATACCTGCAGAGTTTCAGAGATGATAATCTGAATGAAAGAAAGGAACAACAATAAATTAATGAATCATTGTTGTGAAACATAATCGGAGAAAGACCGGAGGGAAAACCCACTCATTCCACAAACAGGTTCAAGAAATAATTTTACCATAAATGGTTCAACAACCTTAGAGAATAAGGAAAACAAGAACATACCCCTGAACCTCCAAAAGGAGATTATCACAGTCTTTGTAGTGATGATTCTCTTTCTCCATGTTGAAATAAACTGAGAAATGATGACAATGTCCAGGGAGAGTTCCAAAAAATAAAAGCCCCAACCTATGAAGGAGAGATGAACACAGGGGAGAAAGGTGAGGAATGGCTTCTATGTATGAGAAAATATTTTTGAGTTCATAACTACTCTAGTTAAATGAAATCCTATCTATATATCTATAAAATAAATGGAAAAACAACTAGATGGTGGAGAGACTTGAAGCATACTAAGAAAGATGAGTTAAAAGAAATACGGAGGAGTAAGTTTTGCAATATTTTTCAAGAGAAATACATGTCAGAGAGGTTCTTCGACAGAAAAGTGAAAGAGTTTCATGAATTACATATGGGATCCATCACTATGGATGCATTTGTTAACATATTTTTGGATATATTACATTATATACCATACAACATGGACAAGAAAGTAAAAATACAACATTTTTTAGGATGTCTTGCTCCCAACTTTCAGGAAAGAATTGAATTTGAAATGCCTAAAACATTTGACACCACCTTACACAAATATAGGCTTTGCTATGAGCATGGACAACTGAGGCAATCAAAGATTAACAAAAGACAAGACAGGTCTAGGACCTTATCATATAACTGTAAATTGGATTTTAACCCACCACCGTGCAAAAACAAAAAGACCAGTTTTCCAACCAACAAGAACTTCAACAAAACGGGACAAAGCCATATGAACCAGCTCCAAATGCTAACAAGCAAACAAATAATGGGGGAGCCAATGTTTCCCCGCTGCAAATTAAATGCTGGAAATACCAAGGGCCTCATTATGCCTGAGTTTGTAAGAACAAGACCAATGGGGTCTTGCACAACTTACAAGAAGAAATAATGGTAGAGGACATAGCTGGAACATTGCAGATTTATGCAGCCTTGGATGGCCAGCAGGTAGACCATCAGGCTACTAAGGTTGAAATAGAAGGTAAGATATTAAACACTTCTATTTCAATATTGATTGACCCTGCTGCTTGCCATAGCTATGCATCACCTAAAATTGTTTATGCATGTAAACTATGAAAATTTAAGCATGATAAACCTTAGTTGGTGCAATTAGCCACAGGTACAAAACGAAAAGTTTTGGAAATAGTTAAAGATTGTGAGGTAAAACTGAATGGTTTTCCTACTAAAGTAAACTTGAACATCCTACCCTTAGGATCATTTGATATACTTATCAGTATGGACTTGTTGGAACAACACCATGTCATGCTCGATTTCTTATACAACTCAATATTGTGTATAGATAGACAAGGGAATCAAGTAAAGATTCAAGGCATACCAAAGAAAGTTTCCGCGAGGAAGGTATCTGCTTTACAATAAAAAAAAGTGCATTAGGAAAGGCTGCAAAATATTTTTAGTAAACATCCAAGACATAGAAGCTGAGAGGGAACAACACATTGAGGACGTATTTTGTGAGGAAATCCCAAGATTACCACTAAAACCAGACCTATACTTTTCCATAGAACTGACACCAGGATCAGTTTTGTCTTCAAAATCCCCTTACCGCATGAGTGCACCAGATTTGGTGGAAATAAAACTATAGTTGCAGGAGTTGACTGAGAAAGGATATATGTGACGAAGTGTGTCCCCTTGAGGAGCACTGATACTTTTCATGAAGAAGAAGGATGGTACGATGCGGATGTGCATCGATTACCGTTAGCTTAACTAGATGACTATCAAGAACCAATACCCACTCCCTAGGATCAATGACTTGTTCAATCAAGTAGGAGGGTCCAAGATCTTTCTGAATATTGACCTACGATCCAAGTACCATCAGGTACAAATTCATGATGAGGATATTCACAAAACCTCCTTTTATACAAGGTATGGCCACTACGAGTTTGTAGTAATGACGTTTGGGTTGACCAATGCACCAAGTAAATTTATGTGTATGATGAACATTATATTGAGTAAATACCTAGATAAATTTGTTTTGGTATTGATAGATGACATCCTAGTTTACTCTAAGAGTAAAGAGGAGCATGATGAACACCTCTACATAGTGCTACAGGTGTTATGAGAACACTAACTCTACGCCAAGTTTAGTAAATGTGATTTTTACAAACCAGAAATACAGTACATGGGTCACATCATCTCTTAGACGACGATAGCTGTGGACCCAGAAATGATTAAAGAAATAGAAGATTGGCCTAACCCTACTACTGTCACTGACATTAGATCCTTTTCGGGATTAACTGGTTATTACTGCAAGTTCATTAAGAACTTCTCGAGGATAGCTTGTCCCATGACCGCTCTGAAAAAGAAGGGAAATAAATTATTATGAATGACCAACTGCGAGGAAAGTTTTCAAAATATTAAACAAATTTTGACAACGGCACTAATACTACGAATTGTGGATCCCGATGGGGATTTCGTTGTTTTCACAGATGCAAGCAACGAAGGGATCGGAGGATTCCTCTTGTAGAATGATTATGTGGTCTATTATCAATCGCGAAAGTTAAAAGAACATGAGAAGAACTACCCCACACATGATCTTGAGTTAGCGGCTATCATCCATGCCTTGAAAATGTGGAGGCACTACCTCATGGGAAGGAAATTCCTTCTGAAGACAGACAATATGAGTCTGAAATATTTATTTAAGCAATCGGATCTTAACGCCAAACAAGCCAGATGGTTGGATTTCCTTAGCGAGTACCATTTTGAGCTAAAGCATATAAAGGACAAAGAGAACAAGAATGTTGATGCTTTGAACCAACAAACTCATATGATATATGAGGTGACTTTAATTCAGAACGATTCATATTTACACGAGAGGATTAGAATGGGCAGTAGAGTTGACCCCTTCTATGTGGAAATACTCAAGAAGGTCCAAGAGGACAGGTTGTTTCAACAACAAAAAGAGTACAAGGTAGAAGAAACAAGATTTCTATGGTCTAAGGAGAGATTGTATGTTCTGGAAGGAGGGTACATTTGGTCTAACATCCTCACAAAATTTTATTAGACACCCTACTCGGGGAATCCAGGATATCAAAAGATGATATCCACAGTTAAGAGACAGCTTTTTTGGCCAAAGTAAAGGCCAACATAACATTTTTTATTGCAAAATGTCAAGAATACCAGCTAGTCAAAGATGAGTAACGACATTCTTCGAGGTTACTACAGCCATTACCCATTATGGAATGGAAGTGGGAGGTCATTAGTATGGATTTTATCATGGTTCTACCTAAGAGTAAGAAACAAAATGATTCTAACTTTCTAGTAGTTGACAAATTGTCAAAAGCAACACACTTCATTCTAGTGAAGGAAACCTACAACAGAGTACAGATTGTCAATATCTTCTTGAAGGAGATATTTATATTGCATGGGATACCGAAGGAAATCATCTCAGATCAAGATACTAAGTTTACTGGGAACTTTTGGAGATCCTTATTCTTGGGATTAGAGATGCAGTTGAACTTTAGTATTGGTTACCACCTGGAGACAGATGAGCAGATATAAAGGGTAAGCCATATTGTAGAGTACATTCTTAGTATGTATGCCATGAACAACCCCACCAATTGGGAAGATTACCTGCATCTTGCATAGTTTCCATATAACAATGGATACCAGAATTCAGCCAAGATGAGTCACTTTGAGGTCCTCTATGGACGGAAGTGTAGAACACCGGTTACTTGGGATAGCCCGGTGTATCGGTTCATGTTAGGGATTGAATTATTAAAGGACTTGGAATAATTGGTTACCAAGGTCCAAGTGAATCTTAAAGAAGAAAAATACCACCAAAAAAGCTACGCGGATAGGGAGTGAAAAGATAAATATTATCAAGTAGGCGACCATGTCTACTTCAAAGTAAAAGAAAAACGAAGCTCGTTGAGCTTGGGAAGGTATGGTAAGTTAGCACCTAGATTTTGTGGACCCTTTGAGATACTGGCCAAGGGAAGGCCATTGGCATATGAACTAGAGTTACCCACTCACATAAGAGTCCATAATGTTTTCCATGCATATTTATTAAAGAAATATGTTTAAGATACTAGACATGTGATTGATTGGTCCTTATTACAGGTGGAACGTGAAGGGGAGTTTTCCCTTGAACCTCTTCATATATTGGACAAAAGAGAGGTGCAGCTCATGAATCGTACCATAGTCTAGTTGTAATTGTAATGGAAGGACTTTGAGGCTGATGAGGCTACTTGGGAGAATGAAGCCACCATGAAAAATGATTACCCCCCCGTGTTTCATGATTTCATTTTGAATCCCTAGAAAACTAGGGACGGTGTTGTTCTAAGCGAGGAGGGATGTATTATCCCAATTTTGACCTAACACTTATAGGCGTAAGCCCCATTGATTATGCTATTATTTTGATATTCTATTTTGGTATATTGGGTCTAGAACCCCACCGCATATGAAGATCATGATTTTTTTGATATATTGGGTGTAAGCTGTTGATGTATTTGTAAATTCGGAATGTATTCACCTATGTATCTTATGTCTTGTACCCCGATGTTTATTCTGGGATGTGTCTATAATGTAATTGAGTCATGTCATGCCCCGATGTTTCGATCGGGAGGATCTATAATGTAAACAAGTCATGTCAAGTCATTGTGGGTAACCCTCCTATTGATCAAGGGTTAAAGTCCCCATAGTTCTGGGGCACTAAGGGTTATTAGACTCACCTAGTAAAGTCGGCCCTAGTTGGGTTTAGTCAAGTCAGGAATTAGTATAAATAGAGATCTAGCCTCTCTATTTATCACACACTCACTCACAATCAGTTGTAGCGCATAGCTGAGGAAGAAGAAGACACAGGGGCTAGGAAGAAAGAGGTTACTGTTATCGGGAGATCATCTTACTGTTTTGGGATTTTCTATTTGGTGCTGATTCTATCTCTGAGAAAGTTGTAGGTTTTTCTCCATTTATGGTTTCCCCAAGGAAAAACATTGTGTTCATTGTCTCTTGTGTTTGATTGTTGTGCTTGTTATTCTCTCAGTTAAATATCCTAATATAATGCTAGCTTAATGTTAAAAATTTAACATGGAATCAGAGCTAACTTGATAAGAAGACACTGTACAACTGCGGGATCTAGGGCTTCCTACGTTTTGGACCTCTCTCCATATATTTTCAGCAAAATAAGGTTGGAATAAATTTCCTCCCTAGGGTGCATATTTCTATCGAAGCACAATCCAATTCAGAGGTTTTTCAGTTTTGGACCCGACACTACTGTCAAAAATTAGGGATTTTCACAGAAGTGGAATTTTTCAGTGAGCCCAGGCCTGGATTGATCTCCTCCCCAAAATTGAAGTTAGGGATCAAACTCAAAGCATTTGGTTGGATAGAACTCTAGAAAAGAAAAACCCTAATATGCTCCTGAACCAGCACTGCAGAATTTCAACTCCAAATCCAGATCCGACATCTTGACCTGGTAAGATCTAAATCTTTTGTATTTCCATTTGAGGTTCTCAGTTAAGATGTCTCATCATACCAATATTGATGAAAATATTGAGGGAGCTAATAACTTCTGAGCCTAGAAGTATAGGATCTCCCTAGTCTTGGAAGAGAATGAGTTGAACTCCTACATCAATGAGGAGGTTCCAGTTCTAGAGGGAGATGAGGCTAAGGCCTTACACAAAAAGAAGTTGGTTATGGAAAATAGGATCATTGCTAATTCTATCGACGATCACCTCATACCACAGGTGTCCTTCCTAGAGACACCTAAGGCTATGTTTGATGCCCTAACCAAATTGTTTGAAGGAAAGAACATAAACCGAAAGATGACCTTGAGAAACCAATTGAAGAATGTGAAGATCCAGAATGGAGAAACCATCCAGTCTTACTTCAAAATGGTTTCTTAGATCAAGGAACAATTGGAAGCAGTAGACGAAGAAGTGGAGAATGCAGAGATTATGATGACCACCTTGAATGGTCTCCCTAGAACATGCCACTCTTTCATTCAAGGGATATGTGCCAGAAAAAAAAAGTTAGTCAAGTTCAACAAACTGTGGGAATAATGATCTCAAGAAGAAGCTGAGATAGCAGCTCGAGAAGAGAAGATGGGACGTGAAGATTAAGCTCTCACAGTACAGTCCAAGAAAACCAGATCTAGCCATCATAGAAGTAAGTACTCTAATCAAATCAATAACTTTAGAAATCCTAGAGATAAATCTAAGTTCATTTGCTATACATGTAATGAAAGAGGACACTTTGCTAGAGATTATCCTAAGAACAAAATTATCTCTCACAAAAAGAAGGGAAACAAGAGAAGACATCATGCTCATGCTGCAGAGGATGATGAACCTTCCACAAAGAGAAATAGAAAAGATAGTGATGATTCTTCAAGTGATGAAGAATGTGTTTTGATTTCTGCTCTCACGGGAACTATCACACATGGAATTAATGATTGGATTATATATAGTGGTGCTTCCAAGCACATGATAGGATTCAAGGAATCCTTTGTGAAATTATTTGAATATGAATCACCTCAAAAGGTGAAACTTGGAGATGACTACTAGTATCCAATAAAAGGTAGTGGGGAATCCTCCTATAAGCTAGACTCTGGAAAGTCTATTAAGATGAAAGATGTATTGTTTGTACCTGGAATAAAGAAGAACCTTCTGTCCATATCTGCATTAGATGCAAAATGAATGAGGGTTGCATTTGTAGATGTCCAAGTCCTCATGTGGCCAAAAGGAAAGTCTTTCGATGATGCAGTAGATATTGGGGAACAAGAAGGAGGACTATACAAATTGAAGGGCCAACAAAAACAAGCTTTGATTCATGACTCGGTAGAACCAAATGAGCTTTGGCATAGAAGGCTTGCACATGTTCATTACAGAGCACTACCACTTGCAAGAAAATCTGTTGAAGGTCTCCCAGAAATGCAGACAAAACATGAAGGTGTATCCAAAGGATGTACAAAAGGGAAGAACACACAGAAGACATTTCCAAGCAGCAAGAGCAAGGAAAAAGGAATCTTGGAAATCATCCACTTCGATGTATGCAGTCCAATGTCATCCAATTCACTAAGTGGGTATGCATACTATGTTTCTTTTATTGATGATTTTTCTAGGAAGACATGGATCTACTTCATGAAGAACAAAGATGAAGTATTCAGCAAATTCAAGGAATTCAAAGCCTTGATCGAGAACCACACTGAAAAAAAGATAAAGAATTTTCAATTAGATAATGGTTGAGAATTCACATCAAATGAATTCAAAGAGTTGTGCAAAGACTCAAGGATTAAGAGGGAGTTTTCCACTCCATACAATCCACAATAGAATGGGATTGCAGAAAGGAATAATAGGACTATCATGGAAGCTACAAGAGCAATGCTTCATGATCAATATCTTCCTATGCATCTTTGGGTAGAATCTTTCAGAACAACGGTGTATGTATAGAACCGTGCTCCACACAGAGTACTCAAAAACAAGACTCCTAAAGAAGTCCTCTCCGACAAGAAACCAGAAGTCTGCCATCTCATACACATTTCAAAAGAAAAGAGGATGAAGTTAGATCCTTCAAGAAAGAAGGGTATATTTGTGGGATACTCTGAAAGCTTGAAGGCTTATAGAATATACTTCCCAGGGTTCAATAAGATTGACATCAACAGAGATGTAACATTTGATGAAGATTCAGCCTACATCAAATCTAGGAAGAAACCGACTGAAGAACCTGAAGAAACAAGAGAACCCAAAATTCATGACACAATCATGAATGAAGAAATTCAAGAAGAAGATCGAGAATTTGAAGAACCTTAAGAACCTGTAGATCCAACTCTAGAGAAGAATACTCATAAGAGGAAACCTACTTGGGTACGTGAAATTATCCAAGGTGCAGAAAGATGTGGAGCTTCAGAAGAAACACCCAAAGGAAGAAAGAGAACTAGATCTTTCTCTAGTTACGTAGCCTTACTATGTGACATTATTGATAAAGAACCTTACAACTATGAAGAAGCAAATGAATGGAAAGAATGGAAGGATGCTATTATTGAAGAGTATCAGTCGATCATGAAGAATGATGTTTGGGATGTTGTCCCAAGATCAGAAGGGAATTCCATTGTAAATTCAAAATGGATCTACAAGATCAAGCATGTTGCAGATGGCAGCATCGAGAAATATAAAGCAAGATTCATGGCTCGTGGTTTCTCACAGAAAGAAGGAATATATTATGAAGAAACCTTTGCACCTGTAGCCAGATACACTTCCATTAGATTAGTACTTTCTCAGGCTGCAATGATGAAATGAAAGATACACCAGATGGATGTCAAGAGTACTTTCTTGAATGGTGTAGTAGAAGAGGAAGTGTATGTAGAACAGCCACTCAGTTTCGAGACACATGATAGGGAGTCCCATTAGTGTTGATTGAAGAAGTCCCTATACGTTTTGAAATAGGGACCCAGTACATGGTATGGTAGAATTGATGGTTTCCTATCCAGTTTGGGATTTACCAAGAGTAAAGCAGATTCCAACCTTTACTACAAGGTTGAAGATGGCAACCTAGTGATACTCCTGTTGTATGTGGATGATTAGTTTGTAACAAGTATGGATGGGTTGATTGCTGATACGAAGAGGAAGCTTGCTACTGAGTTTGAAATGAAGGACTTGGGTATGATGCACTATTTTTTAGGCATGGAGGTTTGGAAAAATGCAGATGGAGTCTTCCTTGGACAAGGGAAGTATGCAGTAGAGATTCTGAAGAGATTCGGGATGATGGACTGCAAGGCCATAACCACACCTATGTCATCGAACCTAAAGCTAATGAGTGATGCTTCATCAAAAGCGGTTGATGCTACGATGTATCGTCAAATGATTGGGTCATTGATGTACCTGACGAACACGAGACCAGATATTTTCTTTGCTATGAACACCTTGAGCCAGTTTTTGATAGATCCGAGACATGTTCACTTGATTGCTGTAAAGCATATTCTGAGGTACCTAAAGGGTACAGTTGATTATGGGCTCAAGTACGAAGAGAATTAGAAGATTAACCTAGAGGGTTATGTCGATTCAGATTGGGAAGGAAGTGCCATTGATACGAAGAGCACTTCCGGATGTTGCTTCAGTATGGGATCAGGTGTGATCTCTTGGTTTAGCAGGAAGCAATCATTTGTGGCTCTGAGTACAGCTAAAGCAGAGTATGTTGCAGCTTGTTCAGCTAGTAGTGAGGCAGTATGGTTGAGGAAGTTACTGTTTGATTTATTTCATCTCTAGATGGATGCTACTTGTATATATTACGACAACCAGAGTTGTGTGAAGTTGTCAAAGAACCCATTGTTCCATCAAAAGTAGAAGCATATCGAGATCAAGTATCACTATATCAGGGATATGGTGCAAAGAGGAGCAGTGAAGCTCTAGTATGTTGCGACATATGAACATATAGATGATGTATTGATGAATCCATTTGCTAGAGTGAAGTTTGAGTATTTCAGGGAGAAGCTTGGTGTTCTCTAGATCGAGGTTTTCTCCAAGGGGAAATGATGAGACCTAGAGCCATTCTGACATGGGAGAGGATTAAGTTCCTTCCATGGTTAGATGTAAGGGCTAAGACATTCTGTCATGGTGAGAGGATTTAGGTTCCTTCCATGTCATATGTGAGTGCTGAGAAATTTTGATAGGACTGTAGGATTGGTTCCTACATGATTATATGTAAGTCCTGAATGCCATTCTTGGAATGGAGGCATGTAGTCAGTTACCAGGAATACTTAGTTTGGGACTGAGGGCCATTTTGATATGACTGTAGGATGTAGTCTTACATGATCAGATGTGAGCGCATGGACATTCTGATGTGATTAAGGGATGTATACCACTTGATCAGATATAAGGGTTGATGCCATTCTCTAAGAGAATAGAGGCACCTGGTCAGTTACTAGGAATCCTCAGTTTGGGACTGAGAGCCCTTTCGATGCAATGTGTTTACACATGGTCGAATGTAAGTGCAGGGCCTTTCTGACAGGATGAGGTTGGATATAAGTGATGAGTCATTCTGGCGCGATGTGTTTACACATGGTCAGATGTGAGTGTTGTGCCTTTCTGACAAGATGGGGTCAGATGTAAGTGCATAGCCTTTTCGACAAGATGAGGTCGGATGTAAGCACTGAGCCATTCTGGCGTGATGTGTTTACACATGGTCAGATGTGAGTGCTAGGCCTTTCTAACAAAATGTGGTCAGATGTGAGTGTTGGGCATTCCTTTCTAACAAGATGAGGTTAGATGTAAGAGATGGGCAGGCCATTCTGACTTAAGTGTAATATATAAGTGCTAATGAAGACCTACATGAAGGGTAGGCCTACAGGGCTGGCTCTATGGAACTTCTTGTGATGAGAAGAATCAAGATAGTACCATTCTAAGATAGCATGTCATGATGATCCAGACTTGATGATGATCCAGATCAAGTGATGATCCAGATGTGATGTTGGTCCATACTTGATGACAATCCAGATCAAGTGATGATCTAGATGTGATGATGATCTAGCAGTGATGATCCAGTAGTCGTGATGATCCAAATCCCAAGACAAAGAAGACTTGAAGAAGAAGATGAATTAGAAGAATACTTGAAGATGAAGAAGACTCGAAGAATCAAACACTAGAATACTCGAAGAATCGAAGACGAAGAAGACAAATAAGACTTGAAGATGAAGATGACAAGATGATCCAGTCGATACAGAGAAGAAGACCAGTGCTGAAAATTGTGTCTAAAGAATACCTTCCTAGTTAAGAGGGAGTGTTGATGTATTTATAACTTCGGAATGTATTCACCTATGTATCTTATGTCTTGTACCCCGATGTTCCGATCATGATGATCTATAATGTAAACAAGTCATGTCAAGTCATTGTGGGTAACAATCCTATTGATCAAGGGTCAATGTCCCCTCAGTTCTGGGGCACTAGGGTTATTAGACTCACCTAGTGAAGTCAGCCTTAGTTGGGTTTAGTCAAGTCAAAAATTAGTATAAATAGAGAGCTAGCCTCTCTATTTATCACACACTCACTCACACTCATTTGTAGTGCATAGCCGAGGAAGAAGAAGACACTGGGGATAGGAATAAATAGGTTACTACTATCGGGAGATCATCTTACTATTTTGGGATTTTCTATTTGGTGTTGATTTTATCTCTGAGGAAGTTGCAGGGTTTTCTCCATTTATGGTTTCCCTGAGGAAAAAAACTGTGTTCATTGTCTCTTTTGTTTGATTGTTGTGCTTTTTATTCTCTCAGTTAAATATCCTAATATAGTGCTAGCTTAATGTTAAAAATCTAACATAAGCCAATTACATATGTTTTATGTATGATTTTATGTGTTGGGTGTGGACCCTGAAGCACATGATTGATGAGATGTTTTGTGTTGAGTGAGGAGCTCTGGAGCACATGAGTATTTAAATGTTTGTGTTGAGTGAAAAGCTTTGGAGCACATGAGTGTTTATGTTTATGTTGAGCGATAAGCTTTGGAACACATGAGTTATGAAAACCTTTGTGTTGAGCATGAACCCCTGAGGCATGTGAAAAGATAAATTGGAAGTGTTGGGCATAAGCCTTGGATCCTTCCAAGTTGATGTTGAGCATAATCTTTGGAACATCATATCCTTGGCCATTGTATCCTACAAGTACATCCTGACATTAGTGTTGAGCGAGGAGCTCTGGAACTGCATTAATTTTGTAATTCCCTTTTTTGTAGCATTGAGTATGGGCTCTGGATAAGTGCTAGGAGTTACTGAAAATAATTATTTATGTCGAGTGAAAACAACTCGAATAAAACATTGATCTCATCTAACTTATTTATAATTAATTAAATCAAATTTTGAATTTTTGTATCTCATCATGTACTGAAGAACTACCATGTTATATGAGGGAATCTAACATGCAAGGATATTTAGATTTTCCTAGTCTAGTAGACCGAACCACCTACCTGACGACCTTAATGAAGAAAGTATCCTAAGTTTAGGAATCATGTTATATGATACCTAACGACAAATGTTAACAAATAATATATATATAAGTATATATTTTATACATGGTATGTATAAGAGTAAACATAGTAATAATATTAAAAGTATAAGAATGAAAGAGAGGCTCCATTTATTATTATTATTACTTAAATATAATTAAATAATATAATACCTACAAAGGTCCAAATAGGAACTAGTTAAAAGTTCCTAAGTTAAATATTAACAGTTCCTAAATTAAATAAAACTTGGGTTAAATAAAGAAATAAATTGATTCTTGATTTAACTTCCTCTTTGACTGAAAAGTCTGCGTATAAATACCCAAGCCAAAAGGAGGCTCAGAGATCTTCCATATTTTTGGTGATTCGTATTATGCCTGATTATTCTCAAGACAGTTCTTGGAGAACATTTTCCTAATAGGAAAAAGGAGAACTGATTTAGAACCTGATATCCCAGTTGGGGAATCCTTCCCTTAGGAGCTCTAAGCTACTTGCATGTTGGAACCAGCTGGTGGGATCTAGATTAAAACCAAGAATGGTTCCAGGTCATGGTGGGGTGGAACCTGGTAGGTCTGAAGTGATTCAGTTATCTATACAGAGGTAAAATCTGTTTGTGAATTTGTTGATGCTAGATATTTAAGTGTGCAGGTTTTCAGCCATTGAAATAGCTTCATCTTGCAGGTATGAGGTTCTTGATTTTTCCCTTTCATTGTCTAGGGAATTTCTTGATCAAGTAATTAAGGATTTTGTTTCCTAGTTCATTTCTAAAACATACTTTCCTGTTTCATAATTTAAGGGTATATATTTTATTTCTAAATTTATTTATTCATTTTATTTCCTATCTTTAAATTTATTTCCAAGACCTAGAACAAAACAAAACATAGACTATATATATTATCTCTGCTCGTAGATTTCATATTTCAAGCAGCTTATGTTAAATAGAAATAAACCCAACTATTATCTATAGCATAAATCTAAGATCTAAGTAAAAAATTATAAAGATATTTATAAACAATATATTTCCACTTTATAAACAAAATAAATGCCAAGCTAAAACCATCGATACCTCTAATGGTCTGTATGCACATTATAAATAATCAAAACTATAAATAGTTCATCCTCATGATTACAAGTAAATGATAAATCAAATATATAGATAAGCTATCGAAAACCTCTAAGGTCTGTGAGCACCATTTCCACATTCATAATAACCAAACCATATACTTAACACATAAAATACAAATATCCAAATATTATATCATAAGAGATATTTCCACATAATAAGTCAACCATAAAACTAATCACAAAACTCATTAAATATATCATATAAATGAAAAGAGGTCACATGATCAAATCTTGTGGGCATGAATGCCCAAACAATTATTTCACAATACTCATTGTTTACAACCATCGTAGCCAGGATCGAATCCTGATATGCTCACAACTTACATTATTCCAATTATACATTTAAGAACATGGCGAACAATGAATCCTGTAGGATTCGTTATCAATGTTTAACATTGTAATAAATCTTAAGCCTTTTACATAGTCTACATTATAAATCAAAATTCAAATGTTGTAAATGCAGATAGAAATCATTGTTGTGTCAACGTTTCCCCATTTCTTTTTCCAAACCCTAATTCTTAACCAATCATTGAATATTGTAAGATTCGTTAGCTGCGTTTTCCCAAACACTATATCATTTTTTCATTTATACAAACTACACAATCTATGCTATAAAATCAATACACATGCTGTAAATCAATTCAATATACCTCTAACACAGAAGCTAAAACCCCAGGTTAAATTTACACTCCATATCCATTTCTTGGCTCATGACCATTTGTATAAAAACAGTAAACCCCTATCATAAACCCATTAAATTCTTTGTCAACGCTAAGAAGATAGAAACATAATTCATTTGTAGGGTAAAAACAAGTCACGGCCTCTTTAAAATAAATACATAGGTAAAAATTACAATCCATGATTTAAACCATAAATCGACATTTCATCTATTTCTTACACAATTGCTACTCTAAATGGAGAGAACACCATTCCCATCAATGGAATAGATCCAAAGGAAAAAATAACACTGTTAACATATCTATATTAAGAACTTAAACAAGAAATACAAGTCTACACAGATTCAAATAGCGCCCAAACTAAGAATCATAACCACGATGCATTCACAACAACAAATGCATTACAACATTAACCATTGCAAAATATATATGAAAATACACAGTCAATCAATTGCACCATTGCAAGCAATGGTGCCATCACAATTTACCATACCCATTAATCTATAGAAAAATGTAGAGTTTGTATTATTTTACTACGACCAAATTTGTTAAATCGAGTATTCATTTAGAAATACGAATCCCAAACAGTGTCGGCCCGAAGGTTCCAACCCAAATAGAAACCCCAAACAAAGCACTCAACCAACAATGAGCTTCACGCTCTGTCACAACACCCACACAAGAGAAGGAGCGGGTTTCAACTTGATATAGTAGGGATTACCTGTAATGGGTAACATGTTGACCACCGGGGAGACCCATGACCCATGATGTCCGAACCCTACAACCTGCAACAAACCAAATACAATATGAGGGGTATGCTGAATACCAAACTGAAAAACTAAAAAAACTCTTCCAAACCAGACTGGAAGACATACCTTCAAATGCAGCCAACCTCCAAGATCCATGGCACAGTGTAGACCAGAGACAAATCTTCCATAGGGAAATCACAAATGAACAATTCCTTTGTGCTAGTCCAAGCCCTAAGCTTTAGACCCCTACTTCCTAAGGTTCGTTAATTTCTCCACCCTGGCCTCCATTACATGAAATCGAAACCCAAGGCCTATATTTTTTTCCACACCAAATCGCATTGCAATGATTGATCACCATGTAAATCATCAACCCCAACAATTGCATAGCATACTTAGGATATAGCCATAATTCATGGCATATGTAATGTGCCGTGAATGGTTTCCATTATACCTTCAAACCTTTACACCACAACCTTAAATAAAACAAAGGGATAGGTTATAATAAAATAAGCCCTATACATTATATACCATGTAAATACTAAATGTAGTTATAATTATTTCAAGGTCATAAGACGATAAACAATAATGGTAACCAGCACAACATGGGCTTAATAACACCCAACCTTGCATAAACAACAACTAAAAAACTATAATAATAATCACTAGGATAGGACTGTAAGTTTGTTCGTGATCCAAGCAGTGTGATAGTTAAGTATAGATAGTATGTCTTATGTCACCATCATAGTCACTTTTCCACCGTCAATTGCACCTGCACGCGACAAGGAAAGAAATGCATTAGTTCAAATAAGAACTAACTAAGCCCTCTAGTGACAAGTAGAAATAGTTACCTTACAGGTGATTTTATAGGGGAAACAAGTCCTACCACTCCACCCCTTGAAAATACAAGTTAAGTTAGAAATATCCATAAACAAAAATAAAACAGTATAACCAATGAGTAAGCAATTGACCGTACATACATGCATGTAAATATATAACCATCGAACTCATATATTAAGGAACATAAAAACAACATAACATTACACTAATAACCACATCAGAATAAACAGAGAGAAGGAATTAATAACAGCTTACGACAATACAGTGCAATAAATCAAAGTATGATACATTCCGCATAAGTTAAGATAATGTCTAGTTCAAGTAGTGTTTAACTAGCCTAATGTTTTTTTTTTTCAAATTTTGGGGACATTACACAACTAAAAGTTATGTTCTATTATGAATCACTTCCTGGCTAATATGAATCTATTAATCCAACCAATCCCACTTCACCTGACCTCCTCTAGTCCATACCATGGTCTATGGTCCCATCAAGGTATCTCAAAATGTGTTTTGTGGCTGTCTAGTGCACTCTCCTCAGACTCACCATGAAATGACTGAGAGTGTGGACTGAAAAAATCATATCTAGTATGGAGTTGACTAGATACATCAATGAACCAATAATATGATGATACAAAGTAAAATCCATCAACTCTCGTAAGGAAGCATGAATCTTCTTCTATTTGGTGTTCATGGGTGTGGACATGGGACTGGACTCCTCCTTATCCAATATCTTTGGAATATATGCAACATATTTTCATTTCCCCAAGAAATAATGTCCATCCTATTGCCACACCTTCATTCCTAAATAGTAATGCATAAACTGAAGGCCTTTCATTTCAAACTATTAATCAAGATATTTCCTACATCCCTCAATGAGGTGCTCTCCTTCTGTAATGAGCAAATCATCAACGTACACCAAAAGAATGAGAAAAAAAACTCCAACCATAATTAAGTATAGATTTCTATCAACCTCAGTCTTCTAAAACCCAAGAAAAATAAAATATGAATCAATCCCCGAGTACCGAGATCGATGGGAATGATTTAGACAATATGAGGCATTTTTAGGCTGCATGCATGAGACTCCCTCTCATGAATCTAAAATCGATATGGATGCTCTAGATATAAATCCTCCTATAGAATATTGTTTAATGAAGTGGTATTCACATCCATTTGATTAATCCTCCAGCCTATATTTTCCATAATGGAGCTCACTTCTCTGTTCAAAGAAAATCTAGAAATCGACGCAAAGGTCTCATCATAATAAACTTCCTCTACCGGTGAGAACCCACGCGCTACAATTCGAGTTGTGTACGTCTCTATGCTTCCATATGAAACATGCTTGATTTTATATATCCATTGGAATTCACAACTCACTTCCCCTCCAGTATCAGAACCACCTCCCACACATCATTATTCATGATGGATTGTACTCTATCATCATGGAATCTATCCAAACCTGATGTATGGATTCCTTCTCACAAATAACAAGCTCAAAATCATGCAAGCTGGTCACCAGCATCAAATAGCTTAAAAATATCTATGGTTCCCTTCTCTCTCTGACCTCCCTCCTGGGTGGCCTCACATACTCCTTTTCTTTTTTCATAAGCTCCTCAAGCGAACTTGGATTTATCTTCTTGGAAGTAGCATCCAATGGGAGGACCTCCTCTGCATCGTCATGAGATGAATGTATTTCTAAAAAATTAATCATGATATGAGATCCTATACCTGGTGAAACTAAACTTGAACCATGTGTACTTAAATCACACGAGGGTGTAACCTGTGAACCTGTCCCATTATTGGAATTCCTTTTAGACCGTGTCTGTGAAACTAATGAAACTGTAACTTGTGACCTAGTCACCCCTGAGACCTTTGACCCTATGCCTAGACTCACTGAACTTTGATATGTTATGACTTGTGGAGTATTCATATGCTAATACTCTTCCTCTAACTCTCAAGACTTCCGAAAGTAATTCTCCTCCTCAAATATCACCTCCCTCATCACTACAACTTTCCTATGTGCAGGAAGGTATATATAGAAATCATTTGAAGTCTCATCATAGACAACAAAAATTACCCTCTCTCTAGTAGCCTATGACTTTTCCCTCTTTTCAAGAGGGACATGGGACTATGTAGGGAATCCAAAAATGCAAAAGTGGACTATCTCAAGATTCTTCCCGGTGAACATCTCCTAGGGATTTTTGCACCCCAAGGCATGGTGCAAAATTTTGTTCTATACGAGAACAATTGTGCTACCGGCATATTCCCATAGGAATAAAGGAATACTCTGGTGGTGTAGCATAGCTCTAACTACACGCACTATCACACGGTTATTCCTTTCATCCACTCCATTTTGTTACGGAGTTTATAAAACTATAAAATTCCTCCTAATTCCCTCCTATCTACAAAGCATGGGAAGTATACACCTTCACATTATCTGATATGATCACCTTCATATTATTTCTTTATGGTTCTCCATAATATCTTTGAACTCTTGATAATGAAGTGATATCTCCTGTAACTTCTTGCTTCTTAGAAACTAGATCCATGTCTTCTTGGAAAAGCCATTGATCAATGTAATGTAGTACTCGAAACCTTCTATTGAGGAAAAATACATGGGACCACACAAGTATGAATGAATCAAATCCAACACATCCTTTGAATTGTTGCCACTGCTCGGATAAGTAGTCTTCATGTACAGCCGCAAAGCGTGTCGTCTGTACACAACACTATGCACTGTACTGAAATCTAACAACCCTGCGGTCATATTTCTTAGCATCCTCAGGCATGAATGATGAAGGTGGTACATCCTCATGTTCCATAACTCACACAAGTGACTCTTACTCTATATGTGTTCCAATGCATGATTTGGATGGAAGAGAAGTTTGTATATTTTCCCACATCTAAATCCTATCACATATGAAGCAGATGGACCACTTTCTTTGTGAAATATGTGAAATTTACCATCTAGAAATTATACCCCAAATACTCTATCCTCAATCATGAAAACTGACACAAGATTCTTCCTCATCCCAAGGAAGTACAATAAATCCATGAGTAACATGGGCTCCATGGAATTCTTGTCAAACCAGACTGTCCCATGGCCAACTGCTCTCACCACTGAATCATCACCCAATACAACCTTCAACTCCATGTTTGTCTCTGAAATCTATGTGAACATATCTCAGACACCTGTCATATGACTCGAAGCTGCACTATCAATGTACCACGTGAAGGAAGTAGTGGAAGAACTCAGTGAATTGTCTATTTGGTCCTCAATATCCTTGTTGGTGTTGGATGATGTTCTCTCTCTACAACCACTAGAAAAGAGATAAAATCCTATCTTGAATCTAGCAACATACACATCAATCTCTGCTGAAGCTATTGTCCATTGTTTCTTCTTCTTCTTCTTTTGGAATTGTCCATCATCATACCCAAAATTATGACAAGAAAAGCATTTCAATTTTCTCATTTCCTTCTTCTCTCTATCTTGTTGTTTGGTTGCACCCTTGGAACCCTTCTTGGATTTTGTCTTCTTCCCTTTCGCTGCTAAATCAACATTATCGTCATCCTCCTTGTTGTGAGATGAACTCCCCTATACATATCCCCTGTGGGTCTCCTCTTATATGAAATCATCCCAAATAGGATCCCATGTAGGCATGTACTCATGAGAAACTTGCCAGACTTAACAAAAACAATCCATGGATTTTTCATGGCATTCAGTGTTGTGTGAATGAACTCTGCATCCAACACCCTTTCTCCCACTGCTCCAATATCATTTCGAACTCATGTACTTTTGGTAAGTTAAGAGACCATGTTCTTGTTAGTGTTTGAGAAAATATGAAGAAAATTGAACGTTAAAATTTGACTCCACAATAACAGTGCATATAGATCTAATCAATAATCCAAAGACTCAAATCAAACCATAGAACATAGGATATACCCTGGAAAAACCCTCCACTAATTCGAATGATAAGAAACCTAGCAAACAATCTTAGAGTATAATTGATAATCGAAAGAGAATGATTATAACACAATAACATTATTATTTTTTTGATAGCACAAGAGTATATAGATCAAATGGAACACTATGATGGTCTTTCCATGTCTATATGAATTTAATAACAAGATAAAATTAGTTATAAAAAGAAGGTAATGAATATTTAAGTGCTTTAGTAACTATCAACATTAAGAAGAATGTCTCATATTCAACCATGCACCCCCAGAGACTTGGTGCTAAGTGGGAACTTCATAATTATCTCCCACACTGAAGATATGTGACCTCCATTAACTCACTGAGTTGAACTCCCTCTAACTGAGTTGTTAACTTATTGAAATTAACTGAACTGAATGGAACTGTATGCAACTTAATGTAACCGAGCTGAATTAAATGTAAATGAATTGAACTCAATGTAAACGAATTAGAAATTGGTATTGATATGGTTGAAACCTTTCATCATAATATAAATTTAATCATAGTCCATGCCCAAAAACATTAGAAATGGATGTTTCCAATCTTTTTATTGGTATAAATGGAAAAGAAATGCACTGGATAACAAAATGGACTTCATGAGAGGCGGGGAATGGTAAAAGTGTTCGAGTTGGCATTGATCCATATATTGATGATATGGTAACTCTAAGTTACTTTTGGAAATTCATGAGCATTTAGAAGGTCTTGGCATAATAACTCTTTATCAAATGAAAAGGTCTAGTTAGGCCATTATTAAGGAAGGCTATTGGTTTACTTCTAGCTAAATTGGTCTTACATGGAGGTGAGCATTTTTTTGGTATAATTGCATTGGTAATTTGAATAGTGCATGCATATTGTTTACTAAAACACACAACTGATTAGTTTGGGATTGGAATTAGTAAGGTCACAAATCGGTTGAAGAAAGTTTGTAATGGGTCCAATTGTTGTTCTCTATGCAACAGAAACACATATTATGTTGAACATATCTTTATAAATTTCTCTTTCAGTAGATGTGTTTGGAACGTTACGTGTGCGGATTTGAAGATCATCTCTAATTGGGGTTTCTCAAATTTGGAGAAAAATTTCAAAAAGTGCTATCATGATGAAGACAATGGTGAGCTTATTCTTCCTATAATTATCTATTGGATTGTTTGGAACATAAGAAATAAGGTTCTCTTCAAATATGGTATACCAAATGTTTATCATTGTTTCTTGAAGGGTGTGAATCTTTACAAGGAGTTTCAAATTAATGGTAAGGAAAACACCTTAAAGTCTTTATATGCTCCTTCGTTTATAAGTCTTTATAATATAGTATTATGTTTTATATTATATTTAAAAAAATTTAGTATAAATAATAATTATTCTCTTTATATCTTTAAAAATAATACAAGAAAACTCAAATAAAATTTTAATGGGTGATTTTTTTTTACATTTCTAAGCTAGCGATGCATTTCCTTAAAATGTGATACTTTTTTCTTACATTAAATTGCAATGCCCCATATTATATATAAATTTCTTTCTATTGATGACAACGATGGGGATGATGATGCCGACGATGGCAATGATGATGACGACGACGACGATGATGATGCAATTTCATTTTATGTATGATAAATTTTTCATGGAGAGTTGTAGAATAACAAAAGATTGATGTCTTGAATCTATAGTCTTTGATATTAATTAAATGCTAGATATTTTCATATATTTACTTATTTGGATAACACTATTATAGTAATCCCCAATCATCTAAATCCTAATAAATATAGGCACATGCTCTTATCAGGATAGTAATATAAGCCATGATCTATTAATGACTTATTGTCCCATTTCAAATCATCAATATCAACATTAATATGTTGATCCACCAACTCATCATATATTTTCTCTATATTTTCTATCTTTTGATCATTACCCAAGATTCTAATGTCATTTTCTATCTCTTTCTTAACTCATTCAAATGACCATGATATCTAAATTTAGCATGTAAATAGTTGGACACTAGGCCACCATTATTTAAGCTTTCTCTTATGCTTAATCCACTTTCCTGAAGGAATGGTTAAGTTATAACAAATTATCCATCACATGTAATTACCATTATTGACTCTTAGAAGGATTCTCTCACTTAGTCCCTATGAAAGGATCTGTCGAATCCATAAAGCTTCCCGACTGGCACTAGCTACGGCTCGATATGCTGCTTCTGCTGAGGAAAGAGCAAGAGCTTGTTGTTTCTTACAAGCCCAAGTGATAGGTCCAGTTCCCAAACTAAAAACATAAACTGCAGTAGAGTTTCAATCATCAGGATCTCCGACCCAATCTGAATCAGTGAAACCAACCAACAAAGGTTTCCCCCCTGTACTGTAATGAATACAAAACTGAATTGTACCTCAAATATATCGAAGTATTCTTTTTGCTGCTTTCCAGTGGCTTTCATGAGGAGTTTTCATATAACGGGCAACACAACCAATGACAAAGGAAAGCTTAGGACAGGAATGAGTCAAGTATAAAAGACTACCAATAAGGTGATGATACAAGGTGGCATCTACTTCACGGGAAGTACAAGTGGTAGAAAGTTTGACTCCAGACTGGAAGGGAGAAGGGGCTGGTTTACAATATTCCATGTGGAAGCGATGAAGAAGGTCACAAGCATACTTAGATTGGGAAAGAAATATTCCTTCTTTAATTTTCAAGACTTGGAGACCAAGAAAATAATGCAAATGTCGTAAGTCTGACATTTCAAAATTTTGCTTAAGATTGGATTTCACATGGGTTATAAGTTTAGGGTCATTACCTGTAAGGATAAGATCATCAACATAAAGAACAAGTATGATGAGATGGTTTCCTAATTTCTTGGTATAGACATTGGGGTCATAATGGCATCTAGAAAAACCAGTGTCAAGGAGAAAGCTATCCATTTTGGCATACCAAGCTCTAGGAGCTTGCTTAAGGCCATATAAGGATTTCTTAAGGAGACAAACAAGGCTAGAGTTATTATGAACATATCCAAAAGGTTGTTCCATGTAAATCACCATGTAAGAAAACAGACTTGACATCCATTTGATGGACTTCCTAGTTATGTAAGGCTGCAAGGGAAAGAACAAGGCGGATGGAGTTCATTTTTGCTACAGGGGCAAAGGTTTCATTGTAGTCAATCCCTCCAACTTAGGAAAAACCTTTGGAAAATAACCTTGCCTTAAGTCTTTCAACACTTCCATCTGATGCATACTTAGTTCTGTAGACCCATTTACATCTGACAAGTTTTCTTCCTTTTGGAAGAGGAACAAGATCCCAAGTATCGTTCTCCATTAAGGAACAATATTCTTCATCCAAAGCTGCATCCCAATCTGGATTTTTTGAAGCTTCTACAAAAGTTTCTGGATCATGATTCTTGGAAACTTGAGCCAAAAGGGAAGAGGCTCACTGAAACTAAGAACATGTTCGATGTTGATCTCTAGGATCATCGGCAAGATCACCAGCTGCTTCACATGTTGAACGGACCCGCCGAGGAGGCATTGGTGTTGGTGCAATTGGAGGAACATGAGTAGACAGAGGTAGATTTTCATCCTCACTGTCATCATAAAAAATTGGAGTTGGAAACCTGTCAAGGAAGCTGGAAGAAGCAGAAGAAGAAGGCACAATCGCCGAATTAGGCTCGCAGGCCAAAGGTGGCACACCCGCCAAGTTAGGCTTGCAAGCCAAGAGATTTTCATCAAATTTAACATCTCTTCTAATGATTATATCATGTGAATGGGGATGAATAAGTCTATAACCTTTTACATCTTCAGAATATACAACAAATATGCACTTTTCACTTTTAGGCTGCAACGCTTTCCTTTTTTCATTCGGAATGTGAGCCCATGGTTCACAACCAAACACACGAAAGTGACTTACATCTGGTTTAATTTTACTCCATGCTTATTCCGGTGTTATACCTTGTAAAAATTTAGTGGCTGTGTGATTAACTATGTAATTTGCACAATTTATGGCCTCAGCCCAATATTGAAGACTTAGTCCCTTAGATTGGATCATACAATTAGCCATTTATTTTAAAGTGCGGTTCTTCTATTCAGCTACACCATTTTGTTGTGGTGTATATGGAACAATGTGCTGTTGTTGGATTCCTTGTTCAGTGTAGAAAGTAATGAACTTGTTGTTAACATATTCTCCTCTGTTGTCAGATCTTAACTTAATAATTTGATGACCAGATTATTTTTGAACAAGGGCCTTGTAGGCCAAGAACATGTTAAATACTTCACTCTTATGTTTTAGGAAGTAAACCCAAGTGCGTCTGGAGTTGAAACCATAAAAGGAAGCAGATGGAAGATGACCACACAAGTCACTATGCACAAGTTCCAAAGGAACTGAGGCATGCCAAGAGGCATGTTTGTCAAAATTGTCCCGATGATGTTTTCCAAGTACACAAACGGAACAAACACCATCCTTGCAAGATACCATTGGAATACCGGTCACCATATTGTCTTTACATAGTTGTTGCAATGAGTGATAATTTAAGTGACCAAATTGCTCATGCCAAAGTTTTCTCAAGTTATCACTATGAGCAACAAAAACTGAAGGAAAAGGTGATGACCCAAAGTTGTTAAATTTGTACAAAATGGTAATATCATCAACAGTTCTAGTAGCAAGGAAATTTTGAGGATTTTTAAAATCCTCGATTACAACTTGGTGAGGTGTAAACGTCATAGTTCTACCTTCACCCGAATGAGTAATTTGATAGACTGACAACAAATTGCAGGAAATTTTTGGAACACATAGTACATCACTGAAATGACCATTTTCTACAGGAACTGTTCCAGATCCTACAACACTTAGAGATCTATCATCACCAACAAATATTTGTTTGGTGTTACATTCATGCATAGTAGAAAAGATGGCTTGATCCTTAGCCATATGATTAGATGCTCCAGAATCAATGAGCCATTCATTTGAAGTAGAAGAAGAAGATGTAGTATAAGAGTAACCAGAAGCACAAAGTGCATGTCCATGAGAGTTAGATTTTGAAGACGAATCTAGGCTAATGTGGTGCTTCTTCATTGCTGCTTCCAAGGCTTCCATATTCTTGAAACACTTAAATTCATCATGATTATCTTTCCCACAAAAATTGCACTGACGCTCAGTCTTCATTCCTTTTGGCTTGGATCCTTTGTCATGTTTTAAGGAAGGAGTTGACTAAGAGGGTTTGGGACCCTTGTTTTTTTCTTATTATTGCAAAATTTTTGTTTTTTGGGAGGCTTGGACTTTTCTTTATATTGGGACAATAAGGATTTCCCAGATGTATCTGCATTGTTAATTATTCCAATATTAATGAGATTATATTTCTCTCTAATTAAGGAATCACAAAATGATTCAAGACTAGGCTCTTGATAGCTAGTTGCAGTCAAGGATTCTTTCATGGAGTAGAATGTAGATACAAAAACAGAATATGCAGGTCCAAGTTTGGAAAGAATATGATAAATACATTGTTTGTCTTCTTTCTTAATCTTGCATTCTGCACATAAGAGTCTAAGAGTTTTATACTTAGATAAATAGTCTTGAATGCATGAAAAATCATTTGGATTCAAGGAAAGAAACTCATTCTCAAGTTGATGACCCCAAATTTCATTGTGTTTACCAAACACAGATTTCAAATTTTCCCAAGCTTTATCAGGTTCATCAATCATAGATATGTGGAATCGCAAATCAGTAGAGATTGACATCCCAGTCAATCCATGAGCTTCATCACATCTATTTGCCCATTTAATTTTCTTATCATCATTAGTGGGTTCTGTTTCTTTCCCTGAGGTTATCATGAAAAGTCCCCTACTTCGTAGAACATCCTCCATACGAGATTTCAATGAGAAATAGTTAGAACTTGTAAGTATAATATCACAAGGGGCGTCCATACTGTAAAAAAAAATGGATGAAAAAACAGAAAGTAACTGTTTGTTTGCAAAGAGCTCGAAAAAATATGCAGTTTAAAAAAAAACGGCACTGAAAACTAATTCTAGATGATGAAGTTATGCTTGATCAAAGAAAATGTTGAAGATGTCCCCAATAGTGACGTGGAAAATATTAACTTTACCAACTAAAAAAAAGAACCCCCTCTTCCCAAGATCAACCTTTGAAAATCACTTTACAATAAAGTTGCTTTGAAGTGAATCACTTTTGTAGAATAAGTGAAGTTCACTTTTACAATAATGTTACTTTAAAATAGTGCGGCAATAAATTAAAATATTTAAGTGACTCACTTTTTATTTTATTTTATTTATGTGAGATTCCCTTTTACAATAAAATAACTTGAAAATAGAAATTGCATGCACTAAAAAGTAGCTTAATAAGACTTGAACTCAAGACCTATTAATGAATAAAGCAACTTTGGACCAAGTGAGCTAAGTTTAAAAGGTACGTAAAAGAATAGAAAGAGGAAGGGGGATTTTTTTTTTACTCTTCTCTCTCGTTCTTCGTGCTTACCTTTTTTCCCTGCAAATCACAAAAAAAACGAAAAACAAAAACAAAAAAAACTTCTTCCACATAATTGGGTTAGATTAGATCTTGGTTAGCCTACCCAGAAAGTCTACGTTTTCAAGTTTTCTCACTATTTCTGATTTGTTGTGATCGCACAAGGTGCATGGAAAAGAGCATACGTAGCCAAGAAGACACGAAAAAAAAAATTTCCCTTACTGTTTCTGATTCGCCGCGATCATGTAAGGTGCACGGCAAAGAGCATATGTAGTCAGGGAAGGCAACAGTCCGAGACTAAACTAGAAAATATCTTATAATAAAACTGATAAAATAAGAGATATTTAAAAAAAACAAATCCGTCACTGTAACATTATACCTTCAGATTTGCCGAAATGGGTGTTTCTGGAACAAACAGAAACAATTTTCGATGAAATGAAAACTATTTCCCAATGAAAACAACGCTCCGGACGCAATGGAATAGTTCCCATAAGACAAAAATGCACAGAAAATATAGAACCAGAAACACTTTCAAATTTTCAGCAACACCGGTTCTAGATCTAGATCAAAACTGAAAGCGGCTCTTCATAAAAGCTCTGATACCATGTTCGGGTACACATGGTATTCCAAAAAGACCAAACACCTTGAGCAACTGATTCACACAAATAGCTCACATACCAACACACTGATGTTTGTCACATGGCTAAAACCCTCGAGAGGGAAACAGTCCATAACCCCAGCCAAATAGCTACTTGGAGCAATTTATTATGTAAAAGAAAAAAAGTTACATGAGCTTCTCATAATCGATCAACTAGCCAAGGACCCTCTATGCTCTTTAAGTCTAGATCATAGACCAATCACGTGTTAAGCCACGAATCAATGGTAGGTATGATCTAAGAGAAGTTGAACCATTGGATCACTATATGTCTAGAACATATCGTGATTGTTAGATTAGAATATTTACAAATGCATACTAATTCATACTAAAATAATACACTTTTACCTAATGGATATATTACACAAGTTGATCTTAACTAACTTGTAATTGTCTAAATATCCTAACAAAAATATATAAAAAATATTTGCTATTGCTAATGAAATGTAATTTACTTAGGGATGTACCCAAGGGGATAATGTATGTAATATGACCATAATAATGGAATAGGTCCAACTAGGAGCTGTATGGTAGCAAATAAACCCATTAGGTAGATAGAGGAAATTATATAACAATGGGAGGGTAGTTGGGATAGACACCCTAGTAGGAATACTCTTGAGTAACTATACATATATATATATATATATATCATCGCCTTTATGTTGGATGTATTATTTTGTAGCAAGCATAGCTTGTGGAGTGATTCCTTCCATAAGGAATATTTGATAATGTTACCTTACCTTCAATTCTATTTCCTTATTATTGTGCTCATTCTGATGTAGATGTATTTATGTGTATTTATAAAGTTAAAGGTTTATAGATCATTTTTGATTCAATTTATGGGTTTAAATTTTTAACAAAATTGAAAATCGATTTTCAATATAGTTAAAAATTCTAGGTGGTCAAATATTCTAGTGGGGGTTTTTAATCAATGTGCTTCAATAGTTTAATCACACTAGTGCACTAGTAAGTAAATTATATACCCTGATTCCTATGATATATTTAGATTTCTTGATGTGTATTTTAAAAATTAAAAGCACTAGTGTGCTAAATTTAAGTTACACAAAATTCTTTATAACGTATGAAGCACTAGTGATTTATCATATATATTATGCACTGATATGTATTTCATAAGTAAAATGATTAGTCCATATATTGATTGGTGCATGTTCACTTATTGTAATAGTAACAATAATGATAATGATACTGATAATAATATTGTTGGAATAAGTGCCATATTCGTTGTTATAGAGATAAGTTATGCAATTTATACAATTTTAGTACATTGGTGAACATACATATGTATACAATGCACTCATGCATGGATATGTATAGATCAAACCTTTTAGTTCAAATGAAAATGTAACAATGCAACAATATGTTGTAGTGATGATTTTTTTGCATTGTGGGTATCTAGATGCACTTTTTTAACAAAACATCAATTAAACTTTACAAAATCATTTTTAATATAAATATCTCAATCTATATATTCTAATTGTTTCATTTTAAATAAATATATCTATCAAATGTATGTTTGTTAATTGTGCCAATGTAAATCATCCATATTTTTAATCAACAACGTAATATTTTATGACATGACATAATGAAATAAAATAAGAAATCAGTTTTCTTATGTACGGATAAGAAAATATTTGTTATCCAAAATGAGAAGCATAAAGACCCATGTTATTCAAAATGCCAAAAATAATTTATATAGTTATTGGTGATACGCCATTATCCAATTGGGATAGTATGTCCACATTAAACAATATATTTAGTTTTCATATAAAAGCATTCCAAAATATATTACTTGTAACATTCGGTATTGATAATCAGCATTCATCACTTGAGCTATTGTCATTTCTTGATTTGATTCCATGCCTCATATCTTAATCACTCTCATGGCGTATATTGTACTTTAGCAATTTGCAATGTTTTGTTGATTAGATTGAGTTTGAGATTGTGAATATTCATGTTCCATCTACAAACATAGAAACAAAGTTTAATGCATATATTCCATTTATCGTATAATATGCATGATTTCATAAATATTTAAAAACATGTCGTACTAGCGAGATCATCATAAACAATACACATTGTTTATAATCAATTCCTCATGTTGTCTCTCTAAAAATTTTTTTTATCCACTCCATAATTTTTTTATGTGATTTTTATACGTCATGACAAAACATTTATATAATTAAAGTTTTCTTGTCGTTCCATCAAGTATAAAATAAGAAAAGTGAAAAAACATAACCAATTACAAATTATTAAATTAACCATTGATAATTGAACATATACTCGTAACCCATATGTAATCCAATGTCATCCAAATATTTAAATGGCTCCTGTTTGTATGTTAGAACTTAATAGAAAAACATCCACACACGGTTGTAAAAAAACTAAAATACAATCATCACAACATATATTAAATTTGAAGTAAATAAAATACATTAAGTGCTAATAAAGATTGCAAGCAATGGTTGTCTACCATTCCATCCAGCCTTATGTGTTGAATAAGTTTTATTTTGTTTTGGGTTGGTACAATCTAGTGAGGGTGTATTTTGGCACTTTAGATGCGATAGAAAGCTGAAAAAATAAGCATCTCTCAACTTACATGGATATTTTGAGATACATAGAGAATAAATATTGCATTGAGTAGAAAAGATGAAATGTAGTAAATGGAATCTCATTCCGAAATATATATATTTTACCTATTGAAAATGATTACAACTATTTAAATTTTCCTCGTTTCTAATTGTTGCATTTTTTTGGGAAAAATATAAAGTATATGTTTATGTGGGTGCATCCTATGAGTGACTAAAAGATGGAATCAACCTATGATAATTGGTAGACATATGAGAACAAATAGTACTATTGAAACACTATTTTTACAAAATAAATTTATTAGTTTTAATTTTCTAAGTGATCAAGCCCAAAAAACAGTATGTGATGTGTGGGTGTAACTTTTGAAGTATTCAATAAATGATCATGAAACAGTTTTCTTATAGTGTGTAGATGTGAGTAGTTAGTAGTGAAACATACAATTTTTTTTTTAAATTCTCAAGCTATGAAAGATTATGGAAGAAAAACTAACATTGTGTTTATGGAGTTAAGGAGTTATGAGAAAAGAAAAATAGGAAAAAAAGAAAAAATAAATTAAAAAATACATATTTGGAATTTGGAGAATAAATGTTATCTATGTATAAAATTCATAAAAAAATATTGTATAGTATATTGAAATGAGCGGTAAATCACATGCTATTGAGAAAAGGGATGGAATTCTCAATTATCTACGGTTTACCATATTCCATAGCACATGTTTGGTTAAGCCAAAGATGACACTGAAGAAAAAAAATACAAATAGGGATTGAATGCAAACATGTGATAGGATCAATTTAGGTGGTAAGGAATGTGAGCACGTTCCTTTTGAACACAAATTTCCCTTCCCACTCGAATCAATGTCATAAAAAATTCATGCGGATTATAGATTTATAAAATTAGTGCACCGTTTTTATAGCTAAAATGTACAACTGCTTCATATGACTAAAACACATGTGTGATGTTTTAAGAACATTGAATTTAACTTAGTTGAAAGAGTTAAGAGGTGATAGGGAAGGGTAAAAGTGTTGGGAGGATTTAGTAAGTTCTAGTGGGGAGAGATGAATTGAAGGAGGGAAGGGGAACACGATGGTTTATAGGGGAGAGTGGAAGTCGGGATTGAAAGTATGGCTAGGAGAATAAAAGGCAGTGAAAAGGTATAGGGTTACAAAAAATAAGAGAGACAAGAGTGAAAAATGAGGATAATGTGCAGGGGAGTTAGAGGGAAGGTGAGAATTAGATAATAGTCTTATGTGAGAGAGGTTTAATTGATGGAAAGGAAGATGATGATGATGAGGTGAGGAATAGAGTGTTTTGGGAGAAGGGAATATGACAAAGGTATATATAGATAGCATGGGAATTATGGGATTGGGGAGGAGGATGGAAGTTAGAGAGAAGGGGGTATAAAGGTAGAGATACAGACACACACACACACACACACACACACACACACACACACACACACACACACACACACAAACATAGATGGGGGGAGGTGTAATGTCACTAAAATCCATAGAAAAACAATTGTAGAGCTAATGATACCGCTAATATATAAGGGACATCCATAATTAACTTCACAATTGTAAAACATGTATAGGAATTATACCTATGTTCATGTTCTATTTCGATTCTCGTATGGTTTGTGTTTTACAATGATGTTTTAGTGTCATTCTTTTATTTACTGATGTACTTGTATATTGATATCTTATATCTGGTTTACTGGTGATATGCCATTGTTTACTCATTTTTAATACATATTACGTTACTTATTTTCTTAATTTCTAAATGATGAGGCTAACTTATCTCTATATCTAAAAGGGAGGAGTGGATGGATTTTTCCTAATGGATCACTCAAAAAGGTAAGGAAAACATGTGTTTTGGGCTTACTTAGTTCTTGTGAACTAATGCATGATTTATCTATGTTTATTGCAGGTGTTCCGTCGCTAATCCTATGCTACCTGTGCAGAAAGGAAAAAGAAATAATACCTAGTAGCTAAAGGTTCTATAACCCTAACCCAAAGGGGTTGCGGCATGGTTTTTAAGACTCAACACAAAAAAAAAAATATAATGCAACTATAGAAAAGGGATTTAAATTTAAGTTGTGGTAGATGATATCTATATTAGTTAATGCACCCATGTGAAGGCTGTGTGGCTCCTCAATGTTGGAAAAAACAAATAAACTGAGGCTACGATTTTTGCAACCATTCTTTGCAATCGTTTTGTTGTTTGGTGAAGGGGTGGGGCAAACCCTATTCTTGGGGATTCGCTGTCAGAGGCGTGGTTTATAGTGTCTAAAGGAGTTGATTGGAAGGTATGTAGATAGTGTTGTGGTTTAAACTTGTTACACATTCATTTTGATATTTAGTAATGCATACTTTTGATGCCTCTCTGATTTTTGTTGTAGGTTCGATGAGTGTGGGGAAGCTTGGAGACTATGGAAAAGAAAAGGGTTGACACCATATGTTGGGTAATCCCATAGGAAGAGGGCCTCTACCTATATGCTTAGTCATTTATGGGGTTTGCATGGGTTTTATGTTCATAGTTTGTAAAATGATTCCCTTTTGGGAATTAACAGGGTTTGGGGAAATTGTAACCAACTCAGGCTTAATCGTGGGTTTGGGGATTTGGTGTTTCACATCCCATTCAAGCGTTTGTAAAATGAAAAAAACTATGGATTTTACTATGTAATTTAAAACCTTCTGTTTTGGAATTTTATAAGGATGTTGTTGGTTTATAATTTCGGCTCTTTGATGTCGTGAGCATTGCATTTTAATTTTTATATGAAGGTTTGGAATATATCAGTCCCATTTCTAAGAAATGGCACTATGATAATGCTATTGATAAGTTTATTACTTGGATGTGGTTATAATTCAATTTTTTCCCACGTTGTATTTTATGGAATGTTTAGCATTAATGGGTCTTATCTTCATTATTTATTTATATTTGTTCGTTTGGGTGTTTCTCTTTTATTATAGAGACAAAGGGAAAAGACCTAGATTCATGCTTGATTTAATTTCTTGATAGATTCCTAGATATTTTTTTATTTATTCCTTGTATCAAAATATTGATTTTTTTAATGTATGGTGAGAGAGGGAAAGCCCTAGCTCTGTTCAACGTTTATATATTGTTATGTTTTTGGTTAAATGTTATAATGCCATCGTTGTTTGTTTTAATCATGTGGTTTTGATGACGGCTGTATTTAACATGACTCCTAGCTCGACTAATAGAATAACCTGTGTATGTGGAATGTTTATAAATTATATTTCTTTTCTGTAGTTTATGGACAGACTTACGACCAATGTTTAGTGGATTTGATGTTTGTTTTGGAATTTATCTTTGGTATTTTATTTAAATAGTTTTAAACGCTCCTAGCCGGAGCTTTATTGGTTTCGATAGTTGATCTTATTGTTTATGTTTGTTATTTATTTGGAATAGTTAAATGATCCCAACCGAATCTTATGACATTCGATGGTGGGTGGATGAATGTCATGACACTTTGACTATGTTTAAATTAGGGTTTTAGTTGTAAAATGTTTCCTCTCAAGAAATTTTAACATGCTTTCATCCTTAGATAGAGGAATGATGGTTCTTTTGTGATTTTATTTATTTTGTTGTAGCGTAGATATTTTATCTATATATATCTTGATGCTGGCAAATGGTAATATGTTATTGTTTCTTTATATTAGCCTATCCTTTTTACAAGATGGTTGGATATCTATTAGTCGTGGGTGACTTGTATTTTTTACCGAGTTAATTGTTTAATGTTTAAAGAAACGACTACTGTGCATCCTTTGCGTGGTTTGGTTTCCAAGGGATTCAATCCCTGGTTCACAATTTATGTATAATCGTTAGGTTGCAAAAGGTTTGGTTAATGGGTAAATAAATTATATCATGTATGACTGTAATTTGTTTATTTATTCGTTAGTTCATTTTGTTGGATGGCATGTCCATTTTTTATCAGTTCCTTTAAATATTTTTAAGCAGTGAATGTTACACATATTGTATATAGTAAGTTAGTGGTGTTTGTAACATTGATAATATGATGAGCTTGGATTTCAAGGGACTTGATCCCTAGTTCGTGACTCTGGTTTAATATTTTTTTTTAATAGATAGTTTATTTGATGATGGTTTATTATTTTTCGTATATTTGTGGGCCCTTGTGAATGCTCTGTAATCTCATACTTAAGGGTTTTATTTATATTCTCGTTTTATAATTTTCATGAGAAAATTATACAGGTGATGTGATATAGGGTTTATAGATTTAATATTTTTTTCTATAATTGTGAAGCATGTGGTTACTAAATTTATCACAACTAAATGTTTTAAGTCTAGGATAAAACCCTAACATATATAGAAACTTTTAAAGACTAGTTTAGCAAAATCCTGATAAGAAATCTATCCTAGATTCTATATAAGAATTTAAAACTGAGATTCTATCTTTAACAAATAAAACAACCTAAAATATTTATTCAAATTGATGAGGGTTAACATTACATGATATAGAACTCCTAAAGGTGAGGCTTGTGTTGTTTGGAAATCAGGCTATGTATAAGAATTCTTGGTTTTAGAAAATTCTCTCCAATCCATTAAGGAATAATAATCAGATACCCAAGCCTTCTCTTGGCTTTGTTCTTATAGATAATATTTTAGGAAAGGGAAGTTGGTTTAAACTTCATTTGAATCAAGAACTCATTACTTTCTTGAAAATAATCTTAATTTGATTTTTTATGGAATTAATAGTTAGTTTCTTTAACTAGGAACTTTTACTAGTTCCTATGTGAGATTTAGAATATAATATTTATTTAAATAATTTAGTTGATGATATAATATCTACATAGACTCTCACTTATTATTTTAGTTACCTTTATATATATATACCTATTATATAAACTTTACATATTATCCTTAATATTTAATCATGCATCATATATCATAGTTTATTTATTTTGATTCTTCCCTTAGTTTATGTTTATTTCTTTTATCAAGGCGTCATGTAGGGTTTGATCGGTCAACTATGTTAGGTAGCTCTAGATCCTCCATGCATGTTGGATTACATCGTTTTTGTAGTAGTTCTTTAAGTCCTTTCTGAGAATTAGATTTTAAATTTGACTTAACCAACTTAAAATAAGTATGATGAGGGTTGGTGCTACTCAGAGTCTTTCCAACTCAACACACTTAATTTCAGTAACCCCAGTGCTATTCAGATCCTAAGCTCAACACTATCAATTGGGCGTTACTCTAGTGGAATTCAAGATCCTATCACTCAACACTAATACTAGAATGTACTTATATAATACACCTAGGGATATAATGACCAAAGATCTGATTCTCTAGATATTATGCTCAACATCAAGTTGGAGTGCTCTAGGGATTATTCCCAACACTTCCAATCTTATAAATCATGTGCTCCAGAGCTTATGCTCAACACAAAATATAATAAATCATGTGCTCTGGATATTATGTTGAACACAAAATATCATAACGCATGTGCTTCAGGTCTTACACCCAACACATTATAGAACTCAATCATCCATTCAATATTCTGCACAATATATCGAAATGATCATATCAATATATATATTAGGGATAATCACATAATAATAAATTGAGTACAGTGGGGCATATTCCTAGTATCACGACAATAGTCCTTGCACATCAGGACCTATGCCCAACATATATAATAATATACAAGACAATAAAACATGTGCATAGTATCATGCCCAATATATCTATCTAATCAACATAAATCATGTGTGGTGGGCCATATGCCCAATATATAGAAATAAAAATAATCGTGAAAGTAAACCATAGGTAGTCGGCTCATGCCCAATATAGTCAAAGTCAAAATTTGGGCTATTATAAGAGGATAATGGTAGGGGATTATATATAGAGAGAGATACATATAGGGAGAGAGATGGGGGTTTTTTAGTGGTAAGAGGGAGGGGGTTAAGAGATATAGGAAGATCGGGGGTTAGGGGTAGGGGTTTTAAGGGGGTTAGAGAGAGAGAGAGAGAGAGAGAGAGAGAGAGAGAGAGAGAGAGAGAGAATCTGGGGTTTCAAGGGAAGTTGTGGGTGATTAGGGTAGGATGGAGAAAGGGGGTTTGGAGAGAGAAAGAATTAGAGATTGGGCTTGAGGTAGGGCAGTATTTTAGGAGGATTTGGGAAGTTAGAGAGAAGGTGGGGTAAAGTGTGTGTGTGTGTGTGTGTGTGTGTTTGAGAGAGAGAGAGAGAGAGAGAGAGAGAGAGAGATGGGGGCATAAGTGGTAGGGATATGGGGTTTAAAAGAGATAGAGAGAAGGACAGGGGGAGAGGGGTTTTTTATGGGAAAGGAGACTAGGAGGAGTTTTAAATAGAGAGGGGGTGTTAGTGGGTTTTTATAGAGAGAGAGGGGTGGGGTTTAGGTCTAGGTGGAGAAGTAGGGGAGAGAGAGAGAGAGGAGAGTATGAGGGTTAGAAGTAGGGTGAGTAATAGGGGGTTAGAGAGAGAAAGTAGGGATGTTGTTACGATATTGGTGTTAGTTTTTCAACATTAAGCTAGAATATCATTAGGATATTTAAACTGAGAGAACAACAAGCACAACAATCAAATACAAGAGACAATGAACACAGTGTTTTTCCTCGGGGAAACCATAAATGGAGAAAACCCCACAACTTCCTCTGAGATAGAATCAACACCAAAGTGAAACCCAAAAATAGTAAGACAATATCCTGACAGTAGTAAGCTCTTTCCTCTTGCCCTAGTGTCTTTATCTTCCTCAACTATGCGCTACACTTGAGTGTGGATGATATGTGTGCTAAATAGAGAGTCCAACTCTCTATTTATACTAATCTCGACATGACTAAAACACTACTAGGACCGACCTCTACTAGGAGAGTCTAATAAGCCTAGTGCCCCAAAACTGTGGGGAATTTAACCCTTAGACAACTGGAGGGTTACCCACAATGACTTGACATGACTTGTTTACATTATTGATTCTCCCAATCGGAACATCGGGGCATGACAACATGACTCAATTACGTTATAGATACATCCCGGAATAAACATTGGGTTACAATACATAAGATACATAGATGAATACATTCCAAAGTTACAAATACATCAACACTCCCTCTTAACTAGCACGGTATTCTTTCGACACAATTGTCAACACTAGTCTTCTTCTCTAGATCATCTGCATCTTCAAGTCTTCTTAGTCTTCAAGTCATCTTCATCTTCAAGTCATCTTCATCTTCAAGTCGTCTTCATCTTTGAATCTGGATCATCACTGGACATCATCACTGGATCTGGATCATCCCTCTATCTGGATCATATTTGGAACATCATCTCCTAATCTAGATCTTCCCTCGATCTGGATCATCTCTGCTAGATCATCAATACTAAATCTTCACAGGTTCTATCTCATGATTATTCTCATCATAGGAAGTTCTACAGAGCTAGCCCTTTTTCATGCTAGATGTAGGCCTAGCCATCATGTAGGTATTCATCCAGCACTTACATCTGATCATGTAGGAACTAACCTATAATCATATTAGAAAGGCACACCCAACACTCACATCTGACCATGTGGGAACCAATCCCACAACCTTGTCAGAAAGGCCCATCACTCACATTTGACACATGCGAGGAACCAATCCAACATGGATGTTCAAAAAGGCTCTGCACTTACATCCAACACATGTGAGGAACCAATCCAACATGCATGTTCGAAAAGGCTCTGCACTTATATCTGGCACATACGAGGAACCAATACAACATGCATATCCAGAAGGGCCCTGCACTTACATCTGACACATGTGAGTAACCAATCCAACATGCATGTTCAGAAGGGCATGCACTCACATCTTACCTGGTAGGATCCAAATCCTACACCCTCACCAGAATGGCCCGTAGTCCCAGACTGAGCTACCTGGTAACTGAATAGGTGCCTCCATTCCTAGAATGGAAGTTTCCCTTACATCTATCCTATTCAATAGAATGGCCAACACTCACATCTGAAATGGGAGGAACCTAATCCTTTAGCCATGATAGAATGGTTTAGCCCTTACATATGGCCTACTCATCAGAATGGCTCTCTCAGTCCCAGACTGAGTGTTCCTGGTAACTGACAAGGTACCTCCATTCCCAGAATGGAATTCAACACTCTTATCTTACATGGAAGGAACCAATCCTCTCACCATGATAGAATGGCTCAGAACTTACATCTAAGCATGGAAGGAACCAATCCTCTCACCATGTCATAATGGCTATGGGACTCATCACTTTCCCTTGGAGGAAACCTCGATTTGGAGAACACCAAGCTTCTCCCTGAAGTACTCAAACTTCACCCTAGCCAATGGATTTGTTAATACATTAGCTATCTGTTCCTCCGTCGCAACATACTGGAGCTTCACTACTCCTATCTGCACCATATCCCTGATATAGTGATACTTGATCTCAATATGCTTTGACTTGTCATGGAACATTGGATTCTCTGACAACTTCACGCAACTTTGGTTGTCACAATGTATACAAGTAGCATCCATCTGGAGATCAAATAAATCAGATAGTAGCTTCCACATCCATATTGTCTCACAACTAGCTGAACAAGCTATGACATACTATGCTTCAGCTGTACTCAATGCCACATTGGATTGCTTCCTGCTAAACCAAGAGATCACACCTGATCCCATATTGAAGCAACACCCTGAAGTGCTCTTCCTATCAATAGCACTTCCTACCCAATATGAATCAACATAACCTTCCAGGTTAATCTTCTGATTCGCATCGTACTTGAGCCCATAATCAATTGTACCCCTCAAGTACCTCAGAATATGCTTTGTAGCAATCAAGTGAACATTCCTCGGATCTGTCAAGAACTGGCTCAAGGTGTTCACATCAAAGAAAATGTCTGGTCTCGTGTTCATTAGATACATCAAGGACCCAATCATCTGAATATACATCGTAGCATCAACCATTTTTTATGAATCATCGCTCAATAGCTTCAGGTTTGATTCCATAGGTGTGGCCATAGTCTTGCAGTCCATCATCCCAAACCTGTTCAGGATCTATATTGCATACTTCCCTTGTCCAATGGAGATTCCATCCGTATTCTGCCACACCTCCATACCTAGTAAATAATGCATCATACCCAAGTCCTTTATTTTGAACTTGACAACAAGCTTTCTCTTCGTATCAGCAATCAACCCATTCATACCTGTTACAAACAGATCATCTACATACAGTAGAAGCATCACTGGGTTGCCATCTTCAACCTTGTAATAAAGGTTGGAATCTGCTTTACTCTTGGTAAATCCCAAACTAGATAGAAATCTGTCAATTCTGCCATACCATGTCCTGGGTTCATGTTTCAAACCATACAGGGCTTTCTTCAATCTGCAAACATGAGACTCCTTGTCATGTGTCTCAAAACCGAGTGGCTGTTCTACATACACTTCCTCTTCTACTACACCATTCAAGAAAGCAGTCTTGACATCCATTTGGTGTATCTTCCATTTCATTACTGTAGCCAAATCAATTACTGATCTGATGGAAGTGTATCTGGCTACATGAGCAAAGGTTTCTTCATAATTTATTCCTTCCTTCCGTGAGAAGCCACGAGCCACAAATCTTGCCTTATATTTTTCTATGCTACCGTCTGTAGCATGCTTGATCTTGTAGATCCATTTAGAAGTTACAACTAACTTCTTTATGGTCTTGGGACAACATCCCAAACATCATTCTTCATGATTGATTGATATTATTCGATCATAGCATCCTTGCATTCTTTCCGTTCTGCCGCTTCTTCATAGTTGGAAGGTTCTTTATCGATAACATCACATAGTAAGGCTACATATCTGGAGCAGGATCTGGTTCTCTTTCTTTCATTGTGATTCTGTTCTGGTGCTGCATATCTTTCTGCACCTTGGATAATTTCACGTACCCAAGTAGGTTTCCTCTTATGAGGATTCTTCTCCGGAGGTGGATCTACAGGTCTTTATGGTTCTTCAAAATCTCGATCTTCTTCTTGAGTTTCTTCATTCATGGTTGTATCATGAATTCTGGGAGCTTCAGATTCTTCAGGTTCTTCATTAGGTCTCTTTCTGGATTTGTTGTAAGCTGTGTCTTCATCAAATGTTACATCCCTACTGATGTCAATCTTCTTGAATCCTTGGAAGTATATTCTGTAAGCCTTCGAGCTTTCAGAGTATCCCACAAATAAACCCTTCTTTCCTGAAGGATCTAGTTTTTTTCTCTTCTCTTTTGGTATGTGTATGTACACTGGACAGCCGAATATTATGAGATGGCTGACTTCTGGTTTCTTGTCAGAGAAGACTTCTTTAGGAGTCTTATTCTCAAGTACTTTGTGTGGAGTATGGTTCTATACATACACTATTGTTCTGGCTTCTTCTGCCCATAGATGCATAGGATGATCCTGATCATGAAGCATTGCTTTTGCAGCTTCCATGATAGTTCTATTCTTCCTTTCTGCAATCCCATTCTATAGTGTATTTTAAGGAGTGGACAACTCCCTCTTAATCCCTGATCCTTTACATATCTCTTTGAATTCATTTGATGTGAATTGTCCGCCATTATCTGATCGAAAGGTATTGATATTGTTTTCTGTGTGGTTCTCGATCAAGGCTTTGAATTCCTTGAACTTGCTGAACACTTCATCTTTGTTCTTCATGAAGTAAATCCATGTATTCCTAGAAAAGTCATCAATTAAAGAAACATAGTATACATACCCACTTAGTGAACTTGATGACATTGGTCCGCATACATCAGAGTGGATGATTTCCAAGATTCCTTTTGCTTTGCTTTTGCTACTTGGAAATATCTTCTTTGCATTCTTTCCCTTCCGCACATCCTTTGTAGAACCCTTCATGTTTTGCTTGAATTTTTGGAATACCTTCAGCAGCTTTGCTTGCAAGTGGTAGTGCTCTGTAATGCACATGTGCAAGCCTTATATTCCATAGTTTATTTGTCTCTACGATGTCATGGACCATATCTTGTTCTGAATGGCCCTTTAGCTTGTATAAACCTCCTTCTTGTTCTCCAATCACTATTGCATCATCAATAGTCTTTCCTCTTGGCCACATGATGAAGTTCTATATTGGTGACTCGGTGAGATTTCCCAACCTCAAATCAAGGCTATGGTAAATTATAAGGTCCAATGATCCATATTAGCGAGACTATCAATGCCCAACCTCAAATAAAGGGAGTAGTAGCTGATAGGGTCCATATATCAATGGAAAACAAGCTGTATCACCCGCCATTAGTGAAAAATCGGGGCAAAATAAACATTCCATGGATTCATTACTCAAAATACTAGGTGATTTCCATATTTCTTGAAATTCCTACCAAAAATACGAGGTAAAATCCCTGATTTCAACCATATTTTACAAGGCGACATTCAATTTTTCCTCTTTCATGGGCCTTGTGGCCTTGGCTATCCAAATCCCCATTAATATGGGTCAAATAAATGTAGGACTAATGTATTGAATTTAAAAAAAAACACACATTTCATATTAAAAATTTTCCCCTTATATATTAGAGACCCCTTTAATTTCGCCTTGGGCTATATTCCCCCCATAAAATCATTACTGGTCCCAAACCCTCTCAGTCAGCTCATTCTTTAAAAAATGACAAAGGAACAAAGCCAAAAGGTGAAAATATTGAGCGTCATTGCAAATATTGTGAGAAATATAATCATGATGATTCTAAATGATTCTAATTATTTCCACAACACAATAGGAACCCCTCTACCTTCGCATATATTTTGTGTCAACTCTAAGCCTACCAACCCCGATCGATAATTAAATATTAGGTGAATTAATCTAGAGGATATAACAGCCAACACCATCACTGTTACAACAACAAAAAACAAAATATAGAATCTATTTTTACCTTAAAAACAGCCTCAAATTGGAATATAGCGATCTTGCTACCATAAATACTTTTCAACCTACTTCAAAAATAGAGGAACAAAAACATTAGTGAAATAACATGAATCACATCATCAACAATAGAACTCGTAGACTCATGAGTCACAACTAGAAGGTGCCGGTGAAACACAACTGCACTGACTAGATTCAGGGCAAGTGGGGACTCCACTTGTTATCTCGTCCCTCAATGGTCCAACGGACAAGTGGGGACCCAAATATTGACAAACCGATAAACTGATAGAATGAGACATTATGCCCGATCTTAGCCTCCACTAGCCAATTGTTGTCGTGGAGGGTAATGCAGCAAATATATATCTTGCTATAGAAATAGTTGTGACCACCTAAGCATGAAACCACAAAGCTAGATTTTTGTTTTAATAGTGTAATAGCTATCCTACACTTTCACCAACAACCTTCAATCCAACAAAATGTATCATAACATCATATATACACCATAACAAAGCAATTTAAACTCCAAATAAGGTTATAGAATTTACTACTTGTAAGAGTTCAGTTGAAATAAATGGAAAGATAATACACAAAATCAAGAACAGAGAACCAATCATCAACAAGTCAACATCATAGTAATTAGTATAAATCTAGAAAACATTCAACAATCTGTATTTAACTCTAATTTATATATGTTATTGATCAGCATACTAAATTAAAAGTGGAGAAACACAAATGATGACCTAAGAAATATTTAAAAAAAGCTCAATTTCGGTTTAAAGAGTATATCATATATTCATGTGAGAAATGATTACCTAGATCCATAATGCTAAGACATGACACCTGATAATACTTGCCACAGGTTGTTCCCAGATCAACATTGTTTGCAAATAACGTCACCCAGTTATTCCATTATGTATAAATTATATAAATAAGAGAATCAATGTTACTTAGAAAAAAATTACCAAACCCAACATTCCAAAAGAAATCGAAACCATCACATAGAAAATTTTACCTCAGATGTATTATGTAATCCAAATATTACATATGCTCTCAACGATGTTCAGTTTTCTAGTCTTGGACAAACTCACCTTGTATTTTTTTATCATTGTACCTTTGTTATGGTTTTACACATGGTTTAGTGTTTATAGTCCTCGTGTCTTTCTTAGTTAGATATCGATTAAGGATATACTCTATTTGTATCTTTCTTTACCTTTTTTTGAGCATTATCTAGGAGTCACTTTCACACTCCCACATTATATTCACACTTGATATATCATTTAGTCCCAATGACCTATTTTTAGTCATTTGTTGGGCATTAATAAAATTATCTTACATTATCTTATCTTATAGACCTTGTTGCAATAGAAAATATGTAACACCCTGGTTTTGACCCCGTTGCATTAATGCATGTGATGTAAATATTATATGAAATCATGACAAGGAGCTCAAGGCCAAGGCCCTGTCACTGATTGATGTTTGGATATAGTCAATCATGGTTGATACCTATGGTTTATGTGCTAAGTCAAGCATGTTTGTAAACATCATGTAAATATGCAAATTAATGAAAAACCCACAACCATCTATGTCAATGCAATGAATAATGAGATGGGGGCATGATTTTCCTAAGGATAAGATGGTGGGAATGTTAACCTTGAATCTGTTTGGGGAAAATCCATGTGTCATAAGGAGAACCCATCAAAACTGTCAACTATCCTCTTTCTTGTCTTTTCTTCTTAACCATTCATTCTTCCAGAAAGTGGTTGAGGTAGTTATTGCTTGGAAGGGGAAGAGTATGCGAAATTTCAAATGGGGTAGAGCACCCAATTCTAGAGTGTCATGTTTTTCTTACAGGGACAAGAAAACACCAGAACGGTATGTCAGTCCGACCCATGCATTGATGCCTCGTTTTCCTACTTTCACAATTGGAGAGCAAGGGGACGTTCAAGCTCAGGGAGATTCATTCGATCATTCATTCACCATATTCACTACTCGTTCATCATGTGAAGGCAGGAGAATAGTAGATCTATTTCGGTGTATGTATCCTTCGCGTCTGTGAGTGTGGTTTTCCTGGACATTGTGGTATTTGTTGTGTTGCAACGTTATCCTAAACTACAGAGCGTATGAGACCCTGTTACTCGTGTTCAGAGTAAGCTTGTGATGTAGAGTCTACCTACGATTGTTGTGTTGTGAACCCTAGCTCGGGTGTGACTATGTGAGAGACTTAGGAATGGGAGAGATGTATAATGCACTTGATAAACCTGGTGTGGAACCTCACAGTAAGATAAGAGTGGCTGGTGAACCTGCCATGCACATCGTGAAGAGCACTGGAAGGGAAGGTGTATCCTGAGGGACTATGGAGTAGAGAAGGGGACACTTGTTTGTGTTGGGTGTGTAGGAAGAGGTTGATCTAGGCTAGATAGATTTTGTGAGGTGTCCTTAGCTCTATTGATGAGTTCACTAGCTTAGCGGTTCTTCCTTCCCATTTCCTTAGAAGCCTAATAAACCCAACTGGAAAGATGGCTTGGATGTTAGCCTGTTAAACCCATCTGTTGGCTTGGTTGTGTCTGTTGCACCTGACCTTGTGAGTAAACTTGGTTGGCAGTCTGTTAAAGCCAACTGTGAATGTTTCCTTGGCTAGGTAGCCTGATAAACCCAGCATTGAGATGACTTGACTGTGTACGATCTATTAAACCCATATGTTGTCTTGATTGGCCCTTAAGGTGAAAGTTGTCTTGACTTTGAACAGTCTGTGAAACCCAACTGTGAGATGGCTTGGGTGAGTGGCCTGTGAAACCCATATGTGGAATGTTTTCCCTTATAGCCTGTGAAACCCAACTATGTGGCTTGGTTGAGTTTGATTGCATCATTGGCTATGTATGAGTCTGCTCGTGTTCCCTTATCCCTATAGGAAATCATGCCCAACTTGGGGCTTGCAGTGTTGCTGAGAGATTAAGGAGCACACTAGCATATGGTTAGGTGGAACGTTGCAGTGACATAGCTGGTTGCGGGACAATATTTCTTCAAGATATGTGTTCTTGTCCACATAATTCTCTGTAACTGTAATTCTTGCATTGTATTCACTTGATGGAATGTTATGAACATGTTACTATGTTGAGTTATGCATTGTTCCCTGAATAAATGCAATTATAGGCATCTATGTATGTTTTTCCTTCAATACATTTTACTAAGTTGCAGGGTAGAATTGGCCAGTTTAGTAATGGCTTGGATGATCAGATCGATCCAAGAATTCAGCAGTAAAGTTGATTTTTTTTCCAGAAATCCTTATTTGCGTAGAATTTTGGTTTCCGCAGATTTCCCTTCTACAACTTTCCTTCCACAACTTGTAGGATGCAGGATGCGGAATCACGGTGTTGTGATTTCTATATTTTCCAACCCCACAAGGTTAAATTTTTCGCACCATCGATCTTCCCCGGACGATTCTTCGTCGTTGATTTGTTTCCAATGCAGGATGCGGGTTGCAGAGAGTGTTATTGCAATATTTTGTACCTTTCGACCCCACAGCTTGGTCTTTCTGCACTGTTGATTTTTACAGGTGATTTATGATCCGTCGATTTAGTTCTATCTACGGGATCACATGTGATCGTTGATTTCCGTCGTGTTTTCTCTCCGTCGTTCGATCTCCTATGATATTCTTCTTTGCAGGTCGTTGGATTGATCCATGGAATACGGAAGTGAGCGTGACAGTGTTGGAAATGTTGAGATGTGGTTCACGGCCATGCCCTATGTTCAATGGATAGTGAAGGTTCTCAATGAAATTTTAATTCCGCATAATAATGGGGTATGGGTACGTGACAAAATATATTATGCATGTAGTTTGTAGGCTTATCATAAGGTGAGATATTGATATTAATTATTTAAGAGTAGCTTCTCAAATACTCACTTCATGAGACAAAGTTTATTTCCTTGTATTCTAAAAGTATAATCCCAAAATTTCATTTTCAGGAGTTGTCTAAGAATAATACAGAGCATTTCACCATGTTCAACAAAATAACAACCCTAACACCATTATAACATTCAAGTTAAATGAATCCCTACCATTATTCCTACAAAGGATATAACTAATTTGGGTGCTAAGGATTCTGGTCCTTAAATGATTGGGGGGAGATTGAAAATAAAAGTGGTTATCTTTTCACTAGCACCAGATAGCCAACTGCCATAAACCAATGAAGATAAATAAACCAATACATGGGATTCATAAAATGAGGCAACTTATAAGAAAATTAGGGGAGACTGAGTAGACACTTAATTAGACAACCACTCTGCATCTCTCAACCAACAGAGGAGGAAACAAGATAATTTGCATATCCATATTTTTTATTTAATACATTATGGAGTTTTCTACCCGTAGAGGTTTTTTTCTAGTTCAAAAAACCTTAGTTTTGTGTTGTCAAAACTTTTCATATTCCTTATCATTTCACTGATTGTGAGTTAAATATTCATTGGTTTGAACTTTGGATTAATCTGAGTGTTAGCATTACAATTGAGTAAGTTGCATGGGAAGAATCGCTAATACATATGTTCATAAAACTGTTATGAAATTATTTCTTATCGTCCAGTCATTCTCTCTTGTCATAGCCAGGACTAAAATCAATCTACCACAAAGGTATTGTTGTCAACTTGAACAAGTTCAATTATACAGGGTTATATTTATTGAAAGATGCTCCAAGATATTTATTCAATAGTTTTAATTTTTCCTCTACACTTGAGTCTCTATTATATATGATTTAAATAGAAAATACATGTTTTAGCATGTGATTGATATTGGATAGATCAGAGTGATACCATGCCAATATTCCAATTTTTTAATCAAATTCGAAAAAAAATTATGGATCACATTCTGAAGTTGTTATCGAAAATTTATTTCTATTGATTTTATAGAGGGTGGTTGTCATGATGATATCAAGATAGTGCATGTGTCCACCAGTAAAATCATGATGTTCTGTTGCTTTTATTATAAATAGGTCATTATTAAGCATGATAAAGTTGAATATGAGTAAGATAATGGATCATTTTTTCAGTAATAATAAAAGAATCCATCCATGTGCTAACTTTTTTCATTGCCTAATAGTGAGTTCACAAGTCTTGAAATTATTTTCTCTTCAAACATATCCTCCCTACATCTTCATTTTCCATATAGCTCAGTTAGAATTACATTATGCATGTCATATTGCATTGAATTTGTTACACCATCATATCCCTTTACATCATTGTAAAATACATATATTTCTTCTATTAATAAATTTTTGAACTAGTGGTGTCAAATATGAATGTATATTAATATAAGATAATATAATTTTATAAATGACCATAAATAGTTCAATGGGATTAACAAAGTCTAACTTCTCAACTCTAATTCTTTGATTTCCAAACTACATGTTGAATGTAAGGTATGGAGTTCAAAAACCATTAGGTTCTCATAAGCTAAGTTCCTTCAATGAATGCTTCACAGCATAGTAACAAGACCCATTGATTATTAAAGGAACTCACCAAGTTAATTCAGTTTTCTAGCCTGCCATGAAATCCTCACATAGTTGGAATGACTCAGCCAAACTAACTCAAAGTTGATTAAACTTGCAAGTAAAAATAGTCAAATAAATTAAAATTGCAAATCAAAATCCATAAAATATGGTGCAATTGGTCAAATCAATCAAACTTTCTGATTAAAATCCATCAAAACTGGTGAAAGTTTATCAAAATTGATCAAACTCGTATATGATTTTTCCTTATTTTTTCATGTTATGTAATATGAAATTTGTAATCCATGTTTGTAGGGGGGTATTGAATAATTTAACACACACACACACACACACACACACATGAAAATAGAAGCAAATTAATGAAAATTAGGGAATTGGTGGAAAGAAAATAAAGGAAAGGCATCTAACATGGAATTTCTAGCTAAGTACTCTGTAAACATATAGCTAAAAGAAAATTATTCAAGGAATAAAAATGTTGTTTTGCAATTGGAAACTATATGTTCTATGATCCCAGAGGAGGCATATATACCACCTCTACAATCAACCTCCGTGGAAGCCTTATTCTTCTAGTACTTTTTCATGCTTGATTAGGGTGTTGGGAAAGATTTTTTTACTCTTATATGACTATGATGTAGGAAATCTAAAATTATTTTTCACGATCTTTGGCTTATAAAGTATATATTAAATCAGGTTATCTTTGTGGGAATATTTAAGGACTATAGAGAAAGTATAAATTTGGGGCTAGTTATTTTTTGAAGGGACAAATTTAAAGTCCTTATTGTTTTGGAAGTGCAAAATGTATATGAAAAATGTAATTTCAATTCTATGAAAAATGTAATTTCAATTTTGAATAGATGAATAGAATCACACCTTTTTCTTTGGAAAAAAATGTAAACTATCTGCTATGGACTATAAGATTTAGCCTTCTTGGTTTTGGCTTGTAAATTAAATTATCATGGAGGTACCATATTTTACAATTTCATTTGTTACACATAACATGTGCTTATTTAGATGTCTAAATAATATATTTGTCATGGAATGGAATTGCCACCAATATTTTGGTCAAATTATAAATGTTTTTATGTTTTTTAGTATTCCAAGATTTTATCATCTTACGAAGTGGCTCTTTGACTCTTGCACATTGGATTCCTAAGTGACGAATCCAAGTCTGTGACTTCGCTTCATAGCATCCACGTCTCATATGTTGAAGCATTTATTTGTTTCTATGCATTATTAAATGGCAATTAGAAATGAAATTTATATTAGTGTGCACCAAAATAGGTCAAAAGGAGATATTACATCCATCACGAGAATCCCATACAAAAACAAGGGGGGGAGGGGGCTGGTACAAGATCCCCCTTAAGATGATAAATGATATAAAAAATGAGTACATAAACAATGGAAGGTGCCACCATAATCTTATCATAGCACCCTAGCTCTTATTGGATTCTCACATGCTATAGATTTGTTTCAGGCCTAGATTTCACTATTCAACTATAGAAGGTGCATGGGCATGCATTGCTTGAACGTCAATATATGCATACACGATTTCCAAATTTTTCTAGACTTTAGAGAGTACTATTTTCACCTATTGTATCATGTTATTTCTACCCAAAAATTCATTGTTTGACTGGTTGAATTGTTGCTAACTTGCTAGTGCTTCTGCATGTTGTCACCAGTATAGCAAGTCAAATCCTTCAAACAATCATAACAAAGCCTACTTAGTTTTGGAATTGTTAGGATATAAACAATATGCTTTAAGTTCTAGGTCTAATATTCCTTATCGATATAGAAGTAAGAACCCCTATCATCCCATATTTCAAAGTACAGGGTCTAGTGAAGGAATCACTAGGATTATCCTCATCAAAATTAGGGGTAACATTACCTATATATACCTTTGTTATTGGTAGATAATATATAGCTATTGGATCTTATACTATATATACTTCTATATTATAGCTACAATTTTTTCCATACTACTCGTGGTGCTACTGGTACTTCTACACGATATGGTACTAGATACACCACTAGATATGGATATGAATGAGCAACAACTTGTTTTACAACCCTAGTTTATGCCACCTATAGTAATTTCCTTGAGTTTTATTATAGGTATTTTATAGGCACTTAATATACTATAGGTTATACTAGTTATGCTTAATATGTATCTATATTAGCAACTAATGATGTTCTTTCTTTGACTGAATATACCCTTGCTTCCTATCCTACTCCACAAACAATACAAAAGACATGAATACATGAATGAATGCCATATAAGTTCACAACTTCCAATAGAACCGAAGACCAACATTAAAGGCACAAGGAATGAATGTAATATAAGAAAATAATTCCCATGTCCAAGGCCAAGACCATATCTAGTTTTTTATTAAAAAAATGTTTGAAATTAACTAATATATTAGCCTCCACAACCATAATTGAATTAGGGCCTTGTTTGAAGTAGAATGGATCAACAATGGAAACATTCATTAAATCTAGGTAGTTTTGTGAGTTATGGTCTGTTCATCTCAAATTCTAGGCATTCTCCAGCCTTCAATTATCATCAATTAGCTCTGTTATGGGCCTTAGACAGCACTAAGAGGCATCTTTGGGTAAATTTGGGCACATTGTGAGTTTGTGGAAGGAAACGTAAGTAAAACTAGTTTATTCTGAATTGTGGGTAGCAAGCAACTTAATTCTTGTAGAAGAACTCCATGTTTAGTTGATTCTTAGCATTTCTGGGCATTCTATATAGTTATGGGTATGTTTTAACCATGTCTCAATCCTCCAAACAACAGTAAGATCGGTCCTAGGTATAATGTGGGAATCTTCCTTGTAGTGGCATCCTTGATTTAGCCTCAACCAACAACAAGAAGTCTATGAAATTCTTAGGTAAAGAGCAACAATAAAGATATTAATTTCTCAAGTTCGTAAAACTAAGCTACGATGATCAATTTATCCACTTTTGGAGGACTCAAATCATGAGACATAATGTACATATTTGTCACATTTCCATACTCACATAATTAATAATATTCAATCTCTGTTTCCATCATTATGAAGTAGAAAAGGGTTGATCCACGGAACTTGAAAGTAACAAAGTGGAAAATGCACAAGAACCAACAAGCTTGTGTGTCAATAAGGAACAATCGCACCCTCATAAAGCTATAGAGGAACAAGGTCACAAAACAGATCCAATTCTAGATACTGATGGAGTAACTTCAATTGTTGAGAACCTTGACACTATTAATGGAACACGTATAATGGATTATCAAGATCTAAAAGAACCAGAAAGCAGAATCCTTGACAAATAGGAAACAATATCATACCCATCATTGGTTGATCAAATAGAAGAATCACACAGAAATCTAGTTAGTGTTCCAATAACAAAAGTTGATGCGATGTTTCCAACAAATAATGAGGCGCTGGCAATAGACTTGACAATAACAACAAATGAAAAACACAAGAATCCAATATAGCTCCATATGCTAAATTCTAATGTGAGTACTGAGAAATATTCAAGATTCCCTACTCTCTATTGCAACAAGAGAGGCTAAGGGTTTGGAACATCAAATGAATATGGACAAAAAATGCAGAAAGGGAAGAAAGCATAAATGTTGAGCTACAATCAATCTTGTCTCCGGCTTTAGAAGAAGAACATGAAGATTCATAGAAATTTTTAGATATCAATGAAGCAGGAGAAACTCCTGAGACTATTCACAAGAAGGAAAACAACTGGGAAGCGGACCCAATGATACCTTCAGAAGAACTGCATGACCAATCACATACAACAATGAATAAAACAAAACTAGAAGTTGGAAAGTTGCTATAGATATCAGTGGAGTAGAAAAGGTTGAAGCCACCGAACTTGAAAGTAACAATGTGGAAAATACACAACCAACATGTTTGTGTGTCAAAAAGGAAAACTCACACTCTCCTCTAGCTATACAGGAACAAGCTCAAGAAACAGATCCAACTATAGATATTGATGGAGTAACATAAATTGTTAAGAGACTTGCCACTATAAATGGAACACAGACAGTTGCATCAACAGAATTCCATCAAGTAGAAACTTGCATAACTTCATCCATAAATGAAATAAGTAAGGAAGAGGTTCTAGATACTAACATAGTAGCAGAAGTGGCATAAATTATGGAATTTGAATGCAAGGATGTTGAAAAAGAAAGAGAGCACGAAAGCACAGATGTTGAGGGAAACGAAGGTGTTTCATCTCTATTTTTGAAAGAAAATTGTTATGAAGCAAACACAATTCAAGCCATATATACAACACCAGAACTTGTTGATACCTTCTACACAGAGTATGATGCATTGGTAGAAAAACAAACAATGATATTGGAAGAGCCACATGAAGAATGGAACATAACACACCTGATAGAGATGCAATAATAGAGACAGATATTCCAACTACTGATGAAGTAATAGACATTGCAAAAGTTGTGGAACTTGAAAGTAATGGTTTTGAAACTGTAAAAGTGTCGGAAACCATACATATTGAGTATACTGACCAACATCAAACAATCTTGTGTCAAGGTTCAGAACAATATCATAAGGAATCATACAATAATCCAACTAGCATTGCAACAACCAAAATTGTTGATACCCTCCCAACAAGAGACGATTAAAAAATAGTAGACTTGTCATTAGTGGAAGAACATGATAAATAATCTAGTAGAGCTCCATCTAATGCTACAACAAAAGAGGCCAATTATTTTCTCATTGATACAATAACACGGGACAAGGATGTAGAACATGAAAAGGACAATAGGAAAAATTCATAAAAGACCAAAACCACAGGTGCAGATGATAAACCTTTAACCTCATATCCATCTCTAGAATAACAACACGGAAAACCACATGCATATCCATATATCAATGTACAAACAGAAGTTTCAAATACCATTCACACACAAGACAATGCATCAGCCTACCAGAGCTAATTATAGATTTTGGAGCATTGCATAAATTCTTAGACATAACAGATTCCGAAAGAGTAATAGGAGTGTAGATGTTATAGCCATCAGTGGAGTAGTTGAGAGGGAAATGGAGGAAGTTAAAAGTAATAAAGTGGAGAAAGAAGAATAACCATCAAGTAAATATGTTTATAGACAACAATCACACTCACCTACAACTATGGAAGAATAAGTTGAATCATATATGGAACCAATTACCAATGTAGTAAATGAGATTTATAAGAACCTTTCCATGATCGATGAGACTAATACAAAAATACAAACATAAAACCATCACAAAGGGCTAGTTTTTCAGTTGTCTTAAACAAAAAAACACTTCAATATATGGTATGGCCACATACAAAGGGAAGGGTATGTCTTAAGATAATACAATATTGAACATATCATACAAGCCTTTCCTCTCCAGGATGAAGTGAAAAATAAAAAACCAAAATACACACACAACAACATTGCTTGTGCAAAGTTATATAGTACTAAAAGCAAAAATATTTAATTGCATACAAAAAGATTTAAATAATCCAAGAAAAAAAATTTCCTCTCCCTTTTGGTTCAATCTTCTTTCCCAAAACTTTGGTTGGGATCAGGTTAGAATAATATCAAGTTCATTTTGCATTAGGATGGATTTCATATTGGTAGGTTAAGGCCCCAACACTTGTATAACAAATCGTTATCATTGAGTTTTGTCAATTGGATACCATAGAGATTTAACCATGGGTATAGATTCTGTACACAAAATACAACAAAATATAGATATAATCCAGAGTATAATATATTTATTCTGTCACTAACATATTAACTAATCAATCAAGAATCCAATATTTTTCGAACCTAAATACATAGCTAAAAACGTTAAAAACGTGCAAGACACGTGAACTCTCAAGTTCCCAAACTGAAGTTTGAACAATTACAAAATTTTATACCTAGTTGGGTTAGCATTTGGCCTTAATCCTTAGATTTTTGTTACTTTTGGAGAAATTATACAGTTGAGTTTCACTGGATATAAGTTTATAAACCCTATTTATACTGATTCTTTCAAACTCAAACATTTGACAAGGAAAAAACATGATTTGAAATTGGAATCGAAAAATTATCAACAAACTGGCTCACGTGAATATGAAATTCAAGAGAAACTTAAATTTGATTATTGAATTATAGACACATAATGATAATGTTCACTCCACATTTTTAGGTTTTATGAAAACTAACCTCTGTGAAGACTTCAAATCACAATGAACTTTGAAGAAATGCATAGACAACCACTGTCAGAAACCAAGCTTCATGCAAATATAAAAGACCTGATTATTCTCTATGTGGGTTTCTATTGACTCTTATCACATTATATAGCGATAAAATTGTTGCACAACTCCACTTTTTACTCAGATATGGACCAATTCAGACACCCAAAAACAATTGGGGGTTGAAACCACTATAGATTGATAGAAACCTCCACTAACAAAAATCGATGGGTGATTCAGCCAAATAAGGAAGGTAAAATAAAAATTTCAACACAAATTGAATGGTAGGGTTAATATTTGTGAGACTTCTCAACCTCAAATCGAGGGTGTGCTAACTCTGAAGTTCTATATTGGTTACTCGGTGATATTTCCCAACCTCAAATCAAGGCTTCGGTAAATTATAAGGTCCAATGATCCATATCAGCGAGACTATCAATGCCCAACCTCAAATAAAGGGAGTAGTAGCTGATAGGGTCCATATATCAATGGAAAACAAGATGTATCACCCACCATTAGTGAAAAATTGGGGCAAAATAAACATTCCATGGATTCATTACTCAAAATACTAGGCGATTTCCATATTTCTTGAAATTCCTACCAAAAATACGAGGTGAACTCCCTGATTTCAACCATATTTTACAAGGCGACATTCAATTTTTCCTCTTTCATGGGCGTTGTGGCCTTGGCTATCCAAATCCCCATTAATATGGGTCAAATAAATTTAGGGCTAATGTATTAAATTAAAAAAAAAACACACATTTCATATTAAAAATTTGCCCCTTATATATTAGAGACCCCTTTAATTTCGCCTTGGGCTATATTTCCCCCATAAAATCATCACTGGTCCCAAACCATCTCAGTCAGCTCATTCTTTAAAAAATGACAAAGAAACAAAGCCAAAAGGTAAAAATATTGAGCATCATTGCAAATATTGCGAGAAATATAATCATGATGATTCTAAATGTTTCAAGAAAATGACAACCTTGGAAGAAGCGATGAATAAGCACCACATCAACATTGATTCGTCTTCAGAATCTTCATCTCATGGACATGCACTTTGCGCTTCTGGTTTTTCCTATACTGTATCTTTTGTTTCTACTTCAAATGAGTGGCTCATTGATTCTAGAGAATCTTATCATATGGTTAAGGATCAAGCCATATTTTCTACTATGCATGAATGTAACACCAAACAAATATTTATTTTTGATTATAGATCTCTAAGTGTTGTAGGATATGGAGCAGTTCTAGCAGATAGTGGTCATTTTAGTGATGTACTAAGTGTTCCGAGAATTTCCTGCAATTTGTTGTCAATCTATCAAATCACTCATTCCGGTGAAGATAAAATTGTAACGATTACACCTCACCAAGTTCTAATCAAGGATTTTAAGTATCCTAAGCATGTCTTAGCTACCGGAATTAATGATGATATTACCAGGTTGTACAAATTTAACAACTTTGGTTCATCACCTTTTCCTTTAGTTTTTGTTTCTCATAGTGATGACTTGAGCAGACTTTGGCATGAGAGATTTGGACATTTAAATTATCACTCATTGCAACAACTATGTAAAGAAAATATGGTGACAAGTCGTTCGATGGTATCTTATAGGGATGGTGTTTTTTCCAGTTGTGTACTCCAAAAACATCATTGAGATAGTTTTGGCAAATGTGTCTCTTATGATGCCTCAACCCCTTTAGAGCTTGTGCATAGTGACTTATGTGTCCTCTTCTATCTACATCCTTTTCAAGTTTAAAATATTTCTTAACCTTCATTGATGATTACTCCAGACGCACTTGGGTTTATTTCCTAAAACTCAAGAGCAAAGTATTTAACATGTTCTTGGCCTATAAGGCCCTTGTTGAAAAACAATATAGTCATCAAATTCTTAAGTTAAGATCTGATAATGGGGGAGAATATGTTAACAACAATTTCACTACTTTTTGCACAGAACAGGGAATCCAACAACACATTGTTCCATATACACCACGGAAAAATGGTGTATTTGAATGAAAGAACTGCACTTTAAAAGAAATGGCTAATTGTATGCTTCAAGCTAAGATACTAAGTCTTCAATTTTGGGATGAAGCCATAAATTGTGCAAATTACATAGTTAATTGCACCCTCACTAAAGCTTTACAAGGAATCACACTGGAAGAAACATCGAAGTAAAATTAAACCAGATGTAAGTCACTTATGTGTGTTTGGTAGTAAAGCATGGCTCACATTTCGAATGAAAAATAGAAAGCATTGCATCCTAAAAGTGAAAAGTGCATATTTTTTGGATATTTTGAAGATGTAAAAGATTATAGACTTATTCCAACACATTCTCATGATATAATTATTAGAAGAGATGTTAAATTTAATGAAAATATCTTGGACTGTGAATCTAACGCGGCATTTGTTCCATCTATGGCCTATGATTCTAATTCAATGCTTGTGCCTTCTTCTACTGCCAGCTTCCTTGATAGCTTTCCAACTTCATATTTTGATGATAATAGTGAGGATGAAAATCCACCTTCGCATGCTCATTTTCCTCCAATTGCACCAGTGCAACTGCTTCCTCAATGGGTCTGTTCAACATGTGAAGTGACTGGTGATATTTCTTGTGATCCTAGAGATCCACATCAAACACGTTATCAGTTTCAACGAGCCTCTTCTCTTTTGTCTCAAGTTTCATAGAATCACGATCCAAATACTTTTGTAGAAGCTTCAGGGAATTCAGATTGGAATGCAGCTATGGATGAAGAATATCATTCTTTAATGGTGAACGATACTTGGGATCTTGTACCTATTCCAAACGGAAGAAAACTTGTCAAATGTAAATGGGTCTACAGAACTAAGTATGCATCAAATGGAAGTGTTAAAAGGCTGAAGACAAGGTTAGTTTCCAAAGGTTTTCCCAAGTTGAAGGAATTGACTACAATGAAACATTTTCTCCTGTCACAAAAATGAACTCCATCTGCCTTGTTCTTTCCCTTGGAGACTTACATAAATGGGAGGTCCATCAAATCGATGTCAATTCTGCATTCTTACATGGTGATTTGCAAGAGAAAATTTTCATGGAACAACCTCCTGGATATGTTTAGAATGCCTCTATTCTTGTATTTCACCTTAAGAAATCCTTATATTGCCTTAAACAAACTCCTACAACTTGGTATTCCAAAATGGATAGCTTTCTCCTTGACACTGGTTTTTCTAGATGGAATTCTGACCCCATTGTCTATACCAATAAAGTAGGAAAGAATATCATCATCCTTGTTCTTTATGTTGATGATCTTGTTCTTACTAATAGTGACCCAAGATTTCAACTCATGTGAAATGCAGTCTTAAGCAAACATTTGAAATGACAAACTTCAGAAAGTTGCATTATTTGCTTGCTCTCTGAGTCTTGCAAACCAAAGAATGAATCTTTCTTTCTCAGCCTAAGTATGCTTGTGAACTTCTTCATCACTTTCACATGGAAGATTGTAAACCAACCCCTTCTCCCTTCAATTCTAGAGTCAAAATTTATGCCACTTGCACTTCATCACCTAAAGTAGATACCACCTTATATCGTCAACTTGTTGGTACTCTCTTATACTTAACTCATACATGTCCTAATATTTCTTTTTCCATTGGTCATGTTTCTCGTTATATGCAAACACCCCATGAAACTCACTTGAAAGCAGCAAAAAGAATACTTCGATATATTTGGGGTACAATTCAGTTTGGGATTCATTACAGTACAAGGGGGACTCCTTTGTTTTTTGGTTTCACTGATTCAGATTGGGCCGACAATCTTGATGTTCAGAAGTCTACTACAGATTCTGTTTCATTCTGGGATCTGGACATGTCACTTGGGCTTGTAAGAAACAACAAGCTCTTGAGTTGTCTTTAGTAGAAGTAGAATATCAAGTCACAGTTAGTTCCAATTAGGAAGCTTTATGGATTTGACAGATCCTTTCATATTTTGGATTCGAGCAGTAGCATCCTACTCCACTTTAATCCAATAATCAAAGTTCCATCAAGTTCTCCAAAGATCTAGTTCAACATCAACGCATCAAACACAATGAGCTACATATGCACTTCATCAAAAACGTGTTCATGATCACATTCTTGAAGTTCTCTTCTTCCCTACAGATGGTCAAGTTGCAAACATATTCACAAAGTCTCTTATAGAAGGGATTTTTTCTAAACTTCGATCTATGTTAGGAGTTTAGGAACTTGTCATTAAGGGGGGATAGGCTCTAATGCCTCATTCCTTCTCCTAATAGTGTCATTTTTGTAAATCCTTCAATCCTATTCCAAGTTGTTCTTAAGGGGAGATGCTAGGATATTTAGACACTTAGGAGTTAGTTAAGATCAACTTGTTATAATATATATGCTCGTAAACTGTGTTTCTCTAGTATTCATTTGTAAATATCTAATCTGAAGGTAACAAAATGTTCTAAACATGGAGTCATCTGACTGTTCATCTTCTCTTAGATCATAACTATTTTGAGTCGTGGATTAGCACTAAATTATTCCATGATATCTATTTAAAGAGAATGGAGGGTCATTGGCTAGTTTATCGATTATGAGAAGCTCATTTGTAACCTTCTTTCTTTTGCATAATAAGCTGCCTCAAGTAGTTATTTGGCTGGGGGATGTGGAGTGTTTCCCTTTTGAGGGTTCAAACCACGTGAAAACATCGGTGTGTTGATATGTTTGTGTGAGTAGCATCTATAAGTGTTCAATATTTGGAAGTATCCTATGTACTTGAACAAGTTAGGTGGCACCTGGGCCACTATCTTGAGAATGAGCTCTCACTTCATTAAGAACTCTATAATATTCCTTCCAATCAAACTGATGATAACATAAACTCCATTTTGTCCTACTCTCTCAATTTGATGCACTTCAATGTTCCCATTTGTTGGTATCCAAGAATGCTAACTAGTCTGCAAAACTCTCTCAAAACTCTGAGATTAAACTAGTCTACAAGAATACCCCATAATAACATTGTATGATGCTCACTAGTGGGTTTGTCCCCTTTGTTAAAATTGAGTGACCTCCTACATCAAAGGACAATTATATCTAGCTCAAAAGGCACTCAATCATGAACTCATGATCTCTAATAAACTCGAAGACATCGGAGAAGGATTGATTAACCAACTCACCTACAAGTATAATCCTGAATCTAAGAATGTTTCACACTTCATGTTTTTCCTCCTACATCCTAGTAAATCACTTTTAAAAATAAATTAATAAATGAAAAAAATCATCCTTATGATAGTGTGAATAAGTAAAACCTAGGTTGGAATGGTACCATTACCTGATCACTTCTATTATATCCCAAACTGATATTCTATGGTTCTTTGCTACTAATTTGTTGTTCATATACTCAATGGTGTGCAAAAAGATGCATAAAAAGTGCATGCAAAATTGTCATGCCAAATGGCCCTAAAATATAGTTGATATGGAGAGATTATAGGGTAGATATTTTTAGTAAGCAGATGTACACTTACCACTGATAAATAAGTTGATAGTACTCCAGAGATATGATGCATGCAAAGTGTGCCGGAATATAGTGTTTCTTTCCTCAGTTTGACGCCCAGCTACATGTGTACCCCTTTTAGGAAGATGTTGACGTTTTTGGAGGAGGAGGTGCCCAATGCTGCTGAAACTTTGTCAAGATGTTAGTCTTTTCCTACCGGATAGAATGGTGGTCACATGCAGAAGTTTTGTCCTCCTTGAGGCACTTAGCAAATTGTTTTTCTATGAGAGGGTGATGTCTCTTTTACCCCACGTATCTGCTATTGGAAGCCTTGGATGTGTTGGAAATGAGCTCATGATCACCCAATATGATGTGCTAAGCCTGTTGAGAGAAATGGTGATGACATGCGGAGGAAAACTAGGATTAAGGGTCCCAATGAATCCTTATTGGGTTTTCTAGCTATTCCCCAGCTACAAAACATGAGCCTGCAAATAGATGTTTTATGGTTGTTGGATCACTGAATATGGAAGGATATGGTGAATGTTGATAGTAGACCTGGATGGATTACCCTGAAAGAGATTAGGGTAGATAGATTTCACTACTGAAACCCTTGTTAGTTGAAGACATCATCTTCAACCCCAACTATTGCTATTGCACTTGCTTCTCCTACTCAAAAACCCAAAATCAAAAATAATAATCATGGACGTCCTCTGTGGTCCAATAACCCTTCTTAAATAGAATAACATGTACTTTTAGGGTTCACATGTCACTTTTAGGGTTTATGCATGAAATTCTAATTTCATGTTGACTTTAAGCCTAAAGACATAAGTCTTTCTTTATCAAACTGATGACTTTAATACTGATTGAGTGTCTCGTTATGTTCTGATCAAATGTCCTCATTCAATTCCCTTTTATGTTGCACTCGATCGAACCTATGGGAATTGAGTAGGTTAGAGGGTGTTTTGGTGCTTAATTGGAAGAGGACATTATAGTCCTCCCCGCTTGAAATTGCTTTTCCTCAAGAAACTGGAAACTAGGATGATGCGATACCTTCTCTCCCTTCCATGTGGCATCCTCTATAGATAATTATTTCCATTTTACCAAGTATTCTTGAATCACCCTGTTTCGGAGTTTCCTTTCTCGAACATGTAGGATCCTCTCTAGAATTAGTACCAACAACCCTTCATCATCTAAGGGAGGAAACTCAGTGGATGGAACAATGTGTTGCCCTACTATTTTCTTGAGGTTGGATACATGAAATACATTGTGAATTTTGATTTCCTCTGGTAGTTCTAGTTCATAAGCCACCTCTCCAACCTTCCTAACTACCTTGTAAGGACCATAGAAGTGGGGTTTTAGATTTTTCACCCCTTTTTTCTTGAGTGAATATTTATTGTAAGGTTGTAGTCATAAATATACCAGATCTCCTACCTCAAAACTCACTCAATCCTGTGTCAGATTGCATATATCTTATGTTGATTATGAGCTTCTTGTAGATTCTCTTTTTGGACATTAAGAATATCTTGACTGCCCTGTACCCAATCTTTTGAATTTGGTGCTATGTTGTCTCCAAAAGCTAATTATGCAAAGTTTAGTTCTCCATAGCCATATAGAGCCTTGAAAAGTGTCATCTTAATAGACATATGGTGGGTAGTATTGTAGTAGTACTCCCATAGGTGTAGCCATTTAATTCATGTCCTCGGTTGTCCTGCTACATAGTTTCTCATATACCCCTCAATCCATTTTTTGACAATATCCATCTTCCCGTCGCTTTGAGGATGATAACTTGTGCTCGTAGAAAGTTTTTTCACCACTAATATGAACAACTCCTGCCAGAAATCACTAGTGAAATTACTGTCATGATCACTGACAATGGTTTTGGGTAGCCCATAGATTCTAAAAACCTCTCTGAAAAATAAGTCAGCTACCTGTGATGTTGAATAGTCGGAAGAAATAACAAAGGAGTGAGCAAATTTGGTCAACCGATATACTACCACATATAAGCAGTCTCGTCCATGTACCTTGGGTAAACCTATAATGAAATCCATCAAGATGCTTTCCCATTTCTGCTCTGGTATCGGTGATGGATGAAGTAACTCTGTCGGATGATTGTGTTTGATTTTATTCTGCTGGCAGATACTGCATTCCCAAACATGCTGTATTACATCCTCCTTGAGGCCTTTCCATGAGAACCTCTCTCTGATATGTATGTAAGTTTTCAAGAACCCTAGATTCCCTGATAATGGTGATTCATATGATGCTTGTATAATCTTTCTCTTTAAAGATGAATCTGGGACAAGGTATAATCTACTCTTGTAATAGATGATGTCGTCAATTACCCTGTACCTGTCATCCTATATCTATCCATCTAATAATTCACAATATATTTTTTTTTGGAATATTCTACCAAGAGAAGAGACCTCCAATCCATAAATATACTCATGAGTGATAATGAGGCTAGTCGTCTAGATAAACCATCAGCTACAACATTGTTCTTTCCTTTAAAATATTATATTTTGAAGTCGTATCCATGTACCTTGCTAACCCATTTTTGTTGACGCTCATTCAATTCTTTCTGCTCCAAGAAGTATTTGAGGCTATTGTGATCTATCTTGATTTTAAACCAGCTTCCCACCAAATAATGTTTGAATTTTGTTAAGGCATGTAGGATGGCTAGCATCTCCTTATCATTTATAGAGTAGTGGCATTCATAGTCTTTAAGTTTCCATCTTTCGAATGCAATCAGGTGATGGTTTTTCATCAATACCATCCCTAGTTCCTCTCCTGAAGCATCACACTCAATTATGAACGGCTGTGAGAAATATGATAGTGCCAAAACTGAAAAATAACTCATGATTGTTTTCATTTTATCAAAGGTTTGTTGTGCCACTTCTGTCAGGGTGAATTCCTCTTTCTTTGTAAGATCGGGGAGTGGTGCAGAAAATTGAGAGAACCCCTTTACGTATCTCTTGTAATATGTGCAAAGGCCTAAGAATCCCTTCAGTTCTATTACTATATTTGGTGTAGTCCAATCCAAGATAGCTCTAATATTTTCCATGTGAACCTGTACCCCCTCTACGTCGATTATATGCCCTAGATACAACATCTCTTTCATACCAAACTCACACTTAGACATTTTTTTGTAAAGCAACTATTCTTCTATAATTTCCAGTACCTCATCCAAGTGTTTCAAATGCTCCTCCCAAGTTTTACTGTAAATCAAAATATCATCAAGGGCCTCATGCCTTTTGCATCCAATGCTGATATGGATAGAAGATTCTTCTTTAATCCTGGTACAAATAGAACATCCTTCATTTTTATAGACTTTTCGGAGTCTAGCTTGTAGGAGGATTCAGCACTACCTTTTATTGGATATTGGTAGTCATCTCCTAGCTTCACCTTATGGGGTGAATTATGTTCAGATATTTTCTCAAAGGATTCTTTGAAACTTGTCATGTGCTTTGAAGCCCCACTATCAATAAGCCAATCTTTGCTTCCATGAGTGACAGTTCCCGTGAGAGCAGAAATCAGAACATATTCATCTTCACTTGAAGAGTCTTCACTTTCTTGATTTACTCTCTTCCTTGGAGGATCATCATCCTCAACAGTGTGAGCATGATGTTTTCTTTTGGAGTTATTCTTCTTCTTGGATCCATTCTTATTCATGGGACAGTGTCTAGCAAAGTGTCCTATTTCGTCACATGTATAAAATTTGAGTTTAGATGAACCATTCAGATGAGAATGCTTACCTTGGTGATGATGCTTTTCCCTTATTCCTTTCATTGAGTGTACTATGAGAGCTTGATCTTCATTTCACATCTTTTCTTCTTAAGCTGCTATCCGAGCTTCTTCTTGAGAACATTCTTCCCACAATTTGCTGAACTTGACCAACTTCTTCCTAGCACAGATTCCTTGGATGAAAGAATCCCATGACCTAGGGAGGCCATTTAATGTTGTCATCACAACTTCTGCATTCTTTACTTATTCATCTACAGCTTCTATTTGTTCTTTGATTTGGGAGACCCTTGTGAAGTATGACTGGATGGTCTCCTCATTTTGGATCTTGACATACTTCAACTGGTTCCTTAGAGTCATCTTCCGATTGATTTTCTTCCCTTCAAATAGTTTGGTTAGGGCATCCAAACATGGCTTTAGGTGTCTTGAGGGAGGACACCTATGGAATGAGGTGATCCTTGATAGAATCTGCAATAATCCTCTTTTCCATAACCAACTTTTTCTTATGTAAGGCCTTCACCTCATCTCCCTCTGGAACTAGAACCTCCTCCTTATATATATAGGAGTCCAAGTCATTTTCTTTTAGGACCAGGGAGATCCTATACTTCCAGGCTCGGAAGTTATCAACTCCCTCAATATTTTCATCAAGATTGGTATGATGAGACATCTTAATTGAGAACCTCAAATGTAAATACAAAATATTTAGATCTTACTAGGTCAAGATGTCAGATCTGGATTTGGAGCTAAAATCCTGCAGTACTGGATCAGGAGCAAATTAGGGTTTTTCTTTTTCAGAGTTCTGTCCACCCAAATTCCTTGAAATTTATCCCTAACTTTGATTTTGGGGAGGAGATCAATCCAAGCCTCGACTCACTGAAAAATTCCTCTTCTGTGAAAAGCCCTAATTTCCAGCAGTAGTGTTGGGTCCAAAATTGAAAAACCTCAAAATTGGATTCTACTTCAACAAAAAGATGCACCCTAGGGAGGAGAGTTATTCCACCCTACTTTTGCTGAAAATCCATGGAGAGGGATCCACAAAATAGGAGTCCCTAGTTCCTACAGCTGCACAGTGTCTTCTTCTCCGGTTAGCTCTGATACCATGTTAGTTTTTCAACATTAAGCTAGCATATCATTAGGATATTTAAACTAAGAGAACAACAAGCACATCAATCAAATACAAGAGACAATGAACACAATGTTTTTCCTCGGGGAAACCATAAATGGATAAAATATCACAACTTCCTCTAAGGTAGAATCAACACCAAAGTGAAACCCAAAAACAGTAAGACAATGTCCCGATAGCAGTAAGCTCTTTCCTATTGTCCCAGTGTCTTTCTTTTCCTCAACTATGCACTACACTTGAGTGTGGATGAGAAGTGTGCTAAATAGAGAGTCCAGCTCTCTATTTATACTAATCCCGACATGACTAAAACCCTACTAGGGCTGACCTCTACTAGGAGAGTCTACTAACCCTAGTTCCATGGAACTGCGGGGACTTGAACCCTTAGACAACCGGATGGTTACCCACAATGACTTGGCATGACTTGTTTACATTATTGATTCTCTCGATCAGAACATCAGGGCATGACAACATGACTCAATTACATTATATATACATCCCGAAATAAACGTTGGGTTACAATACATAAGATACATAGATGAATACATTCCTAAGTTACAAATACATCAACAATTGGTAGAGAGATACATTGGTAGGAGTTAGGAGTAGGTGGAGGATTACAAGAGAGACTATTAATAATGGTTATGAGAACGAATAAAGCGAGAGGAAGAGGAGGGAGGTTTTAGGGGTAGGGGGAGGAGAAGGAATTTAGGAGAGAGATAGAGAGAGTTTGGGGTGTTATTAAGGGTTGGGGATGGCAGGGTTTGTGACAGATAAAGGGATAGATATTGATGGTTTTCAGATTTTGTGGAGGTTTAGGGAGGTATGTCTGTGTGTGTGTGATAGATAGAGAGATAGATTCAAGATTTTGTTTTGCGATAGGGTACGAGGATGTTTGGGACAAATAATGAGATAGATATTAAGGGGGTTAGGGGTTTGGGGAGGATTAGGGAAGTGTGTGTGTGTGAGAGAGAGAGAGAGAGAGAAAGAAAGGGACATAAATTGAGGGATGGAGAGAGATCAATGGGGATGGATGGAATTACAAGGATTAAGGGAGGTATGAGGATATATCAAGGGAAAGTGATAGTAAGGGAGGGATAAAAGGTGTGGGTGGAATACATGGTGCATAGTGGGGGGATAGAGGGAGAAGGGAGAGGGGTCATACAAAGCGACATAGAGGGACAATAATTGAGGGAGATATGGTAACAAAGTGAGTGAAATATATAGGGAGGGAGGGATAAAAGGTGAGTGAGTGTGTGTGTGTGTGTGTGTGTGTGTGTGTGAGAGAGAGAGAGAGAGAGAGAGAGAGAGAGAGAGAGAGAGANGATAGAGAGAGGGAGGAAGGAAAGGATAGGGGTAGAGTGGGGGATAGAGCGAGGGAGGGATAGGAATATATATGGATGGAAAAGTAAGGAGGGAGGTATAGTGAGTGAGTGAGTGAGTGAGTGAGAGAGAGTCAAGGATATTTTTTTTATATGTAAAGATAACATGTATGCATTTATTTCAGTATAAACATGTGCTCTTTTTTTGAATTATTAATTACCATAACCATGAACCAAACCTATTTGACGTTGATCGTAATGCATTCATGTTTTGTATATACAAAAACATGTGCTTCTTTTTGTTCAGTAAAATCATTTTTTTTTCATATCAGACAATAAACTCTAAAATATTAAATCCAATTATAGTCATCTCTAATTTTTTTTGTCAAGGAGACCAAGAACTCTCCAATTGAAGAGAACCGTAAACCATAATTTGTCATTAATTTGCATATAATTGATAAGAACCAACAACAATTTTACTCATTTATCATTGTGGTGAAGAAGTATATTCACAGTTGAAGAAGAAAATAAGCAATCTTGAAGAATCTCTAGTTGAAGAGCACCAAAGACAATCTCAACATTCATTTTCTTATAGTTGAGGAGCACAAAATATTTTTTTTCTCATTCATCATTATGGTAGTGGGGTATATTCACAATTGAGGAAGAAAATCAACAAACTTGAGAAATCTATAATTGAAGAGAACCAAATACAATCTTCAACATTCATTTTCTTATAATTGAGGAGCACAAAATACAACTTTTCTCATTGATAATTGTGGTGATGGGGTATATTTACAATTGAGGAAAAAATCATAAGATTGAATAGTTTGTAATTGAAGAGCACCAAAGGCAATCTTCAGCATTCATTTTATTACGATCGAGGAGCACAAATGATATTTTTCCTCATTTATTACTGTGGTGATTGGAAATATTCACAACTGAAGAAGAAAAACAAGAATATTGTAGATTCTTTAATTGAATAACACTAGGGTAAATCTTTAACTTTCATTTGCTTATAAATGAGGAGAAAAAAAGGAAAATTTTTTCATTGATTATTATGGTGATAGGGTATATTCAGAATTGAGGAACAAACTCAACAATATTAAATATACTATAATTGAAAAGCACCAAAGACAATATTCAACATTCATTTTCTTATAAATGAGCATAAAACATCATTTTCTTCACTAACCATTGTGATGATGGGGTATATTTATAATTGAGGAATAAAATTAGTAAGCTTAAGGATGCTCTAATTGAAGAGAAAAAATTACAATAATGGGCATTCATTTTCTTATAAGTGAGGAGCACAAAAGACAATTTTCATAATTCATTTTCCTATAACTAAGAACCACCAAAGGAAATTTTCATTGAATTGATCATTATGGCAATGGGGAATATCTACAATCGAGTAAGAAAAACAAAAAGAAATAAGAATAATCAAGAAATAATAGAAAAAAATAGAGAAAAGAAAAGATTCAACATGATCAGTCTTATGAATTCTATGGAAAGACACGATCAATCCGAGGAATTATGTGCACGCTTGTCTATTATAGATGATGCCATGATTATTCCTACCAATCAATGGCAACAAAAATGGATCCATTCATTATAGTGACCCTCAATTTCCACTAAAGTAGAGGAAGAAGAAAACCATGACAACAATCAATATTAGATTCTAACAAGAATATATTGGAACATAAATAGTGTTCATATAGATTGCACAAGAAAACTATAGAGAAGAATAATTTCTATTACACAATGAGCTGAAGAACAAATTTGTTAAATATACCATACAATAATATTGCCATGATTATTCCTACCAATCAATGGCAAAAAAAATGGATCCATTCATTATAGTGACCCTCAATTTCCACTAAAGTAGAGGAAGAAGAAAACCATGACAACAATCAATATTAGATTCTAACAGGAATATCTTGGAACATAAATAGTATTCATATAGATTGCACAAGAAAACTATAGAGAAGAATAATTTCTATTACACAATGAGCTGAAGAACAACTTTGTTAAATATACCATACAATAATATTCAAATTATGGGTGAATATATAATATAATAATGAAGGAGGAAGTCGAATACCTCAAGAGGGATATGGATATACCAACCTATACTCACTTAGGAGCTAACTTGGTGTGGGAAAATAACCACTGGAGCTAACTCTTGCAACTCGAGATCACTAAAATAGTTAATAACAAGTTAGCTTAAGAGGGTAGGTGAACAAAGGCTCACAACGTGTTAACTAAAGAGGGTAGGTGAAAAAAGGAATCTCTATTCCCTTGAATCATGCAAATTTGCACTAGAGATAGTGGAAGTGATCTAAGTGATAGGGATCGGAGCACAACTGGACATGAATGAATACCTACTGGAGTTAATTGTTGTACAATTTTGGTGACACTTCAATTGGGTTCCTAAATTATAGGGAGTTATCCATGGAGCATGAAAATGCATGCAAGCAAGTGCAGTAAGTGGTAGATGTCTAGTAGATGTGTCCCCCATGCACTAGTGAAGTGATGAAGGCCTCCTAAGCTAGGGAAATAAATAAAATAGACTAATGGGTTCAAATAGAGGATTAATAATAATACTAACACCCCCATTTAATCCTAACTTTGGAAAACCTGGGCCATGTAACTAACACCATAGGTCACCAATTACAATCTAAATGTAAAATATATTTATCCATGTAAATCAAGGAAAAAGGAAAACTTGCATGGGGAAAATACTTCCTAAAAAATTGACATCAACATAATTTAAATGAATTTCTTAAATTTCTCTTTTTTTTCACGTGAATAAGCTGAATTGACTGCTTCTTGGTGAAAAAATTTGTGGATTTGTTTTAGATTCCTTTATCATGTATACGTTTTCAAATGATGTGTAGACAAAAAAGATGAGGAGAGCCCCCTTAAAGCTCATCTTATGGTGATGAAGGAGCATCATATGCATGCTTATTTATGTGAAAAAATAAAATATCATATATGAACATAAAATAATATATGGATAAGAGATCCTTGCAGTCATCTCCTAACCAAAGAACATCGTTGAAATTGACATGCTCAATTTTTTGTGTAGCTACATAATGGTGAACCCGATCATGGACCTTCTTTACAAACTGGTGTGAAAACCTTATAATTATATAATCGAGATTATTAGGCTCTGACAGACAAGAAATTATTTCATATGGAGTAGAAAACAACCAAGGTATAGTGGCTCCAAAATCCGACCAAGTCATAGTAGGAAAACTAGGTGTAACTAGTCTACATTGACAACTACGAAAATATGGAGAGTATATAAGGATCTAAAATTCGACCTAATAAAGTTTATATAGGATCATTTTTTTTTAAAAACAACCCAAATAGATCCAATTATAACTAAAACAAACCAACGAAAGAAAACAAAGACATGATAACAACTTTCCCTAGTGATACATTATAGGAAACCATGAAATTGTCTATTTTACCAACTGAACACTTTTAGAGTTGTAGGGTATTCTAAGCATCAAATGGATGGGATAATGGTGTCATAACCTTCATATCATCCTACAAATAATATTATAAATCATATAAATAATAATATGACTTGTGTTTGAAAGAGTTTGATGAAGGAAAGTCAGAAACTAGTGATAAAAAATTAGTATTGAGAGAAGATGGCTCTGGGAGATGGATAGGTATATTTTCCAAGGGAAGAAAGGAGAATTTTGATTCTGATATATGAGAATGAGTATCAAAATCAGGGACAAAATTATGATTTGGTTTCTATGTCACTGTTTGATCTTATCATTTTGATTTCAATCTTAGTAATATATTCCTCCAATATGATATCGACCAAAAAGTCAACAACCCTATAGACATGATTAGTGACTCTTTCAATGATTGGATTAGTTGATGATTCCAGTCATTTCAATCTTTGCCTTCAAAAATTTCATCTGAGTTTCTATCTTTGACAACCATTCATTCAATAGAATGGGAAATTCACTAAAGAAATTTTCATGAATATCAGAGTAAATATATCTTTCTAACCATTCTATTGAATTTAGTTGTGATGCTTTAGTTTCTCCCTATGCAAACTCTCCTACCCCCATATCCCAGTTTAAGAATAAATCATTGTGCAAATTCTCCTACACTGTCCTACCCCCATATCCCACTTTAAGAATAATTATATACTATACATAGTGTAATCTCTTATGTGGTAGTTTGAGTCATCCATCTTAGCTCAATATGCCTAAAACCATCCTTGCAGGTTTAATTCCAATGATTCCTCCCATGACTATATTAGATGACTTCATATCTAGTGTCAATTATATGAACACTCAGATGCAAAGGAAAGTGTTGGGAGATCATGGGTTTATTTTAAATATTAGGTTATGGTTTAAATGATAGGTTTCCTTCCATGAGATTGTACAAAAAGAAAATACCTATGTATGCTAGAAAAATCTCATAATGGTGTTGATTTCCTCATTCAAAGGTAAATAATATTCCCAATATGTCATTTGTCATTTGTAGTGGTTCAAGCTCTTGGGTTTTTCCTTGGATGCAAAAAAAATATTTTATTAGGGACTAAGGCATGGGTTTCCTCCCTCAAACATGTTATGGGCATAAATTACCATATATAGTGCTTAAAAAACATTACTTATATTAATACCCCAAATACTAGGACAAGGGTATTACCCTCTGGAGGTCTTATGAGGTGGTTCAATGTATACTTGCTAATATTATATGGCTATATGTTTCTCCTAAGGTTCTGTTGACGCGCATATGTGACTATGCACGTAACGGGAAAAACAACCCAGACCGAGATCCTTAGAGCAGGTTCCAAGCTGTTTGGGATGGTTGCTTCCGACAGGTTTAAAGGCTCTGTTAGCCTGAAAGTCTAAAACTAAAACAAAGCTATTGTTAAATCTATCAAATACCTACGAATATACAAAACAAACTTGTTAACGAATGTACAAATTAAACTAGTTAATCTGATTACTAATGAATTATTAATATAATTAAATTAATCTATGAACTAAATCTATTCAATTAATCTTAACTTATCATATAATAATCACAAAATTAATCAAATATTAACATGTTAAAATAACTACAAAATTGTATTATTAACAAATATACATTAATTACAAAAATCAAAAAGTAATCTCACAGCAGTATAAATATTAAATTCTGATTTGATGAATTGTTAATAACATAATGAAAAGAAAAGAAATTGTGTTATTTTGCTGTAAGTTTAATCCTGAATGTGATTCACTGGCTGTTTTCCATAAAATAGTTTAAAGAAACAGCATATTAATCTATCATCGATCTTATCCTCATCAAAAATGAAAAGAATATTAAACCTGGAATCGAACTATGTTGATAAGAATACTGCATGAATACATTTGATAATATTTAAAGAAATTTAAACATTAACAAAACCATACAGTAATCATTACATATTATATAAACAATGATATCGATCATTAATTAAACAACATGACATATCAGCAAGATCAAAAACATTAAAAATCGATAATCGTACAAGACATGTATATTTGCAAAATTCTTTAGAGAATTATAACAAACATAGATAAAGTAGAAAAGAAATGATAAGACTGATAGATATCAAAACTATATGCCAAGTATACAAACTGTAAACATATATTAAAAATATCACCAGTTCAATATATCATAGCTGAAGACAGATAGCTGTCTAAAATTGCAGATAAATCAAACCACAGTCTTGTTGTCTCCTCTCCATCAACTATCGACCTCAGGCAGCAATGTTTTCTGAGCTTACAAGAGAGAAATCTCTTCAGCTTTGGCAGCCCCCACGTCCTCCTCTTTCCAGCAAATTCGAGTCTGCTTAAATAACAAAAAACGGAATCCAAATTAGGTTTTACACAGGCGAAATTTTGCCGGCCGCAACTGCAAAAACCGCATCCAGAAAAGCTCCAAAATCTCCCAGAATCCATCACTTTTTGGTAAAATCCTTCTGAGTACAACTAAATGGGTCCGTTCTGAGAAAAACCCATGTGGCGGATTTTTCAGATTTGTCTCCATTTGTTCACAACGTGGCCTGGAAAAACGCCTGTTATTTGAAAATGCGTTTTTAATAACTCACAGAGAATAAAATTCGTCTCGTGGCAATTTCTAGAATCATAACAATCTCCTTAGCATTTGCACATGAAAAACAAAAAACCTAATAAAAAAAAGAAGTGTAAACAGAATTCAATCATGAGAAAATAAATAGCTTAACCAATGATCTTTCCAGCTCTTTTGGCGTTTTCAAAATCTGCGATTTGTTTCAATATGTGCAAGCAGGATATTTGTTTTATCATTATTAGCAATATAATAATCCATAGATTTGGCTGGCATCTCTCAAATCTCTACAATATCGGAGAACAGATAGCTGATTTAATATGAGGATCCCGTTGTGGATAAAACAAAATCCACAAACCTTTCCATTGAATTAATAGCTCCTTCAATCTTCATTGATAACCACGTGTCGTTATTCAAATAACCGGTGGATAAATTAGACAATAATATTCAATAAAAAAGAAAAGTATGCTCATTTCTAAGCCTTTATAAAATTCACATTAATTCCTGGTGTTTTTGCAAATATGATAAAATTAAAATAAAGTGTTAATTATACCTAATTTTCTACGTAAACATTTAAAAGATCAAAGAACTTTATTTATTATATTTATACAAAATAATTAAAAGATTTATTTATCTTGTATAAATAATAAAAAATAAATAAAGTCTATTAATTATAAATATACTTATTTGATCTTTATTTATTCAACACTTTTAATAATGTAGCAAAAATAATAAGATAGGCTTAGTAAAATATTTTTCAAACTCTTAAATTGAATGCATGGTTTTATCTTTCAATATCCATCGTTAAGTGAATCAGAATTACCAAGTTGAATGATTGAATCAAAATTATCCATTTATAAGATGCCAACAATACAATAATCAGACTTCCAATTTCAAAACAAAACCACATAATCGAATGATAAATGATTGGATAAGAAATCACTACTAGGTTATGACCAATTATTAACACTTATCGAGTCAAAATAATAATTTCAAAATAGTGATTTTGTCAACTAATCCATAGTTCGCAAAGTTTTCTTTAAAAACATTGAATTTCATGTTTCAATAGGTTCTGGAATGTTACCATTTCAATAGCTGTTAATTCTTTAGTTTTTTCATATGAAATTCAAACATTTCATCAAAAATAAAATACAATTTTATTTGATGAAATAATGTTTTTTAAAAGTTGTTGGGTAGGGGCACAACAGGTTCAAGTCTAAGTCTTCCTCCCTTAATCATATCTACACCCTAAATCCTTATACCTTTTTTTATTTCCTCCAATTCCCCCCATTATCCATATTATAAGGCCATATACATGACCTGATACTCAGCGATGTAGGCATGCTTCTCTTTTCCTACATATACTTGGCCTTATACATGGCCCCAATAAACTATCACCCGCGTGGGTAAAGAAACACACTTTTCATGGTTGAAAACTTCAAAATCTAGTACCATGGGAACTTTAAATTAAAATATTGAATTGAAAGTGCATGGGATGAAGAGTTACCCTATCCTGATGGTTCTTGATTTCATGGCCCGTAGCTCCCAAGATCAACCTTTTAAATTTGAGGGTCCAATGAACTCCAAAATCACTATAAGGGATAAAAACCAAATGGTATGGTAAATGGTCAATTTTTTACTATATATTAGAAATTTTTACCCACTTTCCTATAGTTTTGACCCTCTATTGATTATTTAAAATGATTTTGGAGTAATATTGTTGTGTAAGGTCCATTTTTATGCAGTTTTTGCTGAGCCTTAGTGGAATTTGACCGTTTTAGAGATTATTCATGCACATGCTAGGTATAAAATTTTAAATGGCATATAGGATAGGATCATATTCCATATGAATTTTTCCATTATCCCATGACTATATCACATTAACCATGGGTACGAACTTGCTTCTTAATGACATATAACCAACCCCCTGCTACTATAAGTGTTGTTGTGTAAGCAGTAGATATTTTTCGATCATGGGTACCCTACTTATAATTGAATTTTCCATATGGTGCCCATCCCAAGAATCCTCATTTGGTCTAGGAGTCCCTTTTAGTCCCACCATGACTAAAAACAAAAATTTCAAGTCCTTTCTCATCTATTATGCTATACATTTCCCTCAACGACTCCTGATTTATATCAAGTTGTGAATGCATTGCATGCATCTTCTTTCATTATTTAGCTTAATGTTGGCTATATAATTTAATTATATAAGCCATATTTATCGATATTGTCTCAATCTCATCAAAGCAGAGCCTCTTATTTATCCTTTTCAACTTGATCACCCTATATCCGAGTGGAGACATTCCTCGAGTGTCCTTATTCTACACATGCTTCCTTGCATTAAGCATATGTATGTTCCACTTTTTAGAACTAGTTTTCTTTCCCATGACACTTGTTTCCTCTTTATTGTATGATAAGATTATTTTATTCTTTTTCAAGCTTTCTAATATAAAAAAACCAAAAAAACCAAAATAAAAAACATAAAAATTTGGAAGGGAAATAATATTGTCTTATATTGGCATTTCTCATACCTCCTTCAAATATAACACAATTTATGAGTCTATTCATCATGGGTCGTATTGATACCATGGTTTTAGGTGTTGTACTCAGTACTTAGATATTTCTCAACTAAATAGTTAAGCTTCTAGTCACTATGGAGCCTATGTTCATTCCTCCTATGTCAAAGAGTTGTCCTAGTTTGGATATTGAGTCTATGTTTCATAAGTGTCTCCATCTACCACATTCTCTTGTTTGAAGGAAGTATTTAACATAAGTCTTCCATTCCTTAGTTACCTTGAATCTTCATGTTGGAAATTCCCGATGCATTACATATTTGAGGTCCTACCTGGAACCTTGTTCCCACTTTCATCATTGGTAGGTGACCTTGAAATCAGTAGATGACATCTCATCACTGGTCACTGACTTAGTTGTTTCCCTTGTGTTCAATAGTAACAAATATATTCACACAATGGGATTCATGTTGTCTTTTAGATTCCATTAGATCCTATTGGCGGTTTCCTCTCCTCTTTCGTTAGTTTTCATCATTGACATCTATTCAAGGGGTATATTTTGCATGCTACTTGCATCTTCTAAGCACGAGAGATGCACATGGTTATTGGTTCGTGTACATATTATTCATTCGATTTCTTCTAAATTATCTATCTTTTGTATTGTACATTGTGTTGGTTTATGGGGATTCATTTATTCCCTCTTTCCAGTGGATTCCATTCCATCGACTTGAGAACATTTATTCTGGAATGGGGATTGTAATATACCTAAAATCCATAAATAAATAAATAAAATTCATAGGGTTAATAATACCACTAAGATCTTAATGGACATATTTTCTTAATTGCAGAATTATAATTTGCTAGAGAACTATGCCTAACTTCTGGTTATGTTTTTCTTTTATAAGATTCCTATGTGGCGATGATGTTTAAATGTCATTATTCTATATTCTGATGTATTTGTAGTGTGTACATCTTATCTAGTTTACCGATGCTCTAATATTATTTTGATCATGTTTGATTTCATATTACGTTATCTAGTTCTTATTTTGATAAATGATGAGGGTAACTTACCTCTATATTTAAAGGGGAGGAGTGGTCATATTTTTTGTTATCAACTCACTTGGAAAGGTAAGGAAATCCTACGATACTCGGCTTACTTAGCTCTTGCGAACTAATGCATGATGTGTCTATTCTTACTACAGGTGACTTGTCGATAAACCTATGCTATATAAACGTGATGAAGAAAAATAAAGAACCTAACACCTCCAACTTGCTAGTCCTAAATGCTAAGGGATTTGTCAATGTAATAATACCCTATGCCCAAGACATGAGCTCAAACTATAGGAAAGATGGTTTAATCCTTAATGGAAAATGTATTAAAGTTAACAACGATGTATTAGAGGGTTTACATTTAAATTAAAAAATGTATGAAGTTTCAGACTATAGGGAAGGGGATTTTGATTTGAAACATGGTGGACGAAAGCTGGTGTTTTTAGTGAGCCAATGTGAAGGGAAGTGTGTCTTCTCCATTATGGCCCAAGCCATAACCCTCTCTCTAGGTTTTTTCACAGCCCATTTGCAATGTTTCTCATTTGTTGGTGATGGGGTTAAGCTCATTCATCAGAGCTGCACATACTGTGTTGAGAGTTACAGTACTGACGTGAATTCTTAAACATGTATGCAAACATTTCATTATGGTTTAACTCGCTCACATTTTGTTTTGTTTAAGTTTTCAATGCATACTTCTAATTTCCTTTGTTTCATTTTGTAGGTTTGGGGACAAGCATGAGTGATCTTCAACGTTTGGCAAAGGGATGAGGTCAAAATCATTTTTCTGCCCAGTAAGCCCATACGATGAGGGCCTTTACCCGTATGAAAAGTTGTTTATGGGGTTCTAGGGTTTATCTATGTGAGAAATTGTAACCAGCCTCCCAATTGGGATTCACCAGGATTTGGGGAAAAACAATGGTTATGCTTAGTTTTTTAATTATGTTGGTTGGCTTAGTGGTGCTCATCCCATTCAGGAATTTTCATATAAATACATGACTGTGTAATGTTTTAACTTCTGCATTGGATGAGTGTAATGGAGTTTTGGTTTAATTTATGTGGATCTGTGTTTTTCTATGATCACTGCGCCTTTTAATTTAATTTTGATGGTTTATAATCTTATCAGTTCCATTGCTTTGCAATGGCACTCCAATAGTATCATATTTCTAATTGTTGGTTGATTGTGGACTATCATTGGGTCTTAACCCTTGTTGTGATTTATGGAAATGATTCATCGTTTTAAATGGTTTTTACTCGGTCAGTTTAATTATTTGGTTTTAGTTTTGGCATTTCACCTTTGTTAAATAATGACAAGGGCATATCCCTAGCTTCGTACTTGATTTGGTTTCCATGGGAAAAATTCCCTGTCTATGGTTTATGAATTCATTGTAATGTTTAATTAATTGAATTTTGTTTGGTGCCAAAGGAAACCTTATCTCTCTTTATATGTTTGATATAATGCTCTGGTTTAGTTAATGGTGTCCGTAATGGTGTCGCCCAAGATTTCCTAAATAGGGAAGCATGTGTGTCTGTCAAGTTTATTTGTCTAACTTGTTATCGCTCCCAACTGGGATTCTTGCGATTCGATCATTGGTCGGTGGTTTTACGTTTATTAATTGTTGATATTGTTAAGCATTGTTAATATCTGATTATTCATAAATATTGATAAGCCAAAGATTATGGGATTCGACTTGGGCCATGATATTTGATCGACTTTGTTTTTGTTTACTATTTCATTAATAATATGTATACAATCTCCTTTGGATCTTACGAGATTTTATCTAGGTTTTAGATAGATGAGATATAGTTTATTTTGTTTATTCATTTAATATTTATTAAGTCTCTTAGCTGGAGCATATGAGAGTTCATATCGCAATTCGATATTTGATTTATGGTTTTCTTTGTAGTATAATTTAGTTTATTGTTTGCGTAGATAGTTTAGTTTGGAAAATTGTAGTGGTAGCCAACCAATCCTTAACAAGATTCAATGCTAGGAACATGTATACTGTTTAAGTTCTTGATTGTGTATAAGTTTTGGATTTAATATTTCTAAACATTATTCCTCTCGAATCATTAATATGCTCTTGGCATTTGTATGCGGAATTATGGGAATTTTGTTGGTGATTTAATCTAGTTATTATACTAATGTAGATAGATTTTATGCAATGGTATTCTTTGTTGCTAGAAAATGTAATAAGCCAACATTTTTGTTTTGTTTTATGTGTTTGAGTTGTTTAAGGGATTCGATCGCTTGTTTATGTTTATGAAGTTGTTTTAATGTTTGGCTTATTGTGTAAGTAGAGTTTCTTTAATATTTTGTTTATTTAGTTAATTTTGTTTAATATCTGGTTTACTTTATTAATGTCATAAACCTTTGCAAATTCCCTGTAATCTATTCCTAATAGCTTTATCTTGTTCTTACTTTCTTTTTAAACGATTTATATGTTGTGATGTAGGGTTTGGTTTTAGTATGTTTTATAGAGGTCTGGTTGTAAAAATCGTTTAGAGAACTAAGAGTTAAATCTAGACTAAAACTTAACATATAACATAAAATTTTGAAACTATTTTAACACAACTCTAATAGGATTGTAACAGTAGAATCCATTTAAAAATTAAAGAGTGAGATTCTATTAAATATAATAAAACAAACCTGAAGCATGTATTCAAACTAGAGAATAAAATTACAGATCTAAATCTAAATCATAATAGCTATAATTACAACCTGTAAACATAATTAAATTAACTTCAAAATGTAGAAACATCTTACCTACAACTATGCATCTTTGTTAATGGATAAAAGATCGTGTACACTTTAAACACCCAGAATTAATAAAACCCTAGCTAATTCTCACCCTAGAACTGATAACCAGATAAATTTGTAACTACCACGTTCCTCCCAACCATGACTCAGAAATGTTCCTTGTTCTAATATAGATCCCCCCAACCTAGCTCCAACATGCAAGTGATCTAGAACTCTTAAATGTGGGTTTCTTCTATTTGGATAATCAGGATTTGTATCGGAATGCTTGTTTTTGGGAAAACTCTCTCCAAAACCTATTCATGAATCATGATCAGATCCTGAAACTTTCTCTTGGCTTGGGTCTTTATAGAAACTCTTTTACGAAAGGGGAGTTGTTTTAAGCTTCGGTTAAATCAAGAATTCATGACTTTCTTGAAAATAATCCTTAATTCATTTATATGAAATTAATAGTTATTTTGTTGAAAAAGGAACTTTTTACTATTTCCTAATTGAACTTTAGATTAGAATATTTATTTAATCATTTTAGTTTATAATAACTACATAGGCTCTCACTTGTTATTTTAGTTATCTTTATTTCCTTATATATATATAATTATTCATTTATTCATTATACATAAACTTTACATATTATTTTCAATATTTATTCATGCATCATATAACATAGTCTTCTTTATTTTTATGCTTCCCTTAGTTTGCATTATCTCTTTTATCAAGGCCTCAGGTAGGGTTTGGTCAATCAACTAGGTTAGGAAGCTCTAGATCCTCCTTGCATGTTGGATTAACTCGTGTATTGTAGTAGTTCTTCAAGTCCATAATGAGAAGTAGATTTGAAATTTCATTTAATCAACTTTAAAATAAGTATGATGAAGGTCGGTGCTATTCAGAGTCATTCTCACTCAACACACTTATGTTCAGTAAACCCCTAACTTTATTCAGAGCCTAATATAAACACTATTAATTTAGGTGTTACACTAGTGTAATTCGATAGCCTCTCACTCAACACTAATAATATGATGTACTCATATAATACACCTAGGGATAGAATGGATAAAGATCTGATGTTGTAGAGATTATGCTCAACATCAATTTGGAATTCTCCAGGGATTATGACAAACACTTCCAATATTATAACTCATGTGATCCAGAGCTTATCAACACAAAATATCATAACTCATGTGCTTCAGGGTTTACGCTGAACACATTATATAACTCAAACATGCATTTAGTCTTCTGCACATTTCATCACAATAATCATCTCAGTATATGTATATGTTAATCATGCAATAATAAATCTAGTACATCGTAACACGACAATATTCCTTGTCCATCAGGTTCCACGCTCAACACATATAATCATATACAAGATAATAAAACATGTGCATTGGCTTACACCCAATATATATAACTAATCAACATAACTGATGTGCAGTGGGGAATAATCCCAATATATAAACATAAATATCGAACTAGCTCAAATGTAATGGGACTCATGTCCATTATTGTTATGGTCACAATTCGGGATATTACATCCCTCCCTGCTTAGAACAACATTGTCTCGGTGTTCTAGGGACTAGAAATTATGTCATGAAACAGGCAGGGTAAGGCTCTTTCATGGTTGCTTCATTCTCCCAAGTGGCCTCATCGGCTCTAACGTGCTTCCATTATACTTTCAGCTGGACAATGGTTCGCTTCCTGCGTTGTACTTCTCTTTTGTCCATAATATGAAGGGGTTCAGATATAAAATCCCCTTCAGGTTCCACCTATAGCAATGACCAATCAATAACTTGTTTAGTGTCATATACATATTTCTTCAACAAAGATGCACGAAAAACATTATGAACCTTTATATGAGCAAGTAAAGATAATTATTATGCTACTCTCCCTCTCTTGGCCAGTATCTCAAAGGGTCTGCAAAATATCGGTGCCAACTTTCCACACCTTCCCAAGATCAATGAGATTCTATTCGCTTTTACTTTTAAATAAACATGTTAGATGATCTTGTAATATTATCTTTTCTTTTCTTATTCGCATAAATTTTCTGGTGGTCTTGTGCTTCTATGAGATTTTGTTTTACTTTGGTGACTAACTATTCTAGGTCCTTCAGTAAGTATGGTGCTAACATGAGACAGTCAATCGAGATATCCCAAGTCACCCATGTTGTAATGTCCCTGAAATTCGTAAAAAAAAAAATTTGTAGGCTAATAAAATACTACAATTCAAGGACATTGTTTAAACTTTTGTAGAATAAAACTTGGTTGAATACTAAACCTAAGTGTCGTAAGCTTATTTTCCCTCTACTTGTTTTCCTTCTTGAGGATGATTTGTTTATGTGATGTTGTTCTGTTACTTAGTCTTGTTTGTATGGTTATTCTGCGTGTGTACTAGGTGCGTACATTTGTCAACGCTTACATTATGTTACTTTTACTTTTATTTTATATGACTTTTAGATTCGTTTATGATTTTATTCATAAGAGGATGACTTGAATTCATATGTCAAGGGGTGAAGTGGCGAGATTTTATACCTTGAGGGACAAATCAGAAAGGTAAGTATTCCTCTTTCTATAGGGATTACTTAGTTCTTCATAAAATAATGTAGGATCCTATTCTTGTGCAGGTTATTTCGTTGGTGAATGTTGTCTATGACAATGGAAAATAAAAACATCCTACGTCTATAGCACTACATATACACTACACTACTCCTATTCAAAGCTGGGTGAAAGGAGGACTAAATTCCTATGCGTAACTGTACTTAAGTCCTATGTTTATAAGGCTCTTAATATATAAATTTTTATGCATTTTGTATAAACTTTATGGTATGAATTTATATGTTAAGGTTTATACCTTAATGGCCTTACAATATATGGTTGGGGAACTATATAGTAAGCAGGTTTAGGGTTTATGGCATATTACATATTCCATCAAAAAACTTGTATTAACATGGCAATTGTGGGTTATATGGTTTAACGTTGGAGGTGGTGAACTATGCATTCACATCGTGAGCAAAACTATAGAGCCGTGGGTTTCGATTTGATGCATTGTGGTGGACAGGATGGTGAATTAATTGCTTCTAGGAAAGCATGGGAAGAATGCCTCATGCTCATGTTAGGGATGGAAATGGATTCATTTGGTCTTTTGCTGGTGGTTGTTTGGGGGTCTTATTCCTTCAGAAGCTACGCTGTGCAACTCTATAGCATTCCTGTTCTCTAGTGGTAAGCCATGTCGGGTCTGCATATTATCATGTCTTTGGTTTGATTTCATTTTATGGCTTGCATACTCCTGATAGCGTTTATGTTGTTTGTGCAGGTGACAGAGCGTAGCTCATTCATGGCTTGGAGGTAGCGCTATAGGTTTCCTACACAACCATTATCCAGGTAAGCCACAAAATTGACAATTCCCTTACCACTGTGTGTTTGATTTTGACAAAGATTCAAACTCTCAGTGGGGAAATGTATCATTGTGTAGTTTCATGGTTGGGGTTTGCTAGTTAATGTGCATCTAATGGATGTGACTATGTAGTCTTCTCCATGGATCTGTAAATGTTTTAAAAATAAGAGTTTTAACTGTCCAAATATCATTTCGGATCTGTGTATAAATTCTTCTTTTTTTGGAAATGTCCTGTGATAGGTATTATTTACTTTTAATGGAAAATATCTGTTTAACTTAATGGTGCATTTTGTTTTCTTACAATTCCATTTCTTGCAATGGAACTGTGGATAAATGACTCTATATTTTATGCAATGTATTCTTATAGTGGTAAATTCATGGATGTATAAGTTTATTTAATGTTGTTGATGGGTCTTTACCTTACGACCATGAGCATTGAAACTTGGCTCGGCCCTTGGGTGGATACACATCATGTATTTGTATCCATTTTATTATAATATGACTATGCAAGGTTGTATAGAGCATAGATATGTTTTTTTTAGATAGTGGGTTTAAATGGAAGTTATTTCAGGAAGCATGGGAGGAAAAACCCTTACTGTATAATTCTCAGGGTTTTCATTTTGTTTTATTAATGGTGCCTACAAGACTCAATCCTGGGATGTTTGATGTATTAGATTTGTGGTATTAATGGTCTTGGGTTTGGGCATCTCACAGTATTCGATCTTGGATGCATTTCAATAAAAAACAAAAGAGGTGTAAGAATTGGTTTCGTTACTGTGAGATTATGTTTTTATCAACGAGATTCCACTAGCACGATGCGTAGGGAATGGATTTGTCTTGTTAAATTTTTTTATGTAATTAGCTAGTTTTGAGTCTCTATTTATCATTTTAGTTATTGATATGAATGTATGTATTGACCTACATCCAAACCTTCACGGTTTCGATGGCTGGGATGGGTTAAAATATTTGTAATGATTTAAGTGAAATCTTGTAGCCAATCTTGGACAGGATTCCATGCCTCGACTGGGTTAATAAAACTTTAACAATGTTTAATGCTTTCATAGCATTGATTTATAATGTTTGTTTAAGGTTTTGATATGATTTTTCGATATGATGTTGATGGTTTAATTGTTTATGTGGAAAACAATAGCATACTCGCTGCCAATATGAAATCTTCCAACGTTTTTTATTTTATGTTGAGAGTTTGATTTTAATAGTTTTGAAGAGATTCGAGCTATGTTTAAATTATTTCTCTTAGTATGTAGTTTATTAATTAGTTAACATGTTTGTACATAGTCTTAATTTCCAGAACTCAGATATTGGATATCTGGTCTGTGTGGTTATAATTTTGTAAATGGTTTGTTTTAATAATTCTCTGGTTTACATTTAAAGTTTGTGCATAAAATCAAAAGCTAGTTTATTTGAATAACTAGAGTTTTAAAATATAGCATATGGATGTATTACCATAAAAATAATAATACTCAAAGAATATAAACTATATTTTCCTAGAGTTTATATACAAATAGTTCAGGATTTAAGGCTCGGTAAACAAAAGTAAAACCTAGCTGAAGCAACATATAATATACATATTTTCATTCAACATTATAAACCCTACTTTAATAAAATATGTAAGAAATGTAGAGAAGGTAGAAACCATCATACCTGCAATTCGTAGTTTATTTAATGGCTAGAACCATGCACACTAAAAAACACAACATTAATAAGAACATAGACAATTCTAACCTTAGATCTATGAATTGAATAACTTTGGAACTACCACGTTCCACCCAACCATGGCCTCGAACCATTTCTGGTTTCAATCCAGATCCCCCCGAGCTTGTTCCAACATGAAAGTAGTCTAGAGCTCCTATAGGTAAGGCTTCACTATATGGAATATCCTGTTATGTACCAGATTTCTTTCCTTTTTGGAAAAATGCTCTCCCAAAAATCTTAGGAGAATAATGATGAGATAGAATAGAATGAGATCCCCAATCCTTTCTTTCGCTTGGGTCTTAATAGAAAATATTTAGGAAAAATGATAGTTAAATTTCAGTTAGATCAAAAATAATTTATTTTCTTGAAACAATATTTTACTTAATTTATGTGAAATTAATATTTATTTAACTTAACTTCAGAACTTTTTGACTAGTTCCTATTCTCACTCTTTTAGGTATTAAATATTTAAATAAATATTTTATTAAATAATAATACATAGATCCTTTAGTTAGTATTTATTAATACATATTCTCACTATTTCATTCATAACATATATAAGTTATCTATATAGATACATATATCATTTTAACATTTTTACTTTAGGTATCACATAGCATGATCCCGAATCACATGGTACCTTCTTTAGTTTATAATCATTTCTTTTATTAAGGCCTTCACATAGGGTCTGTCAACTATGTTAGGAAGCTCTAAACTTCCTTGAATGTGGATTACCTTGCATATCATGGTAGTTCTTCAGTGCTTGATGAGAAACATAAACTAAAAATTTCATTTAATCAACTTAAAAAGAAGTAAGATGAGGTTCATGTTTTATTAGAGTCGTTTTCACTCAACATAATTATTTTTCAGGAACTCTTAGCAGTATTCAGTGTTGATGTATTTGTAACTTTGGAATGTATTCATCTATGTATCTTATGTATTGTAACCCAATGTTTATTCCGAGATGTATCTATAATGGAATTAAGTCATGTTGTCATGCCCTAATGTTCCAATCGGGAGGATCAATAATGTAAACAAGTCATGGAAAGTCATGGTTGGTAACCCTCCAATTGTCTAAGGGTTAAAGTCCCTGCAATTCTGAGGCACTAGGGTTATTAGACTCTCCTAGTAGAAGTCATCCCTAGTAGGGTTTTATTCATGCCAGGATTAGTATAAATAGAGAGATGGAATCTCTATTTAACACATAACTCATACACACTCAAGTGTAATGCATAATTGAGGAAGGAGAAGACACTGGGGCTAGATAAGAAGAAGGTTATTGCTGTCGGGAGATCACTTACTGTTATGGGCTTTTACTATTTTGGTGCTAATTCTATTTCTGAGGAAGTTGCAGGGTTTTCTCCATTTATGGTTTCCTCGAGGAAAACCATTGTGTTCATTGTCTCTTGTGTTTGATTGTTGTACTTGTTATTCTCTCAGCTAAAGAATCATAATAATGCTAGCTTAATGTTGAAAAACTAACATGGTATCAGAGCTAACCTGAGAAGAAGACACTGTGCAACTGCGGGAACTAGGGATTCCTAGTTTGTAAATCTTCCTCCATATATTTTCAGCAAAATTAAGGTGTAATAACTCTCCTCCTTAGGGTGCATCTTTTCATCAAAGCAGAATCCAATTCTGAGGTTTTTCAGTTTTGGACCCGATACTACTGCTAGAAATTAGGGCTTTTAATAGAAGAGGAATTTTTTAGTGAGCCTAGGCATGGATTGATCTCCTCCCCAAAATCAAAGTTAGGGATAAAATTCAAGGCATTTGGGTGTATAGATCTCTGGAAAAGCAAAACGCTAATTTGCTCCTAATCTAGTACTGTGGGATTTCAGCTCCAAATCCAGATTTGACATCTTTACCTGGTAATATATAAATCTTTTGTATTTCCATTTGAGGTTCTCATTTTAAGATGTCTCATCATACCAAGCTTGATGAAAAGCTTGATGGAGCTGATAACTTCTGAGGCTGGAAGTATAGGATCTCCCTGGTCCTGGAAGAAAATGAGTTAGACTCCTACATCCATGAGGAGGATCCAGTTCCAAAGGGAGATGAGGCTAAGGCCTTACATAAGAAGAATATGGTTATGGCAAAGAGGATCATTGCTGATTTTATCAAAGATCATCTTATCCCACAGGTGTCCTCTCTCAAGACACCTAAAGCTATGTTTGATTCCCTAACCAAATTGTTTGAAGGGAAGAACATAAACCAGAAGATGAATATGAGGAATCAACTAAAGAATGTGAAGATCCAGAATGCAGAGACCATCTAGTCTTACTTCACAAGGGTTTCTTAGATCAAGGAACAATTAGAAGCAGTAGATGAAGAAGTGGAGAATGCAGAAATTGTGATGACCACCTTGAATGGTCTCCCTATGACATGGGACTCCTTCATTCAAGGGATCTATGCTAGAAAGAAGCTAGTCAAGTTCAGCAAACTATGGGAAAATGTTCTCAAGAAAAAGTTCGAATAGCAGCTTGAGAAGGGAAGATGGGAAGTGAAGATCAAGCTCTCACAATTCACTCCAAGAAAGGCAGAAGAAGATCTCATTACTCCAAAGGTAACGATCCTCATCATAGAGATAACATTAGAAGGGACCCATATAAAAAGAGATGTTATACATGTGATGGAAGAGGACACTTTGCAAAAGAGTGTCCTAAGAACAAGTTTCACTCTCATAAGAAGAAGGGGAACAAAAGAAGACATCATGCTCATGCTGCAGAAGATGATGAACCATCCAAGAAAAGAACCAGATATGAAAGTGAAGATTCTTCAAGTGAGGATGAATATGTTTTGATCTTCGCTCTCACAGGTAACATTACTCATGGAAGTGATGATTGGCTTATAGAAAGTGGGGCTTCCAAACATATGACTGGATTCAAGGAATCCTTTGTGAGACTATTAGAACATGAATCATATCACAAGGTTAAGCTAGGTGATGACTACCAATATCCAATAAAAGCTAGTGAGGAATCTTCCTATAAACTAGATTCTGTAAAGTCTCTAACATTGAAGGAAGTATTGTTTGTGCCAGGACTCAAGAAGAACCTCCTCTCCATATTTGCACTAGATGCAAAAGGAATGAGGGCTGCATTCATATATGGTCAAGTCATCATGTGGCCAAGAGGAAAGACTATCGATGATGCAGTGGTGATTGGAGAACAAGAAGAAGGATTGTACAAATTAAAGGGCCATCCAGAACAAGCCTTGGTCCATGACACAGTAGATCCAAGTGAACTTTGGCATAGAAGGCTTGCACATGTACATTACAGAGCACTACCAATTGCAAGAAAAGTTGTTGAAGGTCTTCCAGAATTCCAAGCAAAACTTCATGGGGTCTGCAAAGGATGTGTGAAAGGAAAGAACACAAAGAAGACATTTCCCAGCAACGAAAGTAAAGCCAAAGGAATCCTAGAAATCATCCACTCCGATGTATGCGGTCCTATGTCATCAATATCACTGAGTGGGTATCCATATTATGTTTCTTTTATTGATTATTTTTCTAGGAAGACATGGGTTTACTTCATGAAGAACAAAGACAAAGTATTTAGCAAATTCAAGGAATTCAAAACCTTGATCGAGAACCACACTGAAAAGAAGATCAAGAAATTTCGATCAAACAATGGCGGAGAATTCACTTCGAATGAATTCAAAGAGCTATGCAAAGAATCAAGGATTAAGAGGGAGTTGACCATTCCTTATAATCCACAATAGAATGGGATTGCGGAACGAAAGAACAAAACTATCATGGAATCTGCAAGAGCTATGCTTCATGATCAACACCTTCATATGCATATTTGGGCTGAAGCTACCAGAACAATGATGTATGTACAGAAGCATACTCCACATAGAGTACTCAAGAACAAGACTCCTGAATAAGTCTTCTCCGGCAAGAAACTAGAAGTCATCCATCTCAGAGTATTCGGCTGTCCAGTGTGCATACAGATTCCAAAAGAGAAGAGAACAAAATTAGATCCTTTAGGAAAGAAGGGTATATTTGTGGGATACTCTGAAAGCTCGAAGGCTTACAGAATATATTTCCCAGGATACAAGAATATTGACATCAGCAGGGATGTGACATTTGATGAAGACACAACTCACAACAAATCCAAAACAAAACCTACTGAAGAACCTGAAGAAGTAGAAGAACCCAGAATTCATGATACAACCATGAATGAAGAAACTCAAGAAGTAGATAGAGATTTTGAAGAACCACAAAGACCTGTAGATCCACCTCTAGAGAAGAATCCTCATAAGAGGAAACTTGCTTGGGTACATGAAATTATCCAAGGTGCGAAAAGATATGGGGCTCCAGAAGAGAATCACAGAGAAAGGAAGAGGACCAGATCCTTCTCTGGGTATGTAGCTTTACCATGTGATTTCATTGATAAAGAACCTTCCAGTTATAAAGAAGTGACATAACGAAAAGAATGGAAGGATGCTATGATAGAAGAGTATCAATCAATCATGAAGAATGATGTTTGGGATGTTGTCCCAAGACCTGAAGGGAATTCAGTTGTAACTTCCAAATGGATCTACAAGATCAAGCATGCTGCAGACGGTAGCATTGAAAAGTATAAGGCAATATTTGTGGCTTGGGGTTTCTCTCAGATTGAAGGAATAGATTATCAAGAAACCTTTGCACCTGTAGCTAGATACACTTCCATCATATCAATACTAGCTCTAGCTGCAGTAAAGAAATAAAAGATACACCAGATGGATGTCAAGACTGCTTTCTTGAATGGTGTAATAGAAGAGGAAGTGTATGTAGAGCAGCCACTCGGTTTTGAGACTCATGACAGGGATTCTCATGTGTGTAGATTGAAAAAATCCCTATACAGTTTGAAACAGGCACCCAGGACCTGGTACGGAAGAATTGATAGCTTTCTATCCAGTTTGGGCTTTACCAAGAGTAAAGCAGATTCCAACCTTTATTATAAGGTTGAAGATGGCAACCCAGTGATACTTCTACTATATGTAGATGATCTATTTCTAATAGGTATGGATGGGTTGATTATTGATACGAAGAAAAATCTTGTTGCCGAGTTCTAAATGAAGGACTTGGGGATGATGCATTACTTTCTAGGTATGGAGGTGTGGCAGAGTGCAGATGGAATCTTCCTTGGACAAGGGAAGTATGCAGTAGAGATCCTGAAGAGGTTTCAGATGATGGACTACAAGGCTATGGCCACACCTATGGCATCGAACCTGAAGCTATTGAACAATGCTTCATCAAATTTGGTTGATGCTACGATGTATCGTTAGATGTTTGGTTCCTTGATGTACTTGACAAACATAAGACTGTACATTTGCTTTGCTGTGAACACCTTGAGCTAGTTCCTGACAGATTCGAGACATGTTCACTTGATTGCTGCAAATCATATTCTGAGGTACCTAAAGGGTATAGTTGATTATGGGATCAAGTACGATGTGAATCAGAAGATTAACCTAGAGGGTTATGTTGATTCAGATTGGGTAGGCAATGCCATTGATAGGAAGAGCACTTCAGGGTGTTGCTTCAGTATGGGATTAGCTGTGATCTCTTGGTTTAGCAGGAATCAATCATGTGTGGCATTGAGTACAACTGAAGCAGAGTATGTCACAACTTGTTCAGCTATTTGTGAGGTAGTATGGCTGAGGAAGCTCCTGTATGATTTATTTGATCTCCAGTTGGATGCTACTTGTATACATTGTGACAAGCAAAGTTGCGTGAAGTTGTCATAGAATCCAGTGTTCCATGACAAGTCGAAGCATGCCGAGATCAAGTACCACTATATCAAGAATATGGTGTAGAGGAGAGCAGTGAAGCTCCAGTATGTTGCGACGGAGGAACATATAGCTAATGTATTGACAAATCCATTGGCTAAGCTGAAGTTTGAGTACTTCAGGGAGAAGCTTGGTGTTCTTCATATTGAGGTTTCCTCCAAGGGAAAGTGATGAGACCCATAGCCATTTTGACATGGTGAGAGGATTGGTTCCTTCCATGGTTAGATGTAAGGGCTGAGCCATTTTGTCATGGTGAAAGGATTTGTTCCTTCCATGTTAGATATGAGTTCTGGCCATTCTATTGAGTACGACAGATGTAAGGGAAACTTCCATTCTAGGAATAGAGGCACCTGGTCAGTTACCAGGAAAACTCAGTCTAGGACTGAGAAGCCATTCTGATGTGATAGAGGGATGTGTTTCCACTTGATCATATGTAAGGGATGAACCATTCTATCATGGCTAAAGGATTAATTTCCTCCCATGTCAGATGTGAGTGTTGGCCATTTCGACGAGCAGGTCGGATGTAAGTGCAGTATCTATCGTCGATCATGTGTTGATCAGATAGAAATGATGTGCCATTCTTCGACCATGTGTTGATCAGATAGAAATGATGTTCCATTCTTTGATCATGTGTTGATCATATGTAAGTGCAGTATCTATCTTCTATCATGTGTTGATTAGATAGAAATGATGTGCCTTTCTTCGATCATGTGTTGATCATATGTAAGTGCAGTATCTATCTTTGATCATGTGTTGATCAGATAGAAATGATGTGCCTTTCTTCAATCATGTGTTGATCAGATAGAAATGATGTGCCTTTCTTCAATCACGTGTTGACCATATGTAAGTGCAGTATCTATCTTTGATCATGTGTTGATCAGATGTAAGTGCAGTATCTATCTTTAATCATGTGTTGATTAGATAGAAATGTTGAGCCTTTCTTTGATCATGTGTTGATCAGATGTAAATGCAGTATCTATCTTCGATCATGTGTTGATCAGATAGAAATGTTGAGCCTTTATTTGATCATTGGTTGATCAGATATAAGTGTTGAAGAAGACCTACATGAAGGCTAGGCCTACAACCAGCATGAAAAAGGGTTGGCTCTGTAGAACATCCTATGGCAAGAAGAATCATGGTATAGCACCCGTGTTGATCCATATTGAGTGATGATCTAGATCCAGTGATGATCCAGATCATGTGATGATCCAGATCCAATCATGATTATACAGCAGTGTTGATCCAGATCCAGTGATGATGCCCAGTACTGATCCAGATCGAGTGATGATCCAGATCCAGTGATGATCCTGATGGAGTGATGATCCATATCCAAAGATGAAGATGACTTAAAGATGAAGATGACTTGAATCTGAAGATGACTTGAAGATGAAGATAAGTTGAATACTAAAAAGACTTGAAGATACAGATGACAAGATGATCTAGAGAAGAAGACCGGTGCTAAAAGTTGTGTCGAAAGAATACCTTCCTAGTTAAGAGGGAGTGTTGATGTATTTGTAACTTCAGAATGTATTCATCTATGTATCTTATGTATTCTAACCCAATGTTTATTCTAGGATGTATCTATAATGTAATTGAGTCATGTTGTCATGCCCCGATGTTCGAATCGGGAGGATCAATAATGTAAACAAGTCATGTCAAGTCATGGTGGGTAACCCTCCGATTGTCTAAGGGTTAAAGTCCCCTCAGTTTCAGGGCACTAGGGTTATTAGACTCTCCTAGTATAAGTCGGCCCTAGTAGGGTTTTAGTCATGCAAAGATTTGTATAAATAGAGAGTTGGACTCTCTATTTAACACACAACTCATACACACTCAAGTGTGCCGCATAGTTGAGGAAGGTGAAGACACCGGGGCTAGATAAGAAGAAGGTTACTTCTATCAGGAGATCACTTACTATTTTGGGCTTTTACTATTTTGGTGCTGATTCTATCTTTGAGTAAGTTGTAGGGTTTTCTCTATTTATGGTTTCCCCGAGGAAAAACACTGTGTTCATTTTCTCTTGTGTTTGATTGCTGTACTTGTTATTCTCTTAGTTAAAGATCCTAATAATGCTAGCTTAATGTTGAAAAACTAACATTCAGATTCCATACTAAACTCTAAAAAATAAGGAGTTACATTTTAAGTGCAATTCCGAAGCCTCTCGCTCAATAGTAATTCTAGGATGTACTTGTATAATACACCTAGGGATACAATGGCCAAGGATCCGATGTTTGAGATGTTATGCTCAACATCAATTTGGAATGCTACATGGTTATGCTCAACACTTCCAATTCTTATCTTTTCATGTGCTTTAGATATTTCTGCTCAACACAAACATCAAATCACTCATGTGCTACTCAGCTTGCACTCAACACAAAAATCAATCAATCATGTTCTTCAGGGTCCATGCCAAACACATGCAATCACATATATGCAAAAATAAAATATATGCATTTGTCTTACACCCAATCCATCAAACAAATGATCATACTCATGTGCAGTGGGGTCTTATGCCCATTATACAAAATATAAGCACCAAAAAAACATCACATGCGATGGGACTTATGCCCATAAGTGTTAGGTCAAAATTCAGCATATTGCATCCCTCCATGCTTGGAACAACATCGTCCCTAGTGTCTTAGGGACTAGGAATGAAATCATTAAATATGGCAGGGTAAGCCTCTTTCAAGGTGGCTTCATTCTCCCAAGTATCCTCATCAGCTTCAAAGTGATTCCGTTGCACTTTGAACTCGAATATGGTGTGCCTCTTGAGATGCACCTCTCTCTTGTTTAGTATATGAAGGGGTTCAGGTACAAAATCCCCTTGAGGTTCCACCTATAACAAGGACCCATCAATAAGATGTTTAGTATCATATACATATTTCTTCAACAAGGATGCGTGGAAAACATTGTAAACCTTTATATGAGTAGGTAACTCTAATTCATACACCATTGGCCCTCTCTTTTCCAGTATCTCAAAGGGTCCACAAAATCTTGGAACCAACTTTTTGCACCTTCCCAAGCTCAATGAGCTTATGTTTTCTTTTAATTTCAAGTAAACATGTTTGTCGATCTGATAATCATTGTATTTCCTTTTCTTATATGTGTAACTCTTCTGGTGGTCTTGTTATTCTATAAGGTTATGTTGGACCTAGGTGACCAATTGTTCCAAGTCCTTTAGTAAATTGGGCCCTAACATGAGCCAGTCCATCGGTCTATCCCAAGTAAACGATGTTCTACACTTTCGACCATTGAGTACCTCAAACAGACTCATCTTGGTGGAGGTATGGTATCCATTGTTATACGCAAATTCTGTGAGATGTAGGTAATCCTCCCACTTATTGGGGTTGTTCATAACATACATCCTAGGCATGTCTTCTAAAATATGGTTTACCCATTCTGTCTTCCGTCTGTCTGCAGTTGGTAAGCAATACTAAATTTTAGCTGCATCTCTAATATAGAGAATAAGTATCTCCAAAATCATCTGGTAAACTTCGTGTCTCGATCCGAGATGATTTCCTTGGGTATCCCATGCAATCTAAATATATCCTTTAAGAAGATGTCGACAATGTGAACTTCCTTGTAGGTTTACTCTAGTGGGGTGACGTGTGCCTATTTTGATAACTTGTCAACCACTTCAAAGATATAATCATGTTTATTCTTTCTCTTTGGTATACCCATAGTAAAATCCATAATAATGACCTCCCACTTCCATTCCAGAATGGGTAACAGTTGCATCAATCTTGAAGGATGTTGGTGCTCAACTTTGAATTTATGACTTTCTTGACATTTTGTGATAAACATCGCTATGTAGGGATTTAACATAGGCCAGAAAATGTGTTTATTTTCTAAAGATATCATATTTTGATATCACGTATTCCCCGATGAAGTTTTTCGATGAAATTCCATGAGGATTTTGGACCTGGAGTCCCTTCCTTCCAGAACATACAATCTTTCCTTGGACCACAAAAGTCTGGTATTGTCTACCTTATACTCTTTTTTGTCATTGAAACAACCTATCCTCTTGGAATTGCTTGAGGATTTCAACATAGAAATGGTCGACTTCATTTTTCTTTCTAATCCTATCATGCAAATATGAATTGGTTTGAATTAAACTTACCTCATATAACATATGAGCTCGTCGACTTAAGGCATCAATAATCTTATTTTCCTTTCCCTTTATATTATTTAACACAAAATGGTACTCACTAAGGAAGGCTAACCATCTAGCCTTCCTAGAACTTAGATGTAGCTGATCAAATAAATACTTTAGAGTCATGTTGTCTATCTTTAGAAGAAATTTATTCCCCATGAGGTAGTGCCTCCACATCTTCGAGGCGTGGATAATGTCTTCTAAATCATGATTGTGGTTAGGATAATTTTGCTCATGTTCCTTTAACTTTCATGATTCATAATAGATCGCGAAATCGTTCTTCTAGGGGACTCATCCAATTTCTTCCTTGATCGCATCCGTGCAAAGAATGAAATCCACATCGGGATTCACAATCTGTAGTATTGGTGCAGTCATAAAAATATTTTTAAGATTCTGAAAAATTTCCTCGCACTTGGTTGTAAATAAAAACTTGTTTTCCTTCTTTTGCAAAGCGGTCATGGGACAATAAATACTTGAAAAGTTCTTAATGAACTTTCGGTAGTAACCGGATAATCCCAAAAATTACCTAATCTTAGTGACACTAGTAGGGGTAGGCCAATCCTCTATGGCTGTACTCTTTTCTGGGTCAACAACTATCCCATTCTCAGAGATGATGTGATCTAGGTCCTTTATTTGTGGTTTGTAAAAATCACATTTACTAAACTTAGCATAAAGCTGATGTTCCCGTAACACATGTAGTACTATGCGGAGATGATACGTGTGTTCCTCTTTACTCTTACAGTAAACTAGGATATATTTGATAAAGACCAATATAAATTTATATAGGTATTTACTGAAGATATTTTTCATCATACACATAAAATTCATAGGTGCATTGGTCAACCCAAATGGAATGACTACAAACGCATAATGGTCGTATCACATATGAAAGGTCATTTTATGAATATCTTCATTGCGGATCTATACCTGATGCTAACCGGACCATAGGTCAATCTTTGAAACGATATTGGCTCCTCAGACTTGATTGAACAAGTCATTGATACTAGGGAGTGAGTAACGATTATTGATGGTCATTTTGTTAAGTTGGTGGTAATCGATGCACATATGCATTGTACTGTCCTTCTTATTTATGAAAAGTATAGGTGCTCCGCAAGGGGACACATTAGGTCAGATATAACCCTTGTCAATCAACTCCTGTAATTGCAACTTGAGATCCACGAACTCTGGTGCGCTCATGCGGTATCATGCATTTGAAGTCGTAACTAACCCTGGTGTCAGTTCTATGGAAAAATATAAGTCTCCTTTCGGTGGTAAACATGGTATTTCCTCGATAAATACATCTGTAAAGTCTATGAGAACGAGAAAGTCCTTGATGTGATACTCTCTCTCACCTTCTACATTGTCAATGTTTACTGTAAACATTTTGCATCCTTTCCTAATGCACTTCTTAACTTGTAAGGCAGATACCTACCTAACAGAAACCTTCACCTTGAATCTTGGTCTGATTCGCTTGGGTATCTATCCACAAGATTGACTTGTGTAGAAAATAAAGAATGACATGTTGTTGTTCCAACCAGTCCACATGGATAAGTACATTGTACGATCCTAAGGTTAAAATGTTCAAATTTATCCTAGCAAGGAAACCATTCAAGTTTACTTCAGAATCTCTAACTATTTTAGAAACCTTTCATTTTGTACCCATGGATAACTGTACCAGCCATGATTTCTCATGTTTAACTTTGTCTAGCTTACATAAGTCAACAATTTTAGGTGATACATAGCTTTGAAAAGCACCAAGGTCAATCAAAATTGAAATAGAAAGGTTTGAAACCTTACCTTCTATTTCTGTAAGGACGTGTGTTGAAACCCTGTTTGCAGTTTTCCAAGAAGGTTATAGACTTGTCATGAATTTTGTTGATGTTTACTTGCCTAAGTTGTCCATGCTCACAACAAATCCTAGCTTTGCGTAGGGTAGTGTCTAGAGTTTTACGCATGTCAAATTCAATTCTCTCTCAGAATTGGGAGGAAGACATCCTAAAAACTGTTGTATTTTCAATTTCTCATCCTTTATGTAAGGTACGTATGTAATAGATCCAAAAATATGTTAATGGAAGAATCCATGGTCATGGAGCCCATCCTTAAATCGTGAAATTATTTCACCTTCCTATCGAAGAATCTTTTAGACATGTATTTCTCCTGAAAATTTCTGTGAATGTTACTCCATCGAATTTCTTTTACGGCATCCTTTTTGGTATGTTTTAGGTCTCTCCACCATCTAGCCTCTTTTCCATTTAAATTATAGACGACTAGCTGAATTTCATCTCAATAGAGTAGTTATGTACTCAAAGTTATTTAATCATGGCTAGAAGCCACTCTTAAGCTTTCTCCCCGGTTTTCATCTCTTCTTCGTAGGTATTATCTTTCTGAACTATCCTTGTAGGTTGTTATCATTCCTTTGTTTCTTTCTGCAAGCAGAAAGGGAATTATCACTAGAAAAAATTTTATAATCTCTTTTCGGAGGTTTAGGTGTATGTTCTTATTTTCCTTCTTCTTTTGGGTGGCTGACCCATCTATGATAAAAATATTTCTTGAATTTGTTGGTTGAATGAGTAGGATTCCTCCCGTCATGCTCTATAGTAAATATTCATTAATTGCTTGTTGCTCTTTTCTTTCATTCATATTATCATCTTTGAAAATATCTAAGTCTACTTGCAGACTTTGTATGGTTTTGAGTATTTCAAAATTTAATTCGACCACTAGTTCTTCTTCCTGTGTGGAGGTATTCAGTTTTCCTTTCCAGCTATTGTCTTCTTCTGTGTTCATGATCTAAACTTTTCTTGAATACTATAGTTCAAAATATTTAATAGCAAATAATTTCCTGTTAGTTAACAAAATTTCAAATATAAGATATTTTTGCAATGAATGTTTGGTAATTCCCATTAGGTCTCTTAGTGTTTGAAACCTCGCTCTAATACCACTTGTAATGTCCCTAAAATTCATAAAAGAAAAGTGTAGGTGAATAAAATACTACAATTCAAGGACATTGTTTAAACTTATGCGGCATAAAACTTGGTTGAATACTGAACCTAAGTGTCGTAACCTCGTTTCCCCTCTATGTGTTTTCTTGTCTGACGATGATGTGTTTACGAGATGTTGTTTTGTTACTTAGTCTTGTCTCTATGGTTATTCTACCTCTCTACTAGTTGCAGACATTTGTTGACACTTACATTTTGTTAATTTTTACTTTTGTTTTATGTCTTTTAAATTTGTTTATGATTTTATTTGTAAGAGGATGACTTGCCTTCGTATGTCAAGGGGTGGAGTGGCGGAGTTTTCTCCCTTGAGGGACCACTCGGAAAGGTAAGGATTCTTCTTTCTAAGGGAATTAATTAGTTCCTCATGAACTAATGTAGGATCCTATTCTTGTGCAGTTTATTTCGTCATTGAGCATTGTCTATGATCGTGGAAAATAAAAACATCATATGTCTACAACACTACATCTACACTACACTACTCCTATTCAAAGTTGGGTGAAAGGAGGACAAAAGGCCTAGGCCTAACTGTACTTAAGTCCTATGTTTATAAGGTTCTTAAGAGATTAATTTATATCTCTTCTCTTTATAAGGTTCTTAAGAGATTAATGTAATTTGTTACTTATTCTCGTCTCTGTGGTTATTCTGCATCTCTACTAGTTGCGGACATTTGTCAATGCTACATTATGCTACTTTTTACTCTTATTTTATGTCTTCTAAATTCGTTTATGATTTGATTCATAAGAGGGTGACTTTCCTTTGTATGTCAAGGGGTGGAGTGGTGTGCTTTTATCTCTTTAGGGACCACTTATAAAGTTAAGGATTCCTCTTGATAAGGGGATTACTTAGTTCATCATGAACTAATGCAAGCTCCTATTCTTGTGCATCTTATTTTGTTGGTGAACGTTGTGTATCACCATGGAAAATAAAATCATCCTACGTCTACAACACTATATATACACTACACTACTCCTATTCAAAGCTGGGTAGAAGGAGGACTAAAGTCCTAGGCCTAATTGTACTTAATTCCTATGTTTATAAGGTTGTTACGAGATTAATTTATATGCATGTTGTATAAACATTATGGTATGCATTTATATGTTAAGGTTTATACCTTAATGGACTTGTAGTATATGCTTGCCAAACTATATAGTAAGAGGGTTTAGGGTTTACGGCATATTCCATATGTCATCGGAAACCTTGTATTAACATGGAAATTGTGGGTTTTATGGTTTAAAGTTGGAGGTGGTGAACTATGGATTCATGTCATGAGAGAAACTATAGAGCGGTGGGTTTCGATTTGATACATAGTGGTGGACAGGGTGGCGACTTAAATGCTTATAGGGAAGCATGGGAAGAATTAATCAAGCGCATATTAGGGTTGGAAATGGATTCATTTGGTATTTTTTTGGTTTTGGTTTGGGGGTATTATTCCTTTGGGATCCATGCTATGCAACTCAAAATCCTTCCCGCTCTCTCGTCGTAAGCCATGTCGATGGTCTACATATTATCATATTTTTTGTTTGATTACATTTTATGGCTTGCACACTCCTGAAAGAATTTATGTTGTTTATGTAGGTGACTGATTGTGGCTCATTCGTGTCTTGGGGGTGGCTGCATACGTTTCCCGTGCAACCATTATTCAGGTAAGCCCCAAAATCGGCAAGGCCCTTAGCATTGTTTGTTTGGTTTTGATGGAGATTTGAACTTTGGGTGGGGAAATTTATTGTTGTGTACTTTTTTGGTTGGGGTTTGATAGTTAATGTGCATCCAATGGATGCGATTGTGTAGTATTTTCCATGGCTCAATAAATGTTTGGGAAACAAAAGTTTTGACTGTCCAAATATTGTTTCAGATCTGTGTATAAATTCATCGTTTTTTGTCAACATTCTGTAATGGGTATTATCTACTTTTAATGGAAACTCTCTGTTTAACTTAATGGTGCATTTCATTTTCTTAGAGTTCCATTGCTTGTAATGTCACCGTGGATAGTTGACTATGTATTTTACGCAATTTATTATTATAGTGGTAAATCCATGGATGTATGATTTTTTTTAATGTTGTGGCTGCATCTTTACCTTATGATCGTGAGTATTTAGGCTTAGATCAACCCTTCGGTGGATACGTAGCCTGTATTTGTATTCATTTTATTATAGTATGATTGTGCAAGGTTATAGAGAGCATAGATCTATGTTTTTTAGAGTGTTGGTTTAACTGGAAGTTATTTCAGGAATCCTGGGAGGGGAAACTGTTCTTCTATAATTCTCGTCGATATTTTTTTGTTTTATTAATGGTTCCTACATGACTCAATACTTGGCTATTCAATGTATTAGATTTGTGGTTTGAATAGTCTTTGTTTTGGGCATCTAACAGGATTTGATCCTGGGTGCATTTCGATTAAAAAGAATAGAGGTGTAAGAATTGGTTTCGTTAATTTGATATTATGTTTTTATCAACGATATTCCACGAGTGCATTGCATAGAGAATGACTCTGTCTACTTAAATTCGTTTATGTAATTAGTTAGTTTTGATTCGCTATTTATCGTTTTAGTTATTGATATTAATGGTTGGGATGTGTTAAAATATTTGTAATGATTTAAGTGAAATCCCACAAACAGTCCTGGATAGGATTCGATGGTTGGGCTGGGTTAATAAAAATTTAAGAATGTTTAATGCTTTTGAACCATGGTATGATAATTTTTGTTTAAGGGTTTTTATACGATGTTTATGGTTTAATTGTTTATGTGGAAAACAATCGAATACTTGCTTCCAATATGAAATCTTCCAACATTTTTTATTTTATGTTGAGAGTTTGATTTTAATAGTTTTTAAGATATTCGAGCTATGGTTAATTTATTTATTTTAGTATGTAGTTTCTTAATTAGTTAAAATGTTTGGACATAGTTTTAATTTCCAGAACTCAGAGATTGTATCTCTGTTCTGTGTGGTTATAATTTTGTAAATGGTTTGTTTTAATGCATTCTCTGGTTTACATTTAAAGTTTGTGCATAAAATCAAAAGATATTTTATTTGAATAGCTAGAGTTTTAAAATATAAGATACGCATGCATGACCATAAAAAGAATAATACTGAAACAATATAAATTATATTTTCCAAGGGTTTATATACAAATAGTTCATGCTTTAAGGATTTGTAAACAAAAGGAAAACCTAGCTGAAGCAACATATATTATCCATATTTTCATTCAAGATTATAAACCCTACTTTAATAAAATCTGTAAGAACTGTAGGCAAGGTGGAAACCCTCATATTTGCAATCTGTAGTTTATTTAGTGGCTATAACCCTTCACAATCAAGCACACAACATTAATAAGAACATAGACAATTCTGACCTCAGATCTGTCAACCGAATAACTTGGGAGCTACCACGTTTCACCCAACCATGACCCAGAACCATTCCTTGTTTCAATCCAGATCCGCCCGAGTTGGTTTCAACATGAAAGTAGTCTGTAGATCCTAAAGGTAAGACTTCCCTATGTAGAATATCAAGTTATGTACCATATTTCTCTCCCAAAACTCTTAGGAGAATAATTATCACATAGAATAGAATGAGATCCCCAAGCCTTTCTTTCGCTTGGGTATTTCTAGACAATCTTTAGGAAAAAGGAGAGTTAAATTTGAGTTAGATTAAGAATCATTTATTTTCTTGAAATAATATTTTACTTAATTTATGTGAAATTATTATTTATTTAACTTAACTTAGGAACTCTTTGACTAGTTCCTATTCTCACTGTTTTAGGTATTAAATATTTAAATAATTATTTTAGTAAATATTAATTCATAGATGTAATGTCCCCAAAAATCGAAAAAATAAAAATAAAAATTATAGGCTAGTAAAAACTACCTAGATGGAACATTATTCACTTGCGGAATTATATCGTACACTTCATGTACCACTGTTTATTCATAAGTTGTTATTATGTTTTCTCTTTTACTTTGAGTCATTATTTTTAATGTATTTTACTTACGATATCATACTGCTCTTTGCTACTTAGTATTATGTTAATACTTTTGTCAGTTATGTGTCATCACTGGATTAAATGCTTCTTCCTTTCTGCATAGTCGCACTTGTTAATTTTAAACTCCTAACTTAACTTTGTTTGTGGAAACAAAGTGGGCGGAGTGGCAAGACTCATTCTCCCATGACGGTTTCAAAGGTAAAGGTGTTTACTTGTTCACAGGCTTACTTAGTTCTCTTAACTAAGGCACCTATTTTACTTCTCTTGCAGTTCATACTTTGCGACGGAGTCTTGTTTTAAAGAGTACTGAAGGTCCTAATCCTAAAGAGAATACTAATGGTTGACTTTGGTTTGTTACCATCTTAGAATTATAACCAGGTAAAATACTATTTTCGTCAATTTAACTATCCTGCTAAATTTCCTGTATATTACTTATGCCTCACTATGGTTTCGTAATTTGTCATTTTACATCTTAGTATCATTTCGTTCTATGTTTATTTTATGAAATCTTAATAACATCTCCTATATAATTCTTACTGCAGTTTATGTTTGTGGCTTTAAAAAAAAAGACCTTTGATTTTTATGAGGGTCAAATGTTTAACATGGCATATTGCATATGCCATGTTCACTAAGCCTAAGCTTAGGGCTTAATTGCATTGTATTAAATTAAGGCTTTAATTTATGGTGCTCATGTTATTATGTCTTAAGACTATGGTGTACATATTATATTTAATATAAAAGTCTTGTGGCTTGACTTATGGCTAGCGCAGACCAATCCTGGTCTATGCACTCAACCTTAACATCGTAATATATTAATCCTTGCTATAACATAAACGTTGTATGTGTTACCTTGTGATAGGATTGGGCTGGAGATATAACATAAGGTTTGGACCATATACGATGGGATTTAATCACTGCATGGTAGGTGAAGACTATACTAAATTGACGTTACCAAACTATAGCATAGTGGGTTTTGGTTTTTGTGATGGGAAATAACTGGTGCCATTAATGCACCTTGGTTTTTGTGGAAGCCCTCCCTTAGGCTTGGGTCACGATGGTTTGGTCATTTTTTTTGCCAATTGGGGTTTGTCTTAGCTCTGCGCAGAGGTTAATGGAGGCTACCTTTAGACCAATAAGGTAAGGCTTGCTTTGGGTTTTCTTGCCTCCTATTTCATGTTTGTTATGAGACTTCAGTCATTGTCTTACTTCTGATTCATGGCTCCATTTGTTTGACTGCAGGTGCCGAGGACTGATGGAGAGAATCTTGACTCTAGCTCTGTTTTGGTTTCAACTGTAAGAAAAAATAAAGGTAAGCCTTGCCAACAAGCTTGCGCTTGTGGTTTCTTAGCCTATTTGCATGGTGTTTTGTCGTTTGAGGTAGGGGGGTTGTATGTGGGGTTTGAATTCACCTTAGGGATTTGTAATGCACAGACTTGGGTTTTTAATTTAATGGTGTAGTGGCTTTAGCCATGGAGAAAACTCGCATTTCTCATGGCTCTTGTTTATTTAGTTTTTTTTTTTGGGTTTTGTAAATTGTAGATGGATTTGGGATTTTAAGCCATGGGCTGCACCATTGCTTNAGCCCATTGCCATGCCTGTGTGGACTTCATTTTGGATTTTAATGGTGACCATGTGGAAAGACGAAGATTGGCATTACTATGTATAATGTATATACTCTACGTTTTAATGAAATGGCCATCGTTTTGATGCTTACTATGTTTGGATGTAATTTATGTTGCGTCAATGGTTTATTAGCAGGTTTTTAAGAACAAGCATATGCCTTCGTTGTGGTCTGTGTGTTGAGTATTTATAATTTGTTGTAATGGTGACAACATGGGGTAAGGCCACGCTGTAAATAGCTTGATCCTTTTCCATTGTGGCTGTGATAGCTTCACTGTGGAATTACTGTTTATATTTCACTTATTAGCTTATGAGGTGAATTGTTAACATAGTTATTTCATTGCTTAACCATACTGTGCATTTTCATTTTCCATGCCGTGGATTGGGTGAATGTTGTGCATGGTTTCAAATGGTTGTTTACTATGTATGATTTTAAGGCTTAGTATATAATGTGGATTTATAAAATGCCAGGGGTCCAATCCCATGATGGTCTTTGTCACTGTTAGTTTAGACTCTTAAATGGGATCTATGTAATATTTATTTTGGCCAGGCCATGATTACATCATTCGGTAGAACCCAGGGTCTTACGACTTCATTGTAGCGTAATGGTTTGAATAATGTTTTGGTATGTAATTTATTAATGGATCCCACATACTTCAATGTATAGTGTGGCCATAGTTTGGATGCAAACAAAACCCTCAAGGTTTGACTCTGTTCAGGTGTTTAATGTAATGTGTTGTATTTTAATTTAGATGAGGGTTGGAATTGTATGCCCATAGGATTTGATTCCTGTCCCCATTTGTAATTATGTGGAACTATGATATGATTTCGATATCATTTAATACAAGCAACGATTCCTATGAAAATATATATTTGTGTAGTTCGTTATATGGAATGTTTGATGAGTTGTGTATTTGTTTAATGTTTCAATGTATAAATGTTTTGGTTAATTTATAACTGATGACTATGAGATTTATTAGAATGGACATTGGAATAGTTATGCATGTAATTATAATGTTTATTTCTTTTAGTACTAATACTGTGAAATTTAGATGTGAACATTGATGTGCTATTTGGACCAAAAAGAAGGGTCATGATACTTCTCGTTCATTTATTTATAATTCTATTAATTAATGGATTGGTTTTGATGTTTAATTTATAGTTAATGAGATAGACCTTGGAAGGTATTAATGGTTTATTTATTATTTGATTTTATTATTGCATGTCCCTAGTTGATTTAATTTATTTTCTAGTTCTGTTACTAAATACTTTTATTTAGTATTCTGGTTTACTTACTGCTGTTAATAATTAGATGGATACTATCATAGTTCCTTTATTGGTACTTTAGGTTGAAGCTAGTAATTATATATAATTATATGAATTCCTACTTCTGAACTAGTTTTAAAATAAACTTAAATGAGCCTCTGCTAACAAATGAAATATGTCATCAGAGTAATAAAGCCTAGAGAACAATTACTTAGTTACTGGAATCAAACCCTAGTTTATAGTAAACAAAATATGAGTACTGAAGTAATACAGAAACAAAATTAAAGGTACAATCCTGGTAATATAAAGAATATGATAACATTTATAGTCTAAGGGTAATATTTAAGAAATACAAACCCTAGAAGATTCTAACCAGAGAATCAAACACATAGGGTTAGGAGATGCATTGAAATCATTTACGTATCATATCCAACAATTAATCTAGAAAATAGAATAGACAGTCTAGGGTTAAAATTTAATAAATGTAAACCCTAGGAGATATAGATAGAACCATCATTTCTATGGTTAGAAATATATAATGAACCTTTACATAAAGTAGCCAGCATTTATACTAGAAATTAACTTGACATACTAAGAACTTATACCTGTAATTTTCTGAAGCTCCTTTAATGGTTGAACCTACAAAGTTTTAAATAACCAACATTAACAATTTAAGATAGATCTAACCTTTGGTTTTGATGATCAAATCACTTGGGAAGTGCCACATTCCTCCCAACCATGACCCGAAACCGTTCCTGGTTTTAATTCGGATCCCCCTGAGATGGACTCCAACATGCAAGTAGCTTAGAGCTCCTAAGGTAGGGTTTCCTATCTCGTACATCAGTTTCTCTAGATCGGTTCTCCTTTTTCCTTCCCGGAAAATGTTCTCCAAGTATTTACTTGAGAGTAAATATGTAGAAAAATGACTCCTCTAATGATAGATCAGAACTCCAAGCCTTTCATTGGCTTGAGTCTCTATAGACATTATTTTCAGTCAAAGGGACAGTTAAATCAAGAAATCTTGGTTTATTGATTTAACACTTTTCAATTTCTTTGGTTAATTATTAATATTTTAACTTAGGAACTTTCTACTAGTTCCTAGTTGGACTTTCATAGAAATTATATTATTTATTAATATTTAATAATAAATACTAATTAATGGAGTTTCTATTCTTTCTTTCATTTATTTATATTATTAATATATCCAATTCTTTATACATACCATTAATAAAGTACATAATAATATAACACTTGTTAACATTTGTCTTTGGGCAACATATACCATGATCCCTAGACTTAATGTCACTTCTTCATTAAGGTCAATTAGGTAGATGGTTTAGGTATGCTAGGCTAGGAAACTCTAAACATCTTTTCATTTTGGATTTCCCTCATATAACGTGGTAGTTTTTTAGTACTTGATGATAATATAGAAATTCAAAATTTCATTTAATCACTTATAAATAAGTATGATGAGATCAATATTTTTCTCGAGTTGTTTTCACTTAGAAGTTATTAAATTATGTTCAGTAACTTCTAGCGCTTAACAGAGCCCATACTCAACACTTTAATAGGGAGTTAGAATTTAGTGCAATTCCAGAGCTCTTCACTCAACACTAATGCTAGGAAGTACTTGTACGATACACTTAGGGATACAATGGCCAAGGATCCAATGCTCTAGAGCTTATGCTCAACATCAACATGGAAGGCTCCAGGGCTTATGAACAACACATCCAATTATATTCTCATGTGTTCCAGAGCTTCTTCCTCAAATTAAATGTAGGTACTCATGTGCTCCAGAGCTTCTCTCCCAACACAAATCATTAATCACTCAAGTTCTCTAGAGCTCCTCGCTCAACACACAGTATCTCATCAATCATGTGGTTTAGGGTCCACACCAAACACAAACAAGCATATACATATATCATCAATAATTGGCTTACGCCTAACATATAAAACAAATCATCATGTTCATATGGAGTGGGGTCTTCAACCCAATATAAAAAATAAAACACCAAGATAATCATCATAATCAATAGACACATGCCTATAAGTGTTAGGTCCAAAAATTCGGGATATTATAATAGATCCTTTAGTTATTATTTATTAATAAATATGCTTACTCTTCCATTCATAACATATATAAGCTATGTATATATATACATATATCATTGTTAACATTTTTAATTTGCGTATCATATAGCATGATCCCAAATCACGTGGTACCTTATTTAGCTTATAATCATTTTTTTTATTCAGGCCTTGAGGTAGGGTTGATCAACTAAGTTAGGCAGCTCTAAACCTCCTTGCATGTTCGATTACCTCGTATATCATGGTAGTTCTTTAGTGCTTGATGAGAAGCATAAATTCAAAATTTCATTTAATCAACTTAAAAATAAGTAAGATGAGGTCGATGTTTTATCAGAGTCATTTTCACTCAACATAATTAATTTTTAGTAACCCCTAGCATTATTCAGAGTCCATACTCAATGCTAAAAAATATGGAGTTACATTTTTAGTGCAATTCCAGAGCCTCTCGCTCAACACTAATGCTAGGATGTACTTGTATAATACACCTAGGGATACAATGGCCACAGATCCTATGTTCTGGAGCTTAAGCTCAACATCAATTTGGAATGCTCCAATGCATATTCCCAACACTTCCAATTCTTATATTTTCATGTGCTTCAGAGCTTTATGCTTAACACAAACGTTTCATAACTAATGTGCTCCAGAGCTGACGCTCAAAACAAATATCAAATACACATGTGCTTCAAAGTTCTCTCTCAACACAAACACCAAATACTCGTGTGCTTGAGAGCTAATGCTCAACATCAACATCAAATCAATCATGTGCTACAAATATTTCTCTCAAAAAAACATCAATCAATCATGTGCTTCAGGGTCCACTCCCAACACATGCAATTACATATATGCTAAAATAAAACACATGCCTTTAACTTATGCCAATCTATCCAAAAAATCATCATACTCATGTGCAGTGGGATCTGATGCGTAATATACAAAATATAAACATCAAAGCAACATCACATGCAATGGTACTTATTTCCATAAGTGTTACATAAAAATTTGAGATATTACATCCCTCCTTGCTTATAACAACACCGTCCCTGGTGTTCTAGGGCTAGGAATGAAATTATGAAATAAAGTGTGGTAAGCCTCCTTCATGGTGGCTTCATTCTCCTAAGTAGCCTCACCATATTCAAAGTGCTTACATTGCAGCTTCAAATGGACTATGGTGCACCTCCTAAGCTACACCTCTCTCTTGTCCAGTATATGAAGGTGTTTAGGTACAAGATTCCCTTTAGGTTCCACCTGTATCAAGGACCAATAAATAACATGTTTAGTATCATATACATATTTCTTCAAAAAGGATATGTGGAAAATATCATGAACCTTTATATGAGTAGGTAAAGATGATTCATATTCCACTGGACCTCTCTTGGCCAGTATCTCAAAGAGTTCGCAAAATCTTGGTGCCAACTTTCCGCACCTTCCCAAGCTCAATGAGCTTCTGTTTTCTTTTACTTTCAAAACAAATATGTTCATCGATCTGGTAATCTTTATCTTTCCTTTTCTTATCTGCATTACTGTTCTATCAGTCTTGCACTTCTTTAAGGTTCTATGGGACCTTATTGACCAATTGTTCTATGTCCTCTAGTAAATTAGGTTCTAACATGAGACGGTCCACCGAGCTATCCCAAGTATCCGGTGTTCTACACTTTTGACCATAAATTACCTCGAAGGGACTCATATTGGTGGTATTGTATGCAATGTTATACGCAAATTCTGCAATATGCACTTAATCCTCCCACTTCGTGGGGTTTTTTCATAACATAAATCCTAAGCATGTCTTCTCAAATCTGGTTTACCCGTTCTGTCTGCCCATCTTCCTATGGGTGGTAAGCGGTACTAAAATTTAGCTATGTCTCTAATCCAGATAATAAGGATATGCAAAATTTTCTGGTAAAATTCATGTCTCGATATGAGATTATTTCCTTGGGTATCCCATGCAATATAAATATCTCCTTTAGGAAGATGTTGTCAATGTGAACTTCCTTGTAGGTGGAATTTAATAGGATGAAGTGTGCCTCTTTTGATAACTTGTCAACCACTACAAATAAAGAATCATTTTTCTTCTTTCTCTTTGGTAGACCCGTAATAAAATACATACTAACGTGCCACTTCCATTGTAGAATGGTTAATGGTTGCAGCAATCCTGACAGATGCTGGTGCTCATCTTCGACTAGCTGACATTCTGGAAATTTTATAATAAAAATTGCTATGTCGACCTTTAACTTAGGCCAGAAAAAAGTGTTTCTTTACTGAAGATATCATCTTTTGATTTCCTGTATGCCCCGTGTAGGTTTTTCAATGAAATTTTGTTAGGATGTTGGACCTGATGTCCCCTCCTTCCAAAACATACAATCTTTCCTTGGACCACAATAGTCCGATCTCGTCTAACTTATACTCTTTTTGTTGTTGAGACAACGTGTCCTCTTGGAATTTTTTGAGGATTTCAACATAGAAATAGTCAAATCCATTTTTCATTCTAATTATCTCGAGCAAATCTATATCGGTTTGACTTAAATTTACCTCATATAACATATGAGCTCTTCGACTTAAATCATCATCATTTTTAATTTCCTTTCCCTTTATATGCTTTAACTAGGAATGGTACTTGCTAAGGAAGGATAACTATCTTGCAAGCCTGGCATTTAGATCTAGATAATCAAATAAATAATTCAGAATCATGTTGTATCTCTTTAGAATAAATTTATTTCCCATGAGGTAGTGCCTCCACATATTCAAGGCATGGATAATGACTGCTAACTGAATATCATGGGTCGGATCATTTTTCTCATGTTCCTTTAACTTCCGTGATTCATAAAATATCGTGCAATCATTCTGTAGGAGGACTCCTCCAAGTCTTTCCTTGTTCAATCCATGCAAACAACAAAATCCCCATCGAGATACACAATTCGTAGTATTGGTTCAGTCGTCAAAGGCCTTTTAGGCTTCTGAAAAGTTTTTGTGCACTTGGTCATCCATAAGAACTTGTTTTCCTCCTTTTGCAAAGCGTTCAAGGGACAATAAATCCTCGAAAATTTCTCAATGAAATTTTTGTTGTAACTGGCTAAACCCAAAAAGGACCTAATGTCAGTGAAACTGGTAGGGGTAGAACAATCCTCTATGGATTTAATCTTTTCTGGGTCAATGACTATCCCCTTCTCGGAGATGATCTGACCTAGGTATTGTATTTGTGGTTTTAAAAAATCACATTTACTAAACTTAGTGTAACGCTGGTGTTCCCTTAATACCTGTAGTACTATGCAGAAGTTCTCCTCGTGTTCCACTTTACTCTTAGAGTAAAACATGATGTGTAATATCACAAATTTTGACCTAACACTTATGTGCATAAGTGCCATTTTTTTAAAATGATTACTTTGATGGTTTACTTGGTATATTTGGCATAAGATTCTATTGCACATTAACATGATGAATTGTTTGGTATATTGGGCATAAGAAAATTGCATATGTTATATATATATTATTTAATGTTTGGGAATAGACCCTGAAGCACATAATTGATGAGATGTTTTATGTTGAGGGAGGATATCTCGAGCACATGTGTACTTGATGTTTGTGTTGAGTGAGAATCGCTGGAGAACATGAGTATTTATAATTTTGTTGAGTGAGAAGCTCTAGAACACATGAGTTATGAAACTTTTGGGCTAAGCATGAAGCTCTGAAGCACATGAAAAGATAAAATTGGAAGTGATAGACATAAGCCCTGGAGCCTTCGAAATTGATGTATAGCATAAGATCTGGAACATCGGATCCTTGGCCATTGTATCCCTAGGTGTATCCTACAAATACATCCTAGAATTAGTGTTGAGCAAGGAGCTCTGGAGTTACACTAAGTTTGTAACTCCTTGTTTTTAGTGTTGAGTATGGGATCTGGATAAGTGCTAGGATTTACTGAAAAGAATTAATATGTTGAGTGAAAACAACTTTGATAAAAAATTGATCTCATCTTACTAATTTTTCAAGTGATTAAATGAAATTTTGAATTTATGTATCTCATCAAGTACTAAAGAACTACCATGTTATATGAGGGAATCCAACATGCAAGGAGGTTTAGAGTTTCCTAACCAAGTTGGCATAACCCCTACCTGAAGGCCTTATTAAAGAAAGTGACTAAGCTAAAAGAAAAGTTTCATATGTTTAGGGATCATGCTACATGATACGTAAGGTTAGAATATTAACAAATGGTATATATATCAATATATATAATTTATAGATGATATGTATAAAGAGTAAGCATATTAATAATACTAGTAACTATAAGTAATAAAAGAAGGATCCACGTGCTATTATTATTACTAATGATAAATTAAGTATTAAAATACGTAGAAGAGTCAAAGTCGGAACTAGTCAAAAGTTCCTAAGTAAATATTAAAAATTACCTAAATTAAATAAAAACAATTATTTCAGGAAATCAAATAATTCTTGATTTAACTGCCCCTTTTCCTGAAAGTCTGTCTATAAAGACCCAAGACAAAGAGAGTCTTGGGAATGAATGGATCTACCTATATATCTATCCTTGAGGATTCTAGAATTCTACCTCATAATATTCAAGAGAGTTCTTGGAGAACATTTTTTCCTAAGAGGAAAAAGGAGAACTCATATAGAACCTGATATCCTAGAGAGGGAAGCCTTACCTTAGGAGCTCTAAGATACTTGAATGTTGGAACCAACTCAGAGGTATCTAGATTGAAACTAGGAATGGTTTTGGGTCATGGTTGGGAGGAACATGGTAATTCCCAAGTTATTCAGTTATATAAATAGAGGTAAGATCTGTCTATGAATTTGTTAATGCTGGGTATTCGAGTGTGTGATGTTTTCAGCCGTTGAAACAACTTCATCTTACAGGTATGAGGTTCTTGATTTTTCCCTTGCAAATTGCACAAGTTTTATTATTAAAAGAGGAGATTGAATTTTGAATGGATATTTAGTATATGCCTGCTATAAGATAGGCTATATTTTTTGCAGTACTTCTTTTTTCACTTACAGGTTAAATTCATTATTTCCTAGCAAATGTATTCCTCTTAATAGAGGTTAGGTTATTTTATCTATTTTACCATGCTATTCTAGTTAGGAAAATATATCTTATTCATTTTTATAATGATTGAATAAGCACCTTTAGTTGTATCTGTAGAAGGGTTTGGTTTCTGTTATTTTCTATATTTTATTTCATTCATTTACAGGTTAAGTTCAGTCTTCTCTGATAGAGGTAATTTTGTCAATAGAGTCAAGACTTTTAAAAGTAAATTTATATTTCCTATTCATTATTTTCAGGTTCAAAACATAGAAATAATATTAAAGATTTTGTATCTACATCTTTTTAACCCTAACTGAGGAAAATTTATCAACCTAGAACTATTTAAAACAAAACCTATATCTTATCTCCGCTAGAATATTTCATATTGGCAATAGGATTGTATTATTTATAATCAACAAAAATATTATGTAATGTCCCTAAAAATTGAATTTTTTTTTATTAGGCTAGTAAAAACTACCTATGTTGGACATTATTGAACTTGCGGAATTATAACATACACTAAGTGTACCACTCTTTCAGCGTAACTTGTTCTTACATTCTTCCTTCTTACTTTCCGTTATGATTATTACTGTGGTTTACATTATGATGTCGTAATGCTGGTTACTAAGCTATTATTACATTTATACATTGTTGTGTATGTGTCGTTACCTAATTATATACTTTGTTCATTTCTGCATATGGTTACTTGTTATTTACATGGTTCTAACTTAACTCTATTTTTGGAACTAAAGTGGGTGGAATGGCGGGACTAGTTCTCCCATGTGACTTCCTAAGAGGTATAAGTCTCTACTTGTCTAGCAGGATTACATAGTTCTATCGAACTAAAGAACTCTTAAACTTGTTTATGTGCATGTGAACTTAGCGATGATAAACTCGCTATGAAATTGTGAATGCTTGATCACTAATACACCTTCTGGTTGTTATTACTATGTCTGTCATACTCAGGTTAGTGGAAAGGTAATTACTACGTTAAATATTTATAGTGTGACTATTATCAACTATTGATATCCTAGGATTTGTATTACATGTTTATTTTATTAAAAGTATTAACATATATTTTTATTGTTCTTGGCAGGTTTATAACTTTGGCTAAAAGGCCAATTCTTGGCTTTATGAATAACAAGTGTACCATGGCATATTTCATATGCCATGGTCCTAAGATTAATGCCTAAGTAAATCGATGGGAAAAGGTTCTAAGGCTTATATCCTATATTTAAGCAATACATAATACGTATGTCTTGGATTTACCTTAGGGTAGCGGAATTATAACAAGGTTTAAACGTTACACTTTGGGGTTTGAGACTTTCCATGGAAAGGAGACAATCGATATTGAATCAATTACAAAATATAGAGATGTGGGTTTTTGTAGTTTTATATGGGTAATAGGATGGCTTCATTAATTCACCTTGTATTTTGTGGCAGCCTAAGATTAGGGCTTGGCTCACGATGGACTTGGTCATATAACTTGGTTCGTTTTCTCTCGGCTTTGCGCAGTGTGGTGAAGACGACTTCTAGGACATCGAAGGTATGGTGTTGTTTTGTTTCACTGCATTATGGTTTGTTTGTTTCCTGCTATGGATATCATATTTATCATCCATTGAATCATTTTGTGGTTGTAGGTGATAGGGGTGGCGAAGAGGGACCTAATCTGTAGATTTGGAAACAAACCTTAACAAAGCCATACCTTATGGTAATCCTGCTAACAAGATTTCACTTGGCACCTCTCTGCTTCATTGTGGATAATGAGTTTGATTTCATCATGGTTGGGGTTTTTTATTGAGTCCGGAAGAGCTCTAATTTTGTGCAGCGATAGAATTGGATTTTAAAGTGGGGTTTTGAAATCCTTTGGGATAGAGCTTATATAGATTTGGGTTTTTGTAGTTATAATGTTGTTTAGCTGTGAGGAGAAACTTGGTGCCTTGGCAGGCTCATTGTATAATTTTTTTAACTGTTTGAAGATGTATAACATGCCACGGAAGTACCATTTCTTGCAATGGTGCAAGGTCGTAAGCAGCTGACTGTGTAAATTATTTTAAATTATTTAAGACCCTGAGTTGTGAATGCATTTTGTGTTTATGATTGCAATGGTTACTAAAAAATGGACTGCGTGTATTTTTCATTTGTTATAAGTGTTGGGTTTATTATAATGTTGCGTTTCAATCCTGGGTTATTCTTTATGTGGAATTTTCCTTTGACGATTATAATAGTTAGAATGATGACTACCCTGTCAGGTAAATGGATTTGGGACGATGCCTTACATGGCGTCAGTACTCTCCATCGTCATTGTGATAGAGAAAGGGAAATTAGACTTACAATTGGTGTTTATAATGCATAAATGCATATTTATTATGGATTGTTGGTTTATTATGTAACAGGGTTTGTAATATTATAGAACTGTAAATTCTTTTAGTAGAGAAGATCGAGGCCATAGATTCTGTGTATAAGTGTTGTAATTTTTATAAGGGTATTACGACCTATGTGTTGAAATATTTGTTTGAGAATACAGCCCGCATACAACTGTGTGTAGTGTGGCTTTGTGTAATAGTAAAAATACCTCACACGATTCGATTCTGGGTCGTTTGCTGTATTGGGGGTTTATTTCAAGGATTACTTTGCATAAACATTATTATGATTGAGAAACATGTTTTTATGTTTACGAAATGGAAATGTTTGTCTACAGGATTCATTCATGTGACCTTTGTGCAAAGGCTTGGTTATTATATGATTTATGTGTATTATTGCCGTGGTTTTTATTATGGCCTACGATTTGGCTTGGATGCCTACCAAGGTCGATACTACTACTTATGTGTATCTAAGGGTTTTAAATTATCAGAGTAATGATTTTATGGTTGTATGTTAACTCATCGTCGTAAATGAACTATGCGAGGCCTTTTTAATACTTAGATAGTTCGATTTGTTTACTTGATGCAATGGATTTATATTATTGTTAATAATGTTCTTGTTTATATTTAGTAGATATAGATGGTGTCTTGTTTATAAAAATTTGGACCATTGAAGGGTCTCAATTACTTGAATGTTAGAAGGTTTATAATGATACTTCTTTATACAGACCTCGTAAAGGTCTTCGCTAGTTTTTATCTTAGATTTTAGTGTGGGATATTTATAATTTGTGCTTAGATGTAACTATTTTGTTGTACATTAGATTTATAATTCTATTTCATAACTTATTAGTATATTTCTATATTTACCAATAGTATACTCGTTATATACTAGTAGTATATTGATTTGTTTCTTGTTATTATAATTAGATGATGCTAAATTAATTCTAGGTCTTAAATGAAGCATAGATATGGAATAGCATTTAATTGAGCATGACTCTGCTAACAAATGAAATATGTTAGTATAGTATATAGGCCAAAGTACAGCTAGGTAATAGATATGAAATAAAACCTAGTTTATAGGAAACACATATTAATATTAAGAACAATACATAAGCAAAACTAGGGTGCAAAACCATTGAATATTTATACATGAATTACTATTGCAGAAGTAAACTAAATGAACAAACCCTCGATAAATAGCATAGGAAATAAATTAAAGCCTATGGTTATTATTTAAAATGTAAATATTTGCCTAACATAGCTAGCATTTAGTCCAGAAAAAAGGAATAGGCGGTCTAGGGATTCATACCTGTAAATTGAAGTTCCTTTAATGGATAAAACCTTCACACTCGAATAACCAGCATTAACAATTCATCAGAATACTCTCACTTATGTATTAGATGACCGAATAACTTGGAAACTACCATGTTCCACCGAACCATGACCCAAAATTGTTCCTGGTTTCAATCCGAATCTCTCCAAGTTGGTTCCAACATGCAAGTAGCTTAGAGCTCCTAAGGTAAGGTTTCCTGGCTGGTATATCAGGTTTGGAGTAGTTCTCCTTTTTCCCTTTAAGAAAAATGTTCTCCAAGAATTCACTTGAGAAATAAATAGGGAGAACAATGACTCCCCAAAAGATAGATCAACACCCCAAGCCTTCCCTTGGATTGAGACTTTATAAACATAATTTTCAGTCAAAGGGGAAATTAAATCAAGATTCCTTGATTTATTGATTTAACTCTTTTTAATTAATTTGGGTAATTTTTAATACTTTAACTTAGAAACTTTTAACTAGTTCCTAGTTAGACTTTTGTATGCAGTATACTATTTATTATCTTTTAGTAATAAATAATAATGGATGGAGGTTTTCCTTCTTTCTTTCATTATTAATAATATTACTATATTTATTCTTTATACATACCAGGTATGAAATACATAATAATATAACATTTATTAACATTTGTCTTTGGGCATCATATACCATGATCCCTAGACTTGTGACACTTCTTCATTAAGGTAAAAAAGGTAGATGGCTAGGTCTACTAGGCTAGGAAACTCTAAACAACCTTGCATGTTGGATTCCCTGATATAAAATGGTAGTTATTCAGTACTTGATAAGAATACAGAAATTCCAAATTTCAATTTATCATTTATAAATAAGTCTGATGAGATCAATATTTTTCTCTAGTCGTTTTCACTCAGGAATTATTAATTCTTTTCAGCAACCCCTAGCACTTACCAGAGCCCACACTCAATGCTAAAAATAGGGAGTTACAAACTTAGTGAAATTCTAGAGCTCTTCACTCAACATTAATGCTAGGATGTACTTGTACGATACACCTAGGGATACACTGGCCAAGGATCCGATATTCCAATGCTAATGCTCAACATCAACATTGAAGGATCCACGGCTTATGCCCAACACTTCCAATTATATTTTCATTTGTTCTAGAGATTCTCGCTCAACAAAAATGTAAGTATGCATGTGCTCCAGAGCTCCTCGCTCAACACAAAACATCTCATTAATCATGTGCTTCATAGTCCACACCCAACACAAATAAGCATATATATATATATATATATATATATATATATATATATATCACATCAATAATTGGCTTCCACCCAATATATAAAACAAATCATCATGTTCATATGCAGTGGGGTCTTCGACCCAATATATAAAAATAAAACATCAATATAACATCACAATCAATAGGCACATGCCGATAAGTGTTAGGTCCAAAATTCGGGGTATTACATATTATCTATAGCCTTAGCCTAAAATCTATGCATAAGATTATAACTTAATTATGATTGCTGAAACTTTAAATAATATAACATAAAACAAAACTACAAACAAACCAATACCTACCAAGGCCTATAGGCACGAATTATAAACCACAATCATATTATCTACTATAAACATAAGGAATCAAACTTAAAACCTAATTCAAAACACTTTATCAAATATCATATCCATTAAGAGGTTACAGTATTGAATCCTATGGGAATTCATGCCAAAAAAAAATATCCACACACACATCACTTTAAACCCACGCATCCTAGGATTGAATCATGTGGGATCATGGCTTTAAAATAGAGGTTACATCAAAACCACGACATGCATCAAATCATGTAGGGTTTGATTTGTAAAATTTATTAACGTTGTAATAACTTACAAATTTTCCACATAATCTACTTTAACGAAATTAAAATGCAAGAAGGAGTAACCATAATCAAAATCATTGCCTTGTCAACATTCCACACACATAATTTTAAACCCACGCAACCCAGGATTGAATCCTATGGGCTCATGGATAAAAAATAGAGGTTACATTGAAACTACGACAGACATAGAATCCTGTAGGGTTCGATTTGTAACATTTATCAACACTGTAATAATTTACAAGTTTTACACATAATCTACGCTAAAGAACTTAAAGTGCAAGAAGGATTAACCATAATCAAAATAGTTTCCCTGTCAACATTCCACACAGTAATATAAGTAAAATATACCCGGTACATTTCTTCATCAAGGCTCACGACCGAGAAGTAACACTCATCCATTAACATAATCCATGTAAAAAGAACCATTTTCCACTCTATCACATCTACTAAATCCATTTCACAATGATAAACCAAAGCTCACGGCCATCCCTAAATTAAAATAGATCATTAAAATAAACATTTACCATTAGAAAATACACAGTCGCGAATTGGCAAGAGTGTCATTTCCAACAATGGCAAGCTAAACCAAATATTTTAAATACCAAAACATGAATGCAAGTACAGAAAGAGAAATACATAGAGTCATGGCCTTTCCGAGATAGTGACAGTATCCACAACTAAACCACAGCTGTGAAATTCCCACACTTATACCTTTTATAAATTACAAATAAAACTACATAGTCATGATTCAAGGAACCGTTCCAAGCAATGGTACTACCACCATTTAAGACCCTTCATTAAAACCAAATAAAGAGTTTTCATTAACCAACAAAATCATATTCTTAAGCTACCAACCCATATTAAATTAGAGAGCTAATTCGTGACATCCATTGCCCAAAGGCACCATACCCAAAACATATTAAAACCCCATATCGTCATATGCATGTATGGATTCCCTTTAAATATAAACAAACATTTACACAGTCAAAACCCTTAAAGAAAAACATTCACCATTACAGCACCGAGATCGAGGCTCTGTTAAAGAACATCTAAACACATAGGTAACATGTTCAGACTTGTTGGTATACCCATGAAGGGTATTTCGTTGATAGCCTAGTAATCACGACGACCCACACAATGGAAGCTCTGTCACTTGCAACCAAAGGAATAGAGGGATTTAGAAGTATGCCAATCCTCTAGTTGAAAAAACAAAGTAATAACATTGCAAACCTAGGTGAAGAGAATACCTTCCCAAGGTGTAGAGTGATCCAATCCCTCACGTGGTGTAAAAAAATAGAGAGCTGAATAGAGCATAACAACTGCTATGACAAATGAATCGTTCATCCATGACAGACTAAGGTTAGGGATTGATTTTTCCCCATCCTGAGGAGCATTTACTGCACCACCCTGTGCACCACCAACATTGAAATTTATCCTCATGCCTATAGTTTCGTAAACCCAAACCCAACTTGGTATTGAAAATGCATTGTACATTGAAACCTCCATCATTTGCATCCTTGACTTAGGATAAATCCAGGGTTCATGGAATATGGAATATTCCATGAATGGATCAACATACATATATAATATGATATGTACACTTTAAACACATCATGTCTAAGTCTTATGACTTAAGCCTTTCACATACAGGAATAAAAACATTCAAACCATATAAATACTAACCATAAGAACGAAGTTTATTTAAGTGTTAAAAACACAATAATAATATTAACCAATTAGATGTAGGCTTAAATAAACCCAGCCATGCGTAAACGATAACACTAAAAATAGCAGTAAGATTTTCTAGGATTGGACTTTGGTCCTTTTGACTTCCAAAGCAGTGGAGTAGTTTAGCATAGGTAGCTTGTCAATGTTTAGTTGTCGTATCAAGTGTTTCGTCACCTAATGAGCCTGTAGAAAATGAAGAGGAGTTGCATTAGTTCAACATGAACTAAGTAAATCTTGCAACGTCAAGTAAAAATAGTTACCTCTCCAAGTGATCCTATAGGGGATACAAGTCTCGCCACTCCACCCCTTGACAATTACAAGTTAAGATATGATTTTCCATAAATAAACAAACAAAACTTATAATCAAGGTGTTGAGGCCCAAAAATTCGCAGGCAACAACAGTAAGGGATTCTCCCTAGTCAACGTTCCCAACTAGCCCGTGACTATTTGGAATGGGGAATCCATCCAGTTTGCGGTCCGGCTACCGTAGGTCAAAGTAACAAAACAAAGGCTTTACCGGTTGCGGCCCGGTCCACAGTGTATTTGTATTTTTTGACTTAATGTATAAAATGAAAGTGCCTAACTAAATGCAGGGTGATAAGGATGCAGGGAGCAGTCACAATGTGATATGCGGGCTCTTACCTCTCGTCTTAGCCCTTACCAGCATCTAAATCACATTAACAAGAAAATAAACTAACTACCTAATCTATCCCTAGGGAGCAAGGTTATCATTCATTGGTGAGAAATATAATTTATGCATGCATTATAAAAAGCTACAGATAGCTGACACTTCTTTCAAGACACATGAACAATTACTGATATTTGGGCAACCAAATAGCCAATTGCTTATGAACAGCTTCTATTACTCACATTGGAAAACAACATAAAATATACTAAAGAACATTCACCAAGAACATAGGTTCAAGAAATTAGAACAATCTCACAGTTAATGAGACACAGCTGAAAACAAAATAGTTCCCCTTCAACATTGCTCATTTAATTACATTTGATGCATTCCATATCGCACTTTCTCCAACAGGAAAAATTGCAGTCTCTGATTGTAAAACGAAATAGTTCCTCTTACAAGCAAATCGTTTACAAGTTTTTCCAGGGAAAAAGCCCTTTCTAAATTCTAACTTTCAAGTATTTAAACTATAGCCGCAGACCATTTGGGCTACCCCCCAAATGGATGACCTTTCAGCTCCCTAATGCTTCATATTCCTTTATCTTTTCTACGCCTGCCCATGATTGGCTAAGTAACTGCCAGACCTTTCAGAACTTCTCCTTTGTCACCTTTCATTTTGTCCTTTCTTTGGTTTGTCCATCTTACAATCCTACTGGTTTCGGCTCTACCTTCATCAAATGGTTTGCCTCCCTTGACCTCTCTCTGGAAAATACCTGTAATCAAATGATAAGCATCATTTGTGGGAAACGTATTTAAACCACAGCAGCAAACTAAACTGACTGAATGGCTAATCCATAGGAAATGGTCAGGTGCACCACCGTCATTTTTACAAAAGCCGACTATACTACCTCGCTCTTCTCCAGGCTTGTGATAACAAAACCAACGGCGGAAATCGGGAGGAAACCAACATCGGAAGCCAAATGGCTTTCCCGGCCACAACGACGGAAGAGTCAATGCTACCGGCATGCAACGGGAGGGAGGGAAAAACTTTAAATCGGAAATCAGACGGTTTTCCCTTTCGGAAGCTCAATGAATTTGAGAGCCGCAATGATAGAAGGGAATGCTAAAGACACATGCGACCGATGGGCAGGAACAACTTTAAATTGGAAGTCGGAGCACTTTGCGCTTCGGGGGCTTAACCACTTTGGGAGCCGCAATGGCAGAAAAGAAATGACTACGGCCAAGCGATTAAAACAAAAATACACATCGGTAGTCGGAGCAATTCGACCTTCGGATGAAGAATCGATTTAGGAGCCACAACGACAGACAATAAGACTGGCGCATCAGACAGCGGACTGCTTTAGGCTTCGGAAGCTTAGTTGCTTTGGAGCCGCAACGGCGGAAGCTAAAGAAGACTACAGCCCCCGATCAAAAATGAAAAATGCTAAGTGCTTAAGACCTTGAATTCCATCAACGGAAAAGACTGCTTCCGAAACGGTGGCCCTTTGACAAGCAAATCAAACTTAAAATCCACGATCCAATACAACTCAAAAACATAGGAAACCATTCAAGAACCAGGACGAGTGTTATTAGCCTTCCATAATTATTCAAATCAAAATGTGACCAACAACATATCATGGAGCACACGATTAACGATAAACGCTAAATCAAAGGGAGGGGCCCAAAATTTTAAGAAATTTAGGGAGAACGGTTGCGGCGGCAACAAATGGTGATTACCTGGTGAACCTAGAACTATGGGTGATCATTCTTTGAGTGGCATACTGTTCAACAACAAATGCATCTGTCAAATTCTTCCAACTATCTGGATTTCTCAAACGACAGAAGTGTGTACCTTTAATCATTGATCATAGTCCAATTTGGGAAAGTGGAAACCAAGATTTTCAAGTCCAGATAACTCTGTTGAGGCTAGAGGATGAGTTTCATTATTAATTTTATTTTCAGGTCGCTGACAGCTTGGACACCACAGGATTTTAGCGCATGGTAAACAGAAATGCCCGTTTGTTCCTCATTCCCATGCCATTTTAGCACCTTTTGTGCCTTTGGACTTTTGTCTCCTGTCATATGAGTCCTCCTGCATGCCTTTCTTACTGAATTTTAATTCAGGATCCTCTATCCCATAGTGTCCTTTTGTGTGAGCGGCATACTTTATGTTTCATCTCACGGACATAGAGGATCTTTCGGCAATTTAGTACTTATGATTCAGCATTTACTTTAATGTATGATGCTTTCAGAGGAGTTTTTTGACTCTTATTTTCCTTTTGGCATTCGTTTCTTGGCACGGGATCATTTATACTTAACATTTTGTTCACCTTGCTTCTTTCCATGGGTCCTCTGCTATCGCCCCTTAGAAGATTTTAAGTGTGAAGTGGGTGGAGCCTCAACATAGTATTCTGGACTCTTTGAATCCAGTTTATTTCATAGGGGTTAAGCAGGACTTCAATGCACATGGAGCTATTCGAGAAAACTACTAAAATGGAAGAAGTTCTTTCAGATAAACAACAACACACAGTCTGATACCCAAAACGTTTATCAATCCCAAAATTTTGGGTGTTCCCCATGCAACTGCAGGTTTGCTCCCCTTATTGAAATCAATAAAACTTGAACTAAAACAAACTGAAAAAACATGACTCGAAAGACAGTCGAACAACTTATTTATATACAAGACAGAGGAATTAAAACAAACTCAGGAAAAATACGGCTTGAGGACCAAACCATTTACTGGTAAGTTCTCTTCCCATCCTTGCAGATCTTGCAACTTATAAGTAGAAGGGCAAAGTTTTGCCGCTATCTAATAAGGGCCTACCCATAACTGCTGGAATTTAGTGTGCTTTCCTTTCTCATCATGGGGGTGATCCCATTTGAGGACTAAGTCTCCTACTTCAAATTCTTTTGTTCCAGCTTTATGCTTGTTGAACCATCTCTTAACTAACTCCCGTTGTTGCTTAAAGCGTTCTCTGGCTTTAGATCTAGCCTCTTCTACCTTTAGGAGATTATATATTCTTATTTGCAAAACTTCATCATCCGACCCCCTGGACTCTTGAGCTAATATGGAAGATGGTAGCATGATATTGGGAGGAAGGATGGCTTCTTTACCATAGAACAGGGTATATGGAGACACTCCAATCTCAAACTTGGGGGTGACCCTATCGGCCCAAAGGGAATTTGGTAATGTTGAGTGCCAACCCCTCTGGTTTTCTACCACAGTCTTCTTTAAAATTCTAATTAGATTTTTGTTGGAGGATTCAGCCAGGCCATTTCCTTGTGGATAGTAATTAGCAGAATAATGCAATTTTATCCCTTTGTAATTAGCAAAAGTAGTCAATTTAATTGATGAAAAGTACTTAGCATTATAAAAAACTAACGAAACTAGAACTCCAAACTTGGTCATGATGTGGTCTTGTAGGAAGCTGATGACCTCGTCTTCATTTATCTTGTGTAGTGGGATGGCTTTGACCCAGCGAGTGAAATAATCAGTAGCGGTCAGAATGTACTTGTGCTGCAAAGAGGAATTTGGTTTTATTTATCCAATAATATCCAGCCCCCATTGCTCGAATGGCTCCGTGATCATCACAGGATTTAGAGGTGCTGCTGCTTTAGGCTGTCTCGCACTACACCTTTGGCAAATATCACACTTCCTGACATGTGCGTGTGCATCTCTAAAGAGGGTAGGCCAATAGTAACCTTCCCTGAGGATTTTCTGGGATGTGGTATCCCCTGAATAATTCCCTCCAGCAGGACCGTCATGCAATTCTGCCATCACTTTCTTCGCATCTTCCTTTTCTAAGCATCTGAGAAGAACCCCGTCATAATTCTTTCTAAATAAGACTCCTTCAACAAGTTGATAGGAGGCTGATTTAAGACGCAACGCTCTTCTTTTCTTGGAATTCCAATGTTCTGGCAACAACCATGCCTACAGGTAATGCACAAGGTCTCTATACCAGGACTCGGGAGTTGTAAACAAAGGACATACCTCAATTACATGTAATTCAGCTTCATCTTCCCAGGCTTGTTCTTCATTTTTTCCATTTTCAGTCATCTGTTTGCATAACCCTTGTCCTTTAACTATAGATTTTGTCTTGAACTCAAACTCATACTCTTGAAGACCTGTTACCCAGTTGCCTCTTCTTTCTCCCAACTCCTTCTGTATAAGAAGAGACCTTACAACTGGGTAGGGGATGATTACCTTGGTCCTATTTTTTAAAATATAGGGTCTGAATTTTTTTACTGCCTTGAATACAGCGTAAGCTTGTTTATCAACAGCTGGGTAGTTCAATTCGGCCCCCTGTAAACCAGTACTCATAAAGGATATTGGGAATTGATCCCCCCCATCTTCCTTTTGGGTGAGCACAGCTGCTAGTGAATCATCGGATGCAAAGGTATACAAGATAAAATCTTTGTCAAAATTTGGGCTTTTCAAGGATGGTGCATGTGCGACAATAGTTTTGATTTTGCTGAATGCGCTCTTCTCAATTTCAGTCCACTTGGATAGTGCATTTTGCTTCACCATCTGCTGTAGTGGTTTGACAATCTGAGCAAAATCAGGCACAAACCTTCACACGAAATTTATCATTCCTATAAATGATTGTGTCCCCTTTTTATTATGGGGCAAGGGAATTTGTTCAATAGCTTTAATTCTTTCTGGATCTATAGAGATTCCTTTCTTCTAAACTATGTGACCCAGCAACTTGCCCTCCGTGACAGCGAACACACACTTCTTAGGATTGAGTGAGATGCTGTATTTATGGCAGCGTTCAAAAATTTGCCTTAAGTGAAACGTGTGGTATTCTCTTTGCTTCGATAATATTGTAATACCGTCAAGGTATACTACAACACTTCGGCCAATCAATCCACGGAAAGCTATGCCCATAGCTCTCTGAAAGGTTGCTCTAGCATTTATAAGCCCAAAGGGCATTCTCCTGTAGGTGAAGGTTCCCCATTTGGTCCTGAACATTGTCTTTAATCTGTCTTCTTCGACTACTAATACTTGATTGTAGCCAGAAAAACCATCTAATAATGAAAACAGTTCAGAAGCTGAAACCATTTGTAGCAGTTGCTCCATTGGTGGAACAGGATAGTTATCTTTGTCTGATGCACGGTTTAGGTTTCTGAAATCCATGCAGAGTTTGATTTCTCCCGACATTTTCCTTACTGGTACCAGATTTGATACCCACTCAGAGTGTCTAACTTTGAAAATGATTCTAGCATCCAATAATTTCTTCACTTCGCTCTGAATCAGTGGTTCCAATTTTGGATGCATTTTTCTTAACGGTTGATGATATGGCTTGACGCCTACTTTAATGGGGACGATATGTTTGATGATGCTAGTGTCGTATGTTTTCAAATCTTCGTACGTACATGTGAAAACATCTTTATATTGTTTAAACAAACTGACGAACTTGTCTCTTTCTGTCGGTGAACAACATTTGCCGAGATTCACAAATTTAGGATTCGTTTCAGTCCCTAAATTAATCATCTCGAACTGCAGAGATGAGCTGTGGGTCTTCACATTGGCTGGTCTTCTGAACTTTTCATTTAAATCAAACATTTTTTCTAACGTTCTGACACCTTTAGGAATGAAATTGTCATATTTCATTTCTGGCCGATGTTCCTCATCATCTATAATGGCTCCTTTAAAGACCTCATCATTTGTCAAGCATTCTATTATTTGCTGATCATCGTCAAACACTCGCAAGTTGGTGATCATATCTGTTACTGAGGGCCTTAAAAGTAGTTCGACAGAACATCGATTATTAGTGGGTACGAGGCTAGTGGCTGATGTGGCCAACAGGTCAGCTACTGCGTTTTTAAGCCTTGGAATTGAAATAATATTGAATGCATTAAAACATTTAAGCAAATTCCCATACCTCATTCTGGTAAGCCTTTAAGTGAGGGGAAACACAATGTATTTGATTCCAGATTTGTTTCACAATAATTTCATAATCCCCAAAAACTTTTAGATTACTTACCTTTAATTCAATCGCTTTCTTTTGTCCTTGCACCAGTGCTTCGTACTCAGCTGTATTATTAGTACACTCAAACTCTAATCTACATGAAAGGAAATGTTTATTCTTTTGGGGGTCGATCAGGACACAGCCAGCCCCTAACCCCTCTAATCTCTTAGAGCCATAAAAAAAAAAGTCCAAAAATCACTAGCTACTGAAGGTAAATCTAATCCTACTACTAAGTCTACTATTTTACAGTCAATCTCATCTGCCTGTGAGAAACGAAGGAGATCAGGCTGAGTGTCTGATGTGTTGCTGGCTTCTTCTGCTTGGTAATTTCTAGGTTCCAACTCAATAAAATAGTTTCCCAATACAGAATCCACTGGTACATTCTTCTCATCCAGTTGAGTAACATTGTACTTCATGTGAGGCTCTCTTAGAATCTTAATCTGGTTCGGACTCCCTTTGTATGGAAACCATAGATGTGACCAATCTGAGGTGAAATATCCATTTAATTTGGCCGACCAATCTCTGCTCGGGACAAGACCCTAAGCGTCTGGTATATCAGCCACCACGATGTTGATAACTTGGCATACTTTGTCATTGGATGCCAGACATACTAGGACATCTTCCATCTCACCAATTACCTTTGCATCTGTCCTATCCAACTGGACAACCATCCACGTGGATGGATTAGGCTGCCCATTTATCCTTTTACAGACTGATATGGGCATGACATTAACTGACGCCCCTGAGTCTACCAGACAATTGTGCACGTTATGATTAAAAATTTCAAATGTGAGGAGGAAAGGTGGATGTTTGATTTTATACTTACCTCCAACACTGGTTTCTCCAATTTCTTATTCTTCCTGAAGTTGATTATCCGTGGGCAGCTTCTCATCCGATGCTTCAAGTGCTTTCAGCAGTCTTTCTTTTTGCTGTGGCACTTTACACATTTCGAGTAGCGGAACATTCACTTTTACCTTCTTTAAATCCTCCACGATGTCATATTCCATCGGCTACTCAATGTGGTGAGGTTTATTAGCATTCATCTTTTCTTCGCTTGGCTTGGCCCGCGCGTCATTCTTCCTAGGATCTTGGCTGGTAATAGTGAATTATGGGACTATATCAGCTGAGGGTCTGTTTTGAAATTTCTTTATATTTCTTTGCAGCATTTTGATCTTTAGCAGTATAATACTGTTGTCTTTAATCGGCCCTTGGCTCCTCGTGGCTACGTTGATTTCCTCTTCAGCATCAAATAAGGAAATGAAATTCCACAAAGCCATAGTTTCCTCTTCTTGCTCATTCGTTGCAGTGGTACTTTCTTTTCTTTCCTCATATCCTTCTTCGGTTAATATAGAATCCAACATTTGGTTCATGACCAACGTCAATGAATTTATCCATTGTGGAAAATTCTTCTCGGAGTGGGGTTGTTGGTGGAAAGTGCAAAAATTTTCCATCCCTATATCTATCAAATTCATAGATGTTGTATTATGCGGAGGAGGTTGAGACTGATGGTTATCCTCTCTTTTCTTATAATATGGCTTATAAAACTTTTGTGCTTCCTTTTCTTTCTCCATATCTATGATTTTGTTGGAAAGCTTCTGCATCATTTTGGCTATATTTTCCAAATCTGGCAACTTTTATTCCTTAGTCTTAGTAAACAATAAGGATTTTCTTCCCGCACCTTTCTCTCCTTATTGTTCTGGATAATCTTCAATACTTTCTCTTTCATCTTCCACTACCTCTTCCTCTTCATAGGTTTCTGTCAAAGTAGGCTTGGCCCTACCTTTGGCAAACATGGCCAAATCAGGGCCTAAAGCTGAAGTATAATATTCAATCAATAATTTGTCCACAGGTTTATTTGTTTCAGAGAAATTCTTGAGATATGCTGCAAACCTTTGTGTGAAACTGTGCACCTTTTCTTTTCTTTCTTTCTTTCTTCAACATGCACAACCCTTTCATGAGAGCTGCATGAGTTTTCTGAGTTGCATACTTACTTCTAAAAATTCTTTTGAAGGTATCCCAATCATGGATAAAGTTGGCATGAAACCCAAAGTACCATGATGTTGCAGCCCCTTTAAGGGTATGCGGGAACAATATGAAAACTACATCTTCATACTCCCCAGCCCTTAATCCTTCAATTGCCAAGTAAAAACTCTGTAGGTGATCATCTACTAGTATTTTCTCATTGGGGTCGAACTTGGGCAACATCTTATCAAAGGCTTGAGGTAGATCGTGCAATGGAGGTGTCAGGTTTAATGGTGATCTGGATCTCCATGCAGGTGGTGGATTTTGTGGGTTAGGTGGTGGATTAGCATTTACTCCTGCCATGAGTCTAGGTGGGGAGTGAGGAGGTGAGCCAATAGGAGTGCGAGCAGGAGAACTGTGAGGGGTATTTCGGCCTTCTTGGTTCAAAGGCATTACAACTTCTTGTAAGGCTGTTTCTACAAGTTCTTCCCAGTCTCCAACCAACACTGAGTCTTCCACCACATGACGATATTTCTTTTTATATTCTCTTCTGGGAAATTCGGGGATGATTGGCAATCCTCCAATATTCTTTACATATGCCCTGGTGTGTCTTCTCAGATCATTAACAATTTCATTGCCAACAGAATATAGATGTTCTCTTTCTTCCGAAATTGGATTATGAAACCCACTGCTTTCAGAACTGTTACCAGTGGAGTAATCTCAGGAAAACAGATTTCCTCGGCCATCCATACACTGGCGGCCCTCCTCCGAGCACAAAAACTGTTGAGGCCCGAAAATTCGCAGGCAACAACAGTAAGGGATTCTCCCTAGTCAATGTTCCCAACTAGCCCATGACTATTTGGAATGGGGAATCCGTCCAGTTTGTGGTCCAGCTACCGTAGGTCAAAGTAACAAAACAAAGGCTTTACCGGTTGCGGCCCGGTCCATCGTGTATTTTGTATTTTTTGACTTAATGTATGAAATTCAAGTGCCTAACTAAATGCAGGGTGATAAGGATGCAGGGAGCAGTCATAATGTGATGCGCAGGTTCTTACCTCTCGTCTTATCCCTTACCAGCATCTAAATCACATTAACAATAAAATAAACTAACTACCTAATCTATCCCTAGGGAGCAAGGTTATCATTCATTGGTGAGAAATATAATTTGCGCATGCATTATGAAAAGCTACAGAGAGCTGACACTTATTTCAAGACACATGAACAATTACTGATATTTGGGCAACCAGATAGCCAATTGCTTATGAACAGCTTCTATTACTCACATTGGAAAACNAGGCTCAAGAAATTAGAACAATCTCACAGTTAATGAGACACAGCCGAAAACGAAATAGTTCCCCTTCAACATTGCTCATTTAATTACATTCGATGCATTCCATATCGCACTTTCTCCAATAGGAAAAATTGCAGTCTCTGATTGTAAAATGAAATAGTTCCTCTTACAAGAAAATCGTTTACAAGTTTTTCCAGAGAAAAATCCCTTTCTAAATTCTAACTTTCAAGTATTTAAACTACAACCGCAGACCCTTTGGGCTGCCCCTCAAACGTATGACCTTTCAGCTCCCTAATGCTTCATATTCCTTTATCTTTTCTACGCCTGCCCATGATTGGATAAGTAACTGCCGGACCTTTCAGAACTGCTCCTTTGTCACCTTTCATTTTGTCCTTTCTTTGGTTTGTCCATATTACAATCCTGCTAGTTTCAGCTCTACCTTCATCAAATGGTCTGCCTCCCTTGACTGATCTCCAAAAAATACCTGCAATCAAATGACAAGCATCATTTGTGGGAAACGCATTTAAACCACAGCAGCAAACTAAACTGACTAAATGGCTAATCCATAGGAAATGGTCAGGTGCACCACCATCATTTTTACAAAAGCCAACTATACTACCTCGCTCTTCTCCAGGCTTGTGATAACAAAACTAACGGCGGAAATCGGGAGGAAACCAACATCGGAAGCCAAATGTCTTTCTCGACCGCAACGGCCGAAGAGTCAATGCTACTAGCACGCGACGGGAGGGTGGGAAAAACTTTAAATCAGAAATCGGATGGTTTTCCCTTTTGAAAGCTCATTGACTTTGAGAGCCGCAATGGCCGAAGGGAAGGCTAAAGACACGTGCGACCTGTGAGCGGGAAAAAATTTAAATCAAAAGTCGGAGCACTTTGCGCTTCGGGGGATTAACCACTTTGGGAGCCGCAACGGCGGAAAATAAATGAATACAGGAAAGTGATTAAAAGAACAATACACATCAGCAGTCGGAGCAATTCGACCTTCGAATGAAGAATCGATTTAGGAGCCGCAACGGCAGAAAATAAGACTGACGCATCAGACAGCGGACTGCTTTAGGCTTCAGAAGCTTAGTTTCTTTGGAGCCGCAACGACGGAAGCTAAAGAATACTACAGCCCCAATCAAAAATCAAAAACACTAAGTGCTTAAGACCTTGAATTCCATCAACGGAAAAGACTGCTTCTGAAACGGTGGCCCTTTGACAAGCAAATCAAACTTAAAATCTGCGATCCAATACAACTCAGAAACATAGGCAACCATTCAAGAACCAGGACGAGTGTTATTATCCTTCCATAATCATTCAAATCAAAATGTGACCAACAACAGATCACGGAGCACACGATTAACGACAAACGCTAAATCAAAGGGAGGGGCCAAAATTTTAAGAAATTTAGGGAGAACGGTTGTGGCGGCAACACAAGGAATTAAGGTATAATTGAATGTACATGCACATGCATGATAATAAATAATAAATGAACAGTATAATCATATAAATCAAATCAAGTAACATAAACACATTATAGAATTACATTAGTATTCACATCGGGAAAACATCTAGAAACAATAGGAACAACTTACGAAACTTCGGTTTCACAATCAAAGATCAACACATTCCGCAGAAGATAAGTTAATGTCTAGTTTCAAATAAAATTATTAGGTAGTAATTAACTAGCCTAATAAAAATAAAATTATTTTGAAATTTTAGGGACATTACAAGTGGTATCATAGCCCATTTTCAACACTAAGAGACCTAATGGGCATGCCAGACATTCATTGCAAAAAATAAAGTATGTTTTAAATTTTGTTATCTAACAAAAAAATTTCCTGTTATTAAAATTTTTTGCAATTACAAGATTAAAAGAACGGTTCAGATCATGACCACAACGTAGGACAACAACTAACAAGAAAAGTTGAATACCTCCACACAGGAAGCAGAATTGGTGGTTGAACTAAATTCTGATATACTAAAAACCATACAAAGTATTCAAGTAGACTTATAGATATTCAAAGATGATAATCTGAATGAAAGAAGGGAACAACAAGTAATTAATGAATCCTTTCTATGGAAAATGATGGAAGGAAGCCCGCAGGGAAAATCCACTCATTCAACCGACAGGTTCAAGAAATAATTCTATCATAAACGGGCCAGCAGCCCAAGAGAAGAAGGAAAAGAAGATCATACCCCTGAACCTTCAGAAACAGATTGTCACAATATTTCTAGTGATGATTCTCTTTCTCCTTGTAGAAATAAATAGAGAAATGATGACAATTTCCAGGGAGAATTTAGGAAGATAAAATCCCCAACTATTGGAAGAGAAATGAACACATGGGAGAAAGTTGAAGAATGGATTTTAGGTATCACCAAATATTTCCAAGTACATAACTACTCTAGTGAGATGAAGGCCCATCTAGAGATCTATAATTTAAATGGAAAAGAAACTAGATGGTGGAGAGACCTAAATCATACCAAGAAAGATGTGGGAAGAGAAATCAGATGGAGTATTTCCGCAAAAAATTTCAGTAGAAATACATGTCGAAAAGGTTCTTCGACAGAAAGGTGAAATAATTTCATGAATTAAGGATGGATTCCATGACTATGGATGATTTCATTAATAGATTTTTGGATATGTTACATTATGTTTCTTACATAAAGGATGAGAAAGTGAAAATAGAACAATTTTTAGGATGTCTTCCTCCCAACTTTTGGAGGAATATTGAATATGACATGCCTAAAACATTGGACACCACCCTACACAAAGCTAGGATTTTATATGAGCATGGACAACTGAGGCAATATAACACCAACAGAAGTAGAGACAGGTCTAAGACTTTCTCATACAACCACAAACTGGGTTTCACCCAGCCACCTTACAGAAAATAGAACAACAGCTTTCCAGCCAATAAAAAATTTAACAGAACCGATACAAATCCATATGTCCCAACTCCAAATTCTAGAAAACCAACAGCAAATGGGGGATCCAATGTTGCCTTGCTACAAATCAAATGCTGGAAATTCCAAGGGCCCCATTATGTCCGAGACTGTAAGAACAAGACCAATGGAGTATTGCACAACTTACAAGAAGAACAAAAAATAGAGGACATAGCTGGAACACCATAGATTTATGCAGTCTTGGATGGCCGATAAGAAGACCGTCAGACTACCATGGTTGAGATAGAAGGTAAGGTTTCCAACACTTCTATTTCAATATTGATTGAACCCGGTGCTTTTCGGAGCTATGTATCTCCTAAAACTATTGATGTATGTAAACTAGACAAGGTTAAACATGATAAACCTTGGTTGGTGCAATTTTCCATGGGTACGAAATAAAAGGTTTCTATAATAGTTAAATACTGTGAGGTAAAACTCACCAGTTTTCCTACTAGAATAAACATGAACATCCTTCCCTTAGGATTGTATGATATACTTACAGGCATGGAATTGTTGAAACAACACCATGTCATGCTTGATTGCTTACATAAGTCAATAATGTGTACATATAGCTAAGGGAATCCGATAAAGATCCAAGGGATTCCTAGGAAATTTTCCGTAAGAAATATATCCGCTTTACAAGCGAAGAAGTGTATTAGGAAAGGATGCAAACTATTTGCAGTAAAAATCCAAGACATAGAAGATGAAAGAGAACAACACATAGATAAATTTCCAGTTCTCGTATACTTCAAGGACTTATTTCTTGAGGAAACCCCAGGATTACCATAGAAACGAGACTTATATTTTTCCATAGAACTCACATGAGGCTCAGTGCCAGATTTAAAATCCCCTTACCACATGAGAGCACCAGAGTTGGTGGAACTCAAACTGCAGTTACAGGAATTGATTCAGAAGGGATATATTCAACCAATTGTGTCCCCTTGGGGAGAAGCAATACTCTTCATAAAGAAGAAGGATGGTATGATGCAGATGTGCATCAATTACCGCCAAGTTAACAAGATGACTATCAAGAAATGATACCCACTTCCTAGGATTGATGACTTCCTCGATCAAGTAGGAGGAGCCAATATCTTCTAAAAAGATTCACCTACAATCTAGATACCATCAGGTATCGATTCACGATGAATATATTCACAAATCTACATTTCGTACGAGTTTGTAGTGATGCCTTTCAGGTTGACCAAGGCACCCAAAAAATTCATGTGTATGATGAACAATATATTCAGTAGATACATGGATAAATTTATTTTGGTATTTATATATGACATCCTTGTTTACGCTAAGAGTAAAGAGGAACACAAGGATCACCTCCACATAGTGCTACAGGTGTTATGGGAACACCATCTCTACGCCAAGTTTAGCAAATGTGATTTTTACAAACCAAAGATATAGTACTTGGGTCACCTCATCTCTGAGAAGGGGATAGTTGTGGACCTAGAGAAGATTAAAGCCATAGAGTATTGGCCTACCCCTACTAGTGTCACCGACATTATATCATTTTTAATATTAGCCAGATACTATTGAAATTTCATTGAGAACTTCTCGAGGATAGCTTATCTGGTGACCACTTTGTAAAATAAGGAAAACAAATTCTTATCGATGACCAAGTGCGAGGAAAGTTTTCAAAAGCTTAAATAGATTTTGACAACTACACTGATACTATGAATTACAGATATGGATGGGGATTTCGTTATTTGCACGGATGCGAGGAAGAAAGGGCTCGAAGGGTTCCTCTTGTAGAATGATTACGCAATATGCTATGAATAATGAAAGTTAAAGGAACATGAACAAAACTAATCCACCCATGATCTTGAGTTAGTGGCCATCATCCATGCCCTAAATATGTGGAGGCACTACCTCATGGTAAAAAAATTCTTTCTGAAAACATACAATATGAGTGTGAGTTGTTTATTTGAACAACCATATCTAAAATCTAGGAAATCTTGATGGTTGGCTTTCCTCAAGGAGTACCATTTCGAGCTAAAGCATATCAAGGGAAAGGAGAATAAAATTGATGATGCTCTGAGACAATGAGCTCATATGATATATAAGGTGACTTCAATTCAAATGAATTCAAATTTACATGAGAGGATTAGAACGACCAACAGAATTGACCCTTTCTATGTTGAAATCCTCAATAAGGTCCAAGAAGACAAGTTGTTTCAGCAACAAAAAGAGTACAAAGTAGACCAAATGGGACTGCTATGGTCCAAAGAGAGATTCTAGATTTCAGAAGGAGGGAACATCAAGTCTAGCATCCTCATGGAAATTCATCGGACACCCTACTCAGGGCATCTGAGATATCAAAAGATGATATTCGCAGTAAATAAAAACTTTTTCTGGCCTAATTTAAAGGTTGACATAGCGTTGTTTATTGCAAATGTCAAAAATGTCAGCTGGTCAAAGCTGAGCACCAATATCCCTCGGGGTTATTGCATCCATTACCCATTTTGTAATGGAAGTGAGAGGTCATTAGTATGGATTTTATCACAAGTCTACATAAGAGTAAGAAGAAAATTGATTCTATGTTTGTAGTAGTTGACAATTTTTCAAAAGTGGCACACTTCATTCCAGTGAAGTCGACCTACAAGGTAGTACACATTTCCAACATCTTCTTAAAGGAGATATTTAGATTGCATGGGATGCTCAAGAAAATCATCTCGGATTGAGATACTAAGTTTACTATGAACTTTTGGAGATCCTTATTCTTTGGTTTAGAGACATAATTGAACTTTAGTACCGCTTACCACCTGCAGACAGATAGGAAGATAGTACGTGTAAACTTGATTGTAGAGGACATGCTTAGGATGTATTTCATGAAAAACCCCACCAAGTGGGAATATTACCTGCATCTTGCAGAGTTTTCATGTAACAAAGGATACCATACTTTTGCCAAGATGAGTGCCTTTGAGGTACTCTATGGAAAAAAGTGTAGAACATTGATTACTTGGGAAAGCTCAGTGGATTGGCTCATGTTAGGGCCTTACTTACTAAAGGACCTGTAACAATTGGTTACCAAGGTCTAGCCGAACCATAAAGAAGCACAAGACCGTCACAAAAGTTACGTGAATAAGAAAAGAAAAGATAAATATTATCATATAGGTTACCATGTGTACTTGAAAGTAAAATCAAAACGAAGCTTGTTGATCTTGGGAAGGTGTGGTAAGTTAGAACCTAGATTTTGTGGACCCTTTGAGATACTAGCCAAGAAAGGTCCAATGGCATATGAACTAGCTTTACCCACTCACATAAGAGTCCATAATGTTTTCAATGCATCTTGATTAAATAAATATGTTTATGGTACTAAACATGTGACTGATTGGTCCTTATTACAAGTGGAACTTGAAGGAGAGTTTGCACCTGAACCCCTTCATACATTGGACAAGAGAGAGGTGTAGCTTAGGAAGTGCACCATAGTCTAGTTGAAAGTGAAATGGAATCACTTCGAGGCTGATGAGGCTACTCAGGAGAATGAAGCCACCATGAGAAAGGGAAGCCCTGCCTTGTTTCATGATTTCATTCTAAGTCTCTAGAACACCAGGGATGGTGTTGTTCTAAGTGGGGAGGGATGTAATATCCCAAATTTTGACATAACATTTATGGGTAGAAGCCCCATTGTTTATGATGATTACTTTGATGATTTACTTGGTATATTTGGCATAAGACCCTACTACACATGAACATGATGAGATGTTTGATATATTGGGCATAAGCCAATTACATATGTTATATATATATATGATTTAAAGTGTTGGGTGTATACCCTAAAGCACATAATTGATGAGATGTTTTATGTTGAGCGAGGAGCTCTCAAGCACATTGGTATTTGATTTTTGTGTTGAGTGAGAAGATTTGTAGCACATGCGTATTTATAATTGCGTTGAGCGAGAATCTCTAGAACGCATGAGTTATGAAACATTTTTTTTTGAGAATGAATCTCTAAAGAAAATGAAAAGATAAAATTGGAAGTGTTGGGCATAAGCCCTAGAGCCTTCCAAATTGATGTTGAGCATAATCTTTGTAACATTGGATCCTTGGCCATTGTATCCCTAGGTGTATCCTACAAATATGTCTTACCATTAGTGTTAAGCAAGGAGATCTGGAGTTGCACTAAGTTTGTAACTCCCTATTTTTAGCGTTGAGTATGGGCTCTCGATAAGCGCTAGGAGTGACTGAAAAAAATTAATATGTTGACTGAAAATGACTCTGATAAAAAATTGATCTCATCCTACTTATTTTTAAGTGATTAAATGAAATTTTTGAGTTTATGTATCTCATCAAGTATTGAATAACTACCATGTTATATGACGGAATCCAACATGGAAGGAGGTTTATAGTTCCCTGACCTAGTTAACCTAACCCCTACCTAAAGGCCTTATTAAATAAAGTGACTAAGCTAAAAGAAAGGTTTCATATGTTTAGGGATCATGCTATATGATACCTAAGGTTAAAATATTAATAAATGGTATATATATAATTTATACTTGATATGTATAAAGAGTAAGCATAGTAATAATACTAGTAACTATAAGTAATAAAGAAAGGATCCACATGTTATTATTATTACTAATGATAAACTAAATATTAAAATACCTACAAGAGTCAAAGTAGAATTAGTAAAAAGTTCCTATGTAAATATTAAAAATTACCTAAATTAAATGAAAAGGGTTATTTCAAGAAATAAAATGATTCTTGATTTAACTGCTCCTTTTCTTGAAAATTTTGTCTATAAAGACCCAAACCAAAGAGAGGCTTGGGAATGAATGAATCTACCTACCTATCTATCCTTTAGGATTCCATAATTCTACTTGATAATATTCAAGAGATTTCTTGGAGAACAATTTTTCCCAAGAGTAAAAATGAGAACTCATACAAAGATTGATATCCCAGATAGGGAACACTTACCTTAGGAGCTCTAAGCTACTTGCATGTTGGAACCATCTTGGGGCCATCATGATTGAAACTAGGAGCATTTTTGGGAGAAAACATGGTAGTTTCCAAGTTATTCGATTATCTGAACAGAGGCCAGATATGTCTATGAATTTGTTAATGCTGGGTATTTGAGTCTGCAAGATTTTCAGCCATTGAAACAACCTCATCTTACAGGTATGAGGTTCTTGATTTTTCCCTTAGAAATTACACAGGTTTTCTTATTTAAAGAGAAGATTAAATCACGAATGGATATTTAGTATCTGTCTCTTATAAGCTAGGTTATATTTTCTTCATTACTTCTTTCTTTACTTATAGGTTAAATTCATTATTTCCTACCAGATGTATTTCTCTTAACATAGGTTAGGTTATTTTATCTATTCTACCATGCTATTCTAGTTAGGAAAATATATCTTATTCATATTTATAATGATGGAATAACAACCTTTAGTTTTATCTATAGGAGGGTTTGGTTTTTGTTATTTTCTGCATTTTATTTCATTCATTTACAGGTTAAGTTCAGTCTTCTTTGACATAGGTAATTTTGTAAACAAAGTCTAGATTTTTAAAAGTAAAGTTATATTTCCTTTTCATTATTTTCAGGTTGAAAACATAGAAATAATATGGGATATTTTGTATCTACATTTTTTTAACCCTAACTGAGGAAAATTTATCAACCTAGAACTATTTAAAACGAAACCTATATCTTATCTTTGTTCGCATATTTAATATTGCCAGTAGGCTTGTTTTATATATAATCAAAAAAACTATTATGTATAGACTTAGCCTAAAATCTATGCATAAGATTATAACTATAATATGATTTCTCACACTTTAAATAGTATAACATAAAAAAATATGAACAAACCATTTCCAATTTATAAATTCATCACATCATATGTGTTATACACTTGAATGGCACCTCTCCGTCCGAGTGCCGACATCCCTCATGTTGGCACACAAAAGGACACTTATGGATAGAGGTTTGCCCAAAACACTATAGATTGGCTTGTCATGAAATACATTCTTTCACCATCCATATAGTGACTTTGCCATTTTGCCTATATTGAGATGTACTCGCGACTATCATTCTATACAACTCGCGCATCACTCGCGAGTCTCCTATTCAGCAAGTCGCGAATCCATGTATTCGCGAGTTGCGCTTATACATAGTCGCGAGTCACTTGCAGGTTGCTCTACTACATACCCGCAAATGTACCTCTTAACATGAAAACATAAAAACACGTGCTAATGGGAGATTAGTTAAGGTATTTTACTTAATTCTCCTAACTGCTACAACTTCCCCAACCTTCGAGAACTGCCTTATTTCACCCATATAAATACAGGCCTTGGGGAGGGTGTTGAGATACATACTTGGAGAGCAAATTTATGCTAGTGGATTGTTTACAGAAGTCTTTGGAGCAGTGAAACTCAGAATCCTTTGGTGACAGAGGAGTCCTTTTCTCATACGTTTGGTTGTACTCTGAACTTTCTCATTATTGATAATAAAGAGATTACTTCTTCCATATGTGTCTCATATATCTTGGTTTGATAATTGTTTATGCTTCTGTATTTCATATCAGATTTATCTAACCTGCTTATATATATATATATATGAATCAATCTGTACCTGGAAGATTGTATCTGAACAAGTGAAAGAGGAGTGAGCCTTGTATACTTTGGAAGTGGAGCAGATTGGAAGAGGACTAGCAAGGACCGAACTTCATTTAACAAGTAAGGTCTTCTAACTCTCCTATTTCTTATTCTGCACTTTAGAAGTCAATTGTGTGAAAGTGTTTGAGTATGTTGGTAACCCCCAACCTATGATTATTAGGTGCATAATCCTGTACAACAGAACTGACGACTCCGCTGGGGAAGCCTAGATTGCTGTAGGTCATTTCTGTTATCCTGACTAGTTTTGCTTGTGAGTCTGTTTGTGGTTTTTTATCCTGGCTCTTTCTTACTTCAGCGTTTGAAAGTCTTAGGGTTTTTTCTTTTTTTTTGAGAAAAATTCTATACCCATTCGTGGGTTGTTCTACTGAACAGTCACGAGTATAAAGTTGCATTCGCAGGTTGTTATACTGCACAGTCGCAAGTCATTCGCGAGTTGCACTGCTAGACAGTCGCGAGTACTCCTGAAAGTTGGGATTTTTAAAGAAGAGTTTGCTTGTTTCTTTTCTTGCTATAGTCCTTATTTTCTGAGAATAATTTCCTTAAGAATGATGTAGAGTTTTTTTGATTGCCTCAGGTGATCACATCTTAGTGCTTTTCGGAAGCCCTTGAGTCTTTTGTGCTTGGTTTATTTACTGTTTGCTTTCTGGAGTAATTGGCCTGTTTGGGTTGTTGGTGAAAGTGTCTTAGCCCAGATCAGTGATCAGAGTCTTGGGATCTATTTTTCCAGTCTGCTTTCTGACAGTTGCTGGTTTTCACTTGCCTTTTTAGGTCTGCAGTGATATTCGTCATTGTTTGCACCCAAGCTAGGGTTCCTAGCCTGCTTTTCTTTCTGGTCTTTTGGTTCTGTCAGCCTGTTTGCTTCAGTTTGTAGCTTTTATACAGTTTATAAGTGTCAAGTTTCCCCAAGAATTGTGCATTGTAGATGCATTGTATTTTTTTGAGTATTTTTAAACGTGAAAACAAAACATTGTTAATCTTTTGCATTGTAATTTTTGCATAAGTAGTGTTGTTTCATTTTAAAAATATTATCTCAAAAATACAAAAATATATAGGCTTATTTTCTCTTATCAGTGCTTTTAGTTCATCAATACATATTTGAAAAAATGAAAAGAAGTTTATTTTATAGTAGTAGTTTGCTTTGAATGCACCTTACTTTCATTTATTTCTTGCTGAGTCAAAATACCATACAGTATATCACTTCCATTTCCTCTTGAGTAAGAAACAACCCTCTAAAATAAACGCATAAATTAAAATTTACTAGTAAGTTTTATTTATAGGGGCCTTTCACCTACTAGCTTAGGCTAGACTTGTGGGCTAGGGAGTGTAAAATTCCCACAAGTTATAAAGTCAGACGTAGTGGACCTTTCTTTAGGTAAATCCTTGATTCTATCACTGTATCTGGGAAGCTCCTCTCAAACGGGAGTTAAGCACTAGGCCGCGTGGAGGCTTGGACAGAGGAGATAACCCTCCGAATCCTTGTCAAAGCGTAACCCAGGACTTTTGTGCATCTGGGGATTCTGTCCTAGACAGAGTTTCGGGATCAGCTACCCTGCCCATGCATACGAGTTCGGCTGACGACTATCCCCCCAGACAATTGGTATTGTCAAGGTAGCCTTTAGTAAGAAACAACCCTCTAAAATAAACGATTATTAGGTGCATAATCTTGTACAACAATATGCGAGCCATCAAGACCTATGAAGGTATATAGGCATGAATTATAAACCACAATCATATTATCTACCATCAACATAAGGAATCAAACTTAAAACCTAATTCAAAACACTTTATCAAATAGTGTATCCATTAAGAGGCTACAGGATCAAATCGCGTCAGTATTCATGCAAAAACAAAATATCCACACACACATTAATTTAAGCCCACGCAACCCCAGATCGAATCATGTCGACTCATGGCTTAGAACCAGAGGTTAGATCAAAACCATGACAAGCATTGAACCCTTTATGGTTCCATTTGCAATATTTATCAACATTGTAATAATTTACAAATTTTCCACATAATCTACGCTAACGAAATTAAAACACAAGAAATATTAACCACAATCGAAATTGTTTCAGTGTAAAAATTCCACATAGTAATTTAAATAAAATATACATGCTACATGTATTCATCAAGGCTCATGACCGAGAAGTAACGGTCATCCATTAACATAATTCATGTAAAAATAACCACTGTCTACACTATCATAGCTATGGCATCCATTTCGCAATGATAAACCAAAGCTAATGTCCATCCCCAAATTAAAATACATCATTAAAAAAAGCATTTCCCATAAGAAAATACACAGTCGCGGATTGACAAGATTGTCATTGCCAGCAATGGAACGAATGTAAGCTAAACCAAATATTTAAAATACCAAATGAGAAGGAAAGTATAGACAGCGAAGTACATAGAGTCATAGCCTTTCCAATCTAGCGATAGTATCCATGACTAAACCCCAGCTGTGAAATTCCCATATTTATACCTTCTATAAATTACAAATAAAGCTACACAATCACGATTCAAGGCACCATTGCAAGCAATGGTGCTATCACCATTTAAGACCCATCACTAAAACCAAACATGGAGTTTTCATTAACCAACAAAATCATATGCTTAAGCTACCAACCCATATTAAATTATAGAGCTAAGTCGTGGCAGCCATGGCCCGAAGGAACTATACCCAAAACATCTTAAAACCCCATACTGTCATACGCATCTCTGGATGCCATTTGAATATAAAAAAAAATTACACAATCGAAATCCTTAAGACAAAAAATTCACCATTATAGCAGTAAGCTCAAATATCTATTAAACAACATCTAAATGCAAAGGTAACAAGTTCAAACTTGTTGGGACAGGGTTTAACCATGAAGGGTATTTCGTTGGCATCCTGGTAGTCACCATGACCTGTGCAATGGAAGTTCTATCACCTAAAACCAAAGGAAAAAAAATCATTAGAAGTATTATAATCCTTCATCTAGAACAAAAAATTTGCAATGTTGCAAACCCAAGTGAAGATAATACCTTCTCAAGTTGCAGAGCAAACCAATCCATCACGCAGTGACAAAAACTGGAGAGCCAAATAGAGCATAACCACTGTTGTGACAAATGAATTGTTCATCCATGAAAGAGAAAGATTAGGGCTTGAGTTTTCCCCATCTCGAGGACCATATACTCCACCACCCTATCCACCTCCAACGTCGAAATTTCTCCTCATTCCTATAGTTTCATAATCCCAAACACGACTTGGTATTGGAAATTCCTTGTGCATTGAAACCCACATCATTTGCATCGTTGACTTAACATAAAACCAAGGTTCATGGAATATGGAATATGCCATGAATGGCTCAACATACATATATCATATGATATGTACACTTTTAACACATCATGGCTATATCTTATGATTTAATCCTTTCACATACATGCATAAAAAAATTCAAACCACATAAATACTAAGCATAGGAACAAAGTTTATTTAAGTCTTAAAACAACAATAATAATATTAACGAGTTAGAAGTATGTTTAAATAAACCCATCCATGCGTAAATGGTAATGCTAATAGTAGTAGTAAGATTTGCTAGGATATGACTTTGGTCCTTTTGACTTCCAAAGCCATGGAGTAGTTTAGCATAGGTATCTTGTCAATGTTTAACTGTCGTATCAAGTTTTTCGTCACCTAATGAACTTGCACAAAATGAAGAGGAGCTGCATTAGTTCAACATGAACTAAGTAAACCATGTAACATCAAGTAAAACCAGCTACCTCTCCAAGTTGTCCTATAAGGGGTACAAGTCTCCCCACTCCACCCCTTGAAAATTACAAGTTAAGTTAGGACTTTCCATAAACAAATAAACAATACTTATAATCCAGGAGGTAAGCTATAACTGAACACACATGCACATGCATGGTGAGAAATAATCAATGAACAGTATAATCATCTAAATTACATCAAGTAACATAAACACATTATAGAATTACATTAGTATTCACATCGGAAACACATATATAAACAACAAGAACAACTTACGACACTTTGGTTTCGCAAAGAAAAATCAACATATTCTGTAGAAGATAAGTTAATGTCCAATTCAGGTAGAAATTAACTATCCCAATAAAAAAAATTCAAATTTTGGGGACATCACAGGATGTCGTCTATAAAGACCAATTCAAATTTATCTAGGTATTTACTGAACATATTGTTCATCATACACATAAAATCCGTGGGTGGATTGGTCAACCCAAATGGAATTAATACAAACTCACAGTGATTGTATCAGGCCCAAACGGTCATTTTATGAATATATTCATTGCGTATCTATACGTGATGGTAACCGGATCATAGGTCAATATTTTAAAATATATTGGCTCCTCCGACTTGATCGAATAAGTCATTGATCCTAGGGAGTGGGTAATGGTTCTTGATGGTCATCCTGTTAAGTTTGCAGTAATCAATGCATATCCGCATCGTACCATCCTTCTTCCTTCCGAAAAGTATAGGTTCTCCTGAAGGGGACACACTAGGTCGAAACTGACCCTGGTGTCATCTCTATGGAAAAATCTAAGTCTCGTTTCAAAGGTAAACCTAGTATTTCCTCAGGAAATACATCCATAAATTATACGAGAACCGGAAAGTCCTCTATGTGCTTCTCTCGCCCAGCTTCTACATCCTGGATGTTTACTATAAACAATTTGCAACCTTTCCTAATGCGCTTCTTAACTTGTAAGGCAAATACCTGCCTAATGAAAACCTTCTTAGGTATGCCTTGAATCTTTTTCTGATTCGCTTGGTTATCTGTGCACAAGATTGACTTGTGTAAACAATCGAGGATGACATGGTATTGTTCCAACCAGTCCATGCCGATAAGTACATCATACAATCCTAAGGGTAAAATGTTCAAATTTATCCTAGCATGGAAACCATTCAAGTTTACTTCACAATATCTAACTAATTCAGAAACCTTTCATTTTGTACCTGTGGCTAATTATACCATCCATGGTTTCTCATGTTTAACTTTTTCTAGATTACATAAATCAATGATTTTAGGTGATACATAACTTCGGTAAGCACCCGGGTCAATCAAAGTTGAAATAGAAGTGTTTGAAACCTTACCTTCTATTCCTAACATAGTAGCATGATGGTATTCCTGTTGTCCATCCAACGATGGATAAATCCTCGAAGTGCTAGCTATGTCCTCTACCATTGGCTCTTCTTGTAGATTGTGCAAGACTCCATTATTCTTGTTTTCACAATATTGATCATAGTGGTCCCCTTGGAATTTCCAACATTTTATTTGTAGGGGGCAGCATTGCCTCCCCCATTTTCTGTTGGTCAGTTGGAATTTTATGCTAGTACATTTGGCTTTGTACCTATCTAGTTGAAGTTCTTATTTGCTAGAAAAGTGTTGTTCTCTTTTTTGTAAGGCGGTGGGTTGAAACCTGATTTACAGTTGTTCGAGAAGGTTCTAGACCTGTGTTGACTTCTGTTGATGTTTTCTTTCCTAATATGCATATGCTCATAGAAAATCCTAGCTTTGTGTAGGGTAGTGTCCAGATTTTTAGGCATGTCAAATTCAATTCTCTCTCAAAAATTGGGAGGAAGACATCCTAAAAAGTGTTGTATTTTCAGTTTCTCATCCTTTATGTAGGGTACATAATGTAACATTTAAAAAAATATGTTAATCAAAGAATCCATGGTTATGGAACCCATCCTTAAATCTTGAAATTCTTTAACCTTCCTATTGAAGAATATTTTAGACATGTATTTCTCCTAATAAATTATGTGAAAGCTACTCCATCGGATTTATTTTACTGCATCCTTTTTGGTATGTTTTAGGTGTCGCCTCCATCTAGTTGCTTTTCCATTTAAATTAGAGATGGATAGATAGACTTTCATCTCACTAGAGTAGTTATGTACTCAAAAATATTTTCTCATACCTAGAAGTCAATCTTTCGTTCGTAGATTGGGGATCTTATATTTCGGAACTCTCCTTGGAGGTTGGAATCATTCCTATGTTTCTTTCTCCAAGGAGAAATAGAATTATCACTAGAAAAAATGTGATAATCTCCTTCGAAAGGTTCTTGTGTGTGTTCTTATTTTCTTATTTTCCTTCTTCTTTTGGGTTGATAACTCGTTTATGATAAAAATATTTCTTGAATTTGTTGGTTGAATGAGTAGGTTTTCCATGTGAGATTCCTCCCGTCATGTTCCACATAAAAGATTCATTAATTTCTTGTTTCTCTTTTCTTTCATTCATATTATCATCTTCAAAACGCTGTAAGTCTGCTTGAAGACTTTGTATGGTTTTCAGTATGTAAGAATTAAATTCAACCACTAGTTCATCTTCCCATGTGGGAGTATTCATTTTTCGTTATCGGTTGTTATCTTCTTCTGTGTTCATGATCTAAATTTTTCTTGAATCCTACAGTTCAAAATATTTAGTAACAAATAATTCCTGTTAGTTAACAAGATTTGAAATATAAGATATTTCTGCAACGAATTTTTGGTAACGCCCATTAGGTCTCTTAGTGTTTGAAACCTTGCTCTAATACCACTTGTAATGTCCCTAAAATTCATTAAAAAAGAAATTGTAGGATAATAAAATACTGCAATTCGAGGACATTGTTTAAACTTCTACAGAATAAAACTTGGTTGAATATTGAACCTAAGTGTCGTAAGCTTGTTTTCCCTCTATGTGTTTTCCTATCTGAGGATGATTTGTTTATGCAATGTCTTTCTATCACTTAGTCTTTTATATATGTTTATTTTGCCTGTCTACTAGTTGCGGACATTTGTCGATGCTTACATTATGTTAATTTTTACTTTTATTTCATGTCTTCTAAATTCATTTATGATTTGATTCATAAGAGGATGACTTTCCTTCGCATGTCAAGTGGTGGAGTGGCGAGGTATTATCTCCTGAGGGACCACTCGGAAAGGTAAGGATTCCTCTTGATAAGGGGCTTACTTAGTTCATCATGAACTAATGGAGGCTCCTATTCTTATGCAAGTTATTTCATCAATGAACATTGTGTATCACTATGGAAAATAAAAACATCCTACGTCTACAACACTAAATATACACTACACTACTCCTATTCAAAGTTGGGTGAAAGGAGGACTAAAGTCCTAGGCCTAACTGTACTAAGTCCTATGTTTTTAAGGTTCTTAAGAGATTAATTTATGTGCATGTTGTATAAAATTTATGGTATGCATTTATATGTTAAGGTTTATACATTACTGGCCTTGTAATATATGCTTGGGGAACTATATAGTAAGATAGTTTAGGGTTTATGGAATATTCCATATGCCATCGAAAACCTTGTCTTCACATGGCAATTGTGGGTTTTATGGTTTAATGTTGGAGTTAGTGAACTATGGATTCACATGATGAGAAGAACTATAGAGCCGTGGGTTTCGATTTAATGCATAGTGGTGGATAGGGTGGTGACTTAAATTCTTCTAGGGAAGCGTGGGAAGAATGCCTCAAACACTTATTAGGGTTGGAAATGGATTCATTTGGTATTTCGCTAGTGTTGGTTTAGGGGTCTTATGCCTTTGGGAGCCATGCTATGCAACTCAAGATCCTTCCCGCACTCTCACGGTAAGCCATATCGATGGTGTACATATTATCATGTTTTTGGTTTGATTTCATTTTATGGGTTGCATACTCTTGATAGCGTTTATGTTGTTTATGCATGTGACAGAGCATAGCTCATTCGTGGCTTAGAGCCAGAACCATAGGTTTCTTGTGCAACCATTATTTGTTTAATCCCTAAAATCGGCAAGGCCCTTACCATTGTGCATTTTGTTTTAACGTAGATTCGAACTCTGGGTGGGGAAATGTATTGTTGTGTAGTTTTATGGTTGGTGCTTGATAGTTAATGTGCATCCAATGGATGCGACTGTGTATTATTTTCCATGGATCAGTAAATGTTTGGGAAATAGTATTTTTGACTGTCTGAATATCGTTTCCGCTCTATGTATAAATTCGTCGTTTTTTGGCAACGTTCTGTAATGGGTATTATTTACTTTTAATGGAAAATTTTTATTTAACTTAATGTCTTGTTGCGTTTGTTTATAGTTCCATTGCTTGCAATGGCACCATGGATAGTTGACTTTGTAATTTATTCAATGTATTCTAATAGTGGTAAACTCATGGGTGTAGGAGTTTATTTAACCTTGTGGTAGGGTATTCCCCTTACGACTGTGAGCATTGAAGCTTGGCTCGGCCCTTAGCTGAATACGCAGCCTCTATTTGTATTCATTTTATTATAATATGATTGTGCAAGGTTTTAGAGAGAATAGCTTTTTTTTGTTTAGAATATTGGTTTAAATGGAAGTTATTTTAGGAAGCCTGAAAAGTGAAACCCTTACTACATAATTCTTAGCATTTTAGTTTTGTTTTATTAATGGTGCCTACGAATCGATCATGGGTTTTTTAATGTATTAGATTTGTTTTGTGAATAGTATTGGGTTTGGGCATCTCACACGATTCGATCCTGAGTGAATTTTTATTAAAAAGAACATATGTGCAAGACTTGGTTTCATTAAAGTGAGATTATGTTTTCATCAACGAGATTCCACTAGCAGGAGGTGCATAGAATGAATCTGTATTGTTAAATTCATTTGTTTAATTAGTTAGTTTTGATTATTTTTTATCGTTTTAGTTATTGATATGAATGTATGTATTGAACTACAACAAAAAATTTGCAATTTAGATGGATAGGATGGGTTAAAATATTTGTAATGATTTAAGTGAAATACTGCAGCCAATCATGGACATGATTCAATGTCTAGGCTGTGTTAATAAAACTTTAATAGTGTTTAATGTTTTCGTAGCATGAATTTGTAATATCCTAAATTTTGACCTAACACTTATGGGCATAAGCCCCATTGATTATGATGTTATTTTGATGTTTTATTTTGATATACTCGGTCGAAGACCCCACTGCATATGAACATGATGATTTCTTTGATATATTGGGCGTAATCCAATTGCATATATATATATATATATATATATATATATATATTCATGTGTTGGGACTCAAACCTCAAGAATATGATTGATGAGATGTTTTGTGTTGAGCAAGGAGCTCTGGAGCACATGGGTAATTGATGTTTTGTGTTGAGGAAGAAGCTCTAGAGTGCATGAGTATTTATATTTGTGTTGAGTGGGAAGCTCTTAAGCACATGAAAAGATAAATTGAAAGTGTTAGGAATAAGCCTTGGATCCTTCAAAGTTGATGTTGAGCTTAAGCTCTGGAACATCGTATCCTTGGCCATTATATCCATAGATGTATCCTACAAGTACATCCTATCATTATTGTTGCGTGAAGAGCTCTAGAATTGCACTAAGTTTGTAACTCCTTGTTTTTAGTGTTGAGTATGGGATCTAGATAAGCACTAGGAGTTACTCAAAATAATTAATATGTCGAGTGAAAACAAATTGAATAATACATTGATCTCATCTGACTTATTTTTAAGTGAGTAAATTCAATTTCAATTTTTTGTATCTCATCAAGTACTCAAGAACTACCATGTTATAGGAGGGAATATAACATGCAAGGATGTTTATAGATTCCTAGCCTAGTTGACCTAACCCCTACGTGAAGTCCTTATTAAAATAAAATTTCATATGTTTATCGATAATTCTATATGATATCTAAGGACAAAATGTTAACAAATAATATATATATATAGTTTATACATGGTCTGTAGAAAGTGTAAGCATAAGTAATAATACTAATTGCTATAAGGAATAAGGAAAGGCTCCATCTACTATTATTATTACTAAAAGAGAATTAACTATTAAAATACCTACAAGATTCCAAATAGGAAGTAGTTAAAAGTTCCTATGTTGAATATTAAAAAATGCCTAAAATAAATAAAACGGTTAAATCAAGAAATCAAATGATTCTTGATTTAACTGCCCCTTTGACTGAAAATTATGCCTATAAAAACACAAGCCAAAGAGAGGCTTGGGGATCTTCCATCTTTTGGTGATTCCATAATTCTACCTGATTATTCTCAAGAGAGTTCTTGGAGAATAGTTTTTTCTGAAAGGAAAAAGGAGAATTTATTTAGAAACCAATATCCCAGTTAGGGAAGCCTTACCTTAGGAGCTCTAAGCTACTTGCATGTTGGAACCATCTCATGGGGATCCAGATTGAAACCAAGAATGATTTCGGGTCATGGTTGGGTGGAACATGGTAGTTCCCAAGTGATTTGGTTATCTATACATAGGTTATATGTGTATGTGATTTTTTTAATACTAGGTGTTTGAGTGTGCAGGTTTTCAACCAATGAAATAGGTTCATCTTCCAGGTATGCGGTTCTTGATTTCTCCCCTTGTAAACTATACAAGTTTTACTATTCAAAGAAAATGGAATTCTGGATGATTATTTAGTAACTGTCTATTATAAGCTAGATTATATCTTATGTAGTTCATTTCATGTTTATTAATGTAATGGTTTTGTTCTAGTTCATTTCTGCAATTCATTTCCTGTCTATTAATGTAAGGGTTTTATTCTATAGTTCATCTCTGTAATTCATCTTCTGTATAATAATTTAAGGCTTTTGTTTTTCTAATTCCTTTCTGCAATTTATTTCTTCTCTTTAAAACAATTTTCCAAAACCTAGAACTAGTCAGAACATAGCCTATATACAGTATCTCTGCTCACAGATTGCATATTGACAGCAAGATTATGTTAAATAGGAGTAAACCCAAACTATTATCCATAATATTAACCTTATCCTCATGCAGAAAATTATAACATAAACTATTAGTAATTAGATTATTTATAAATAAAACAAGACTGTAAACAAATCTTTCTCATTCTCATAGATAAACTATAATATCAAATAGCAATTTAAGCTATCGAAGACCTATAATGTCTATAGGCATAAATTCCTCATTCAAAATAACCACACTATACATTTAAAACATAAAATACAAATATCCAAATCTTACATCATAGGAGAGCTTTACACATAATAAGTCAACCATAAAACTAATCACAAAACTCATTAAATATATTGTATAAATGAAATGAGGTCATAGGATCGAATCCTGTGGGCATGAATTCCCAAACAAGTTATTTCACATACACATTGTTTACAACCATTGTAGCTAAGATCGAATCCTGATAAGCTTTCGACTTCCAAACTCCAACATACATTTAAAAACATGGCTAACATCAAATTTTGGGGACATTACATAGCTTACAATGTTTTTTAAGGGTTTTTATATGATGTTTATGGTTTAATTGTTTATGTGGAATACAATAGCATATTCACTGCCAATATGAAATCTGTCATATTTTTTTATTTTATGGTTAGAGTTTTATTTTAATAGTTTTTAAGAGATTCAAGCTATGGTTAATTTCGTTCTTTTAGTATGTAGTTTATCAATTAGTTAAAATGTTTGAGCATAGTTTTAATTTCTAGAACTTGAAGAATGGATCTATGGTCTGCATGGTTATAATTTTGTAAATAGTTTGTTTTAATGAATTATCTTGTTTACATTTAAAGTTTGTGCAGAAAACCAAAAACTGGTTTATTTGAATAACTAGAGTTTTAAAATATAAGTTGTGCATGTATGACCATAAAAAGAATAATACTGAAAGAATATAAACTATATTTTCCTAGGTTTTATATACAAACAGTTGAGGCTCTAAGGTTCTGTAAACAAAAGGAAAACCTAGCTCAAGAAATATATAATATAAAATTTTTCATTCAAGATTATAAACCCTACTTTAATAAAAATCTATAAGAACTGTAGAGAAGGTAGAAACCCTCATACATACAATTTGTAGTTTGTTTAATGGCTAGAACCCTGCACAATCAAGCAGATGATAGTAATAAGAACATAGAAAATTTCGACCTTAGATCTATTAACTAAATAACTTGGGAACTACCACATTCCACCCAACCATGACCCGAAACCATTCCTGGTTTCAATCGAGATCCCCCCGAGCTAGTTCCAACATGTAAGTAGTCTAGAGCTCCTAAAGGTAAGGATTCACTACATGGAATATCTGGTTCTCGACCATATTTCTTTCCTCTTTGGAAAAATGCTCTCCCAAAACTCTTAGGAGAATAATGATCACATAGAATAGAATGAGATCCCCAAGCCTTTCTTTGGATTCATTCTTTATAGACAATATTTAGGAAAAAGGACAATTAAACTTCACTAGATCATGAATCTTTTATTTTATTGAAATAATATTTTACTTAATTTATGTGAAATTAATATTTATTTAAATTAGCGTAGGAACTCTTTGACTAGTTCATATTCTCACTCTTTTAGATATTAAATATTTATTAATTATTTTAGTAAATAATAATACATAGATCCCTTATTTATTATTTATTAATACATATTATTACTCTTTAATTCATAACATATATAAGCTATGTATATATATACATATATCATTACTAACTATTTTACTTTGGGTATCATATAGCATGATCCCAAATAACATGGTACCTTCTTTAGCTTATAATCATTTTTTTTATGAAGGCCTTCAAGTAGGGTTGGTCAACTAAGTTAGGAAGCTCTAAGCCTCCTTGCATGTTGGATTACCTCATATATCGTGGTAGTTCTTCAGTGCTTGATGAGAAACATAAATTCGAAATTTCATTTAATCAACTTAAAAGTAAGTAAGATGAGGTCCATGTTTTATCATAGTTGTTTTCACTCAACATAATTAATTTTCACTAACTCCTAGCATTATTCAGATCCCATACTCAATGCCAAAAAATAGGGAGTTACATTTTTAGTGCAATTCCAGAGCCTCTCGCTCAACACTGATGCTAGGATGTATTTGTATAATACAACTATGGATAATGTAATGTCCCCAAAATTTGAAAATATTTTTTTTTATTAGGTTAGTTAATTACTGCTTCAACTGGACATTATTTTAGCTTATGCAGAATGTGTCATACTTTGTTCATTGAACTGAATTGTCGTAAGCTGTTCTTACCCTCTTCTAGATGTTTTCCCCAATGTGGTTATTAATATACTTCTATGTTGTTGCTATCTTACTTGAATCTGAATTAGATGGTTATCCTGTTCACTGATTGCTTCTTATCATGGATTTACATGTATGTGTGTACAGTTATTTGCTTGTTTATTATTTATAAGTTTTGGTTACTGGTTTATGGACAATCCTGACTTAACTTTTTATTGTCAAGGGGTGGAGTGGCAGGACTTGTATCCCTTGTAGAATCACCTGGAGTGGTAACTGGTTTTACTTGTCGCTACAGGGTTTACTTAGTTCGTATCAAACTAATGCATCTCTTCTTTGTGCAGGTGCACCACGTGACAGAAGACATGTGATGACAGTTTAAAACAAAGGCATAATACCTATGCTGAACTTATTTATTGCTTCTGAAGACAACACGAAAAAAGTCCTATCCTAGCATATATTATTACGGTGGTTAGCGTTTATCATCTATGCAAGACTAGGTTATTTTTACCTACGTTTATAATGATTACCATTATTGCTTAAGGTTTTAAGACCTTGCGTTAGCTTAAACCTGTGCTTAACATTTATATGGTTTAATTTGTATTGTGTAAGGATTATGATATTAAATATTATCCCAATGTTGATTGAGGTGTTTCTACGTAAGGTTGAAGGTATATTATAAGCCATTCATGGCATATTACATATGCCATGAATGATGGATTTACCCTAAGTCCACGATGCCATTGAAAGGGTTTATGAAATGCATGGTAATCAAATGTCAAAACGTGTTTTTGAGTTTTACGAACTATAGACTTTGGGTTGGAAATCTACATAGTGGTGGACAGGGTGGTAGAGTTGATGCGCCTTGGGAGTTGGGGGTCTCAAGCCCTAAACTTGAATTTTTGTGGAGGCATGAGTCATTTTCACTTTCATTGGGTGAGCTTTGTTCATCTCTCTGGTATGTATCATGGCACGAGGTTTGGTTTTTCTACTGCGTGTTGAAGGTATGTCCTTCATTTTGGTTTTGCAACACTTGTTTATTTGTTGTTTCTATCTGGAGCTTTGGCATACTCCTCATCCTTCGTTTTCCTCTGTTTGCAGTTGCAAGCCTTAACTATGTGGGTTGTGGGTCTTCCAGGTGGACGATGCATTACCCTTCACGGGTAAGCCCTGTTACAAACAATTTTAAGACTTGTTTGTCTACGTATGTTGTTTTTGGTAGAGATTTAAGCTCGTCGTTTGAATGTATGCATGGTTTGATTTAAGGCTTTCAATTGGATGTGGGATTTTTTGTAAATGATGTAAAGAATCACAAGATGTGTATACAGTTTTGGGGTTTTTGTTGGGTTTGGCATCTTTAGGCCGAGACTGATGTGACTCAACTCTGTAAATGAATAATTAGTTGATAGTGTTAACTCTGTGACTATGGGGGTTTATTACAGACTCTACATTTTGTTTATAATTTGGGGTTTTGATAAATGGTGATAGCACCATTTCTTGTAATGGTGCATTGGCTTGCAGAATGCGACTGAGTTATTTTATGAAGACAATATAGTGGTTAATTTGTAATGCATTCACTACTATGTATATATATCGAGGTCACGATTCTTAGCTTGGCAATGTTTGACTGTGTAAACTTATGTTTGTAATTAGATTCTTATTTGGGTATTTTTAGCAGAGTTGTTTGGCTTTTGAGATGTGCCATTACTAGAAATGGATATCTTGTCATTTAGCTCGGTGATTGTGTAAGAGGGTAGTGAAATGTTGATTTATGGTTATTTGTAGTGTTTATTTTCTTGCATGTGTAAGACTTTGGGGTTTAACCTTATGAAAAGAATGTCATTTCTATACTTAGTGTAGATAGGGTTTTAATTTACGGTTTATGTTAATGGATTACTATTTTGGTTTAACGACCATGAACCACGAAATGGATACAACGTAAATATTGGGGTTTCAATTACTGTGTGGAGAAATCTTAAATGTTTTACAGCGTGTATATTTGGTTTATGAAAATGTTGACAGGCCAACGGTTTTGATCTATGGTTAGCTCTTAATGTATTAAATTTTTATAACGTAGACTGTGTAGAATAATTATGAATTATTACAGCGTTTGGAACGCTGCTAGTGAATCCTACAAGATTCGATGTTCGTCATGCTTCTGATGTATTTTGTTTTTTTTAAGTCATGAGATTCGAAGGATTCAATCCTCGACTATGTTGGTTGTAAAGGATATGTGTGTGGATGAGGATTTGGTTTGGCACTTTGGATCCTGTGACCTCTTGATTGATGCGATATATGTTAATGAGTTTTGTAATTAAGTTAGGTTTTATTTATTATGTGGAATCTCTTGTGAGATAAGATTTGGATATTTGTATTTTATGTTTATGTTATGAAGTATATAGTGTAGTTATGATGAATGGGACACTCGTTCCTTCATACCTTATAGGTCTTCATCTGGTGCACACTTCTTTTCAAGGGTGCGATCAATGAAGCGTAGGATGAACCGACACTGTTCCAGCTAAAGACAATGCTCAACTATGGGAGATGCACAGAGGTGAAAGGGAGTGCATAGAAGGTGTATATATGCATGCCCTAGATGTGAGGAGGTGCTGACCGTGCAGAGTGATGAAGGAGGATCTATGCTCATTTTCCCATGAAGTTGGAATATTTCAGCAAGAGCGTAGCATCAGTGTGGCCTGCTCCTACTTGCTCAGCAAATTCCGGCAAGAAGAAGAAAACCTCCAATGAGAGAGAAAGCCTATGGGGAAGGATAGCTCTCTCTATCGGAGGTGATCACAGATGGATTGACATACCAGAGGCTCCCATGAATGAGGCACTCTGGTTGCTTCACACTAAACCGTAAAAACAAGACAAATAAGCAAAAGGGGAAACGCACAGAGAGAGACATGTTTCAACAAAAACAAAGAAGAAGTTTTTTATTAGGGAGTGTCCTCTTATATAATGAGGAGCTTTCTTATTTGCATAAATAAACATAATTAATTAATAAACCTAATTTATCCTTTTTCCATCTTCTCCACGCTGCCCAATTCCTCTCAGTTTAGATTTGGAAGCATCACGGCTTCCATGAGAAGGTGAGGAAACATTATGTGCAATACTTCAGCTATGATCCACTTTGCTTGAGCTGGGGTTTGTCCTTAATGAACCACGAGATAAGAAGTGTATACCCAGTGCCTTGTAGAATGAGTCTCGGTGTCCAGGAGAGTGTCTTTGAACAAGGGGAGTTGGGAGTATGGAATGTTGTCGACTGGATGAGTAATGATGACTGGTTCCTCCAGTAGGGGGGGCTCAAACAACTTCAGATGATTGAAATTGATGACATTGTGGATTTGCAGTTGTGGTGCAAGATCCAATTTGTAAGCATTTTCTCCAATTTTGTCAAGGATACTATAAGAGCCATATCTTATTGGTAGGAGCTTGTGATGCTGGCCTTTGAAGCATTTTTTATCGAAGTGTAACAAAAATTTATCTCTAGGTTTAAAGGTTAGGAACTTCCTTTGTTTGTCATGGAGTTTCTTGGCCTGATATTGAGTTACTTTGAGTGTTATTGTGACTCCAGTGTGGAGTTGTGAAATTTGTTGTAGAAATTGTTGGGTTGAGATTTGTTTCTTTTGTTGGTACACGGTTCCTTGAGGAGCTAAAGTGAGTGGGAGCTCTACTGGAGATGTTGGTTGGAAGCCTAGGTAGACTTCAAAAGGAGAAAACCCGGTAGAGGAATGTGTGGCCTTGTTGTAGCTATGCTGAAGGATGTGCAAATAATTGTCCCATTGTTTGTTGCATCCAAAGTGAGTTCTAAGAGCACGAACCAAGACCACGTTCATCACTTCTGTTTGGACATCTGTTTGAGGATGGAATGTTGTGGAAAACTTGAGTTTGCACCCTAGTAGCACCTAGATTGTCTTCCAAAATGTGCTTAGGAAGCAAGAATCTCTATCTAATATGATAGTGCTTGGTAGGCCAAAATGTGGCCAAACATGCTTGAAGTATAACTCTGTTGTTTGTGCTACTATTGTAGTTTTTGTGCATGGAGTAAAAAGTACCATTTTGCTGAAGCGACATACCACTACCCAAATTGCATCATGTTTCTTTTGGGTGGTTGGGAGTCCACTGAGAAAGTCCATGGAGATTGACTCCCAAGGCCGTGAAGGAGGAGGCAATGGCTGATAAAAGCCATGTTTTCAGTTGGATGGCTTGGATTGGGAGAATAATGCACAAGCTTGAATAAATTTCTCAACTTTGGGCTGCATGGAAGGCCAATGGAAATGGCGTTGCATATTTTGGATGGTCTTTGTGGTATCGAAGTGGCCACCATAGGCTGAATCATGCGCCTCCCTGATGACCAAGAGGCATTCCTATGAGTGTGGAACACATAGCAAATTGAATTTATAAAGCCAACCATCCCAGATAGTGTAGTCTAGGAAGGGGATCTGATTGATCTCTGTGGGTTGTGCAAGGCTATCCAAATATTTTGAAAGTCCGAGTCTGTAGCATATTGGTCCTTCCATGTGTCATAGTTGGTACAATGCACCTCTAGAATGGAGAGGACTGTAGTAGGTGGCCGACTGAGCAAATCAACCATCTTATTCGAAGTGCCTTTCTTATATCGGATGACCAAGTGAAACTGTTGAATGTAGGAGGCCCATTTAAGGTGCCTTTGTTCCTGAATCTTTGACTGTGAATTGATGAAAATCAAAGGATGGTGGTATGTATGCAAGATGGTTTCTTTATCGAGCAAATAATGTCTCCATTACTTGAGGGCTTGAACTAGGCTATAAAACTCTTTGTCATAGGTGCTATAGTTCATCTTGGCCTGGGAAAGAGTTTCAGAGTGATAAGAAATGGGGTGGCCTCCCTGTTTAAGCACAACCCCAATAGCATATTGTGAGGCATCGGACTCAATCTCAAAAGGTTGAGAGGGATACGAAATATGTAAAACCAGTGATGAGCATAGGGCTGCCTTGAGCTGAGTAAAATGACTAGTGGATTAATTAGTCCAATTAAATGTTGAATAACTATTATAAAGCTAATGTAAAGGAAGATAAATATGAGAAAAGTGTAGAATGAACTTACGATAGAAATTTATACCACCCAAAAATATTTTGATCTCACTCGCTGAAGAAGGGAGTGGCCATTGCTTCAATGCTTTGATATGGGTTGGATCTGGTTGAATACCTACCAAATTGACCACAAATCCTAGATATGGAACTGTATTCTGACAAAAATATGACTTCTTTTCTTTTATGTGCAACTTGTTGGCTCAGAGGATTTGGAGAATTTGTCAAACATGCTGCATGTGTGCATCCCATGTATGGTTGAATATGAGAATCCCATCTAAGTAGATGACCACCATGTGGCCCAAATGTGGTCTAAAAATGTCATTGAAGAGCCTCATAAATGTTGTTGGAGCATTGGTGAGGCCAAAGGGCATAACTTTCCATTCATAAAGACCAAATTTGGTCTTAAATGTTGTCTTCCATACATCATCTGGGTTCATTCGAACCTGATAGTAACCAGCTGTTAGATCTAGTTTCGTGAACCATTTTTCTCCTTGGAGGGTGTCCAGTAACTCCTCAATTCGGGGTAGTGGATAACGGTTTTTGACAGTAGATTTATAGAGGGTCCGGTAATCAGTGACAAGGCGCATGTCTCGAGCATCTCGTTTGGGAATAACAAATGCAGGAGATGAGCAAGGAGAAGAAGACGGTTGGATATGACCAGAGTCAATGAGTTCTGTCAATTGCTTTTCCATTTCCTCTGTTTCTATGCGGGCCAACCGGTAAGTGGAAGCATTAGGTAAGGTAGATCCAGGGATGAGATGGATTTAATGGTCTATGTGCCTGGAGGGGGGGAGGCCCACAAGAGGTTGAAACACATTGGAAAATTCTTTGAGTAGGGGAGTCATGGCTTCAGGAAAAGGATGAGTGGTATTTTTTGGTGGTATAGGGTGCACCAAAGAGAGAGATATACACTGATTAAGTTAGCAAGTGGGGTTTTCTCGGTAGTACAAGGGGTTTCTGGTGTTGCTGCTGTTAATATGTAGGTGTGGCCATCTTTTGAAATATTATATTGGTGAGTTTTGGCTAGATAGATAGCATTTCTTTGTGATTGGTAGGGTATTCCTAATAGTAAATTTGAACAATCCAAGGGGAAACATCACAGAGAATAGTGTCTTTGAATTGGCCTATAACAAACATGACAAGGAATCACTCAGATACTAGGAGTCGAGGACCATCCTTTTGAACCCATCCAAGCTGATAGGGGTGTGGGTGTGGAGTAGTAACTAGGTTAAGGAGGTTGACTAGGGCTTGAGATGCCAAATTCTTTTGCTTGCCATTGACCATAATCAGTAAGGCTAATTTTTTTTTGATTTGGTGGTTATGAGTGAAAAGTGGTTGGATTGAGGAGTTTGAATCATCCTAGTTCATTAGGATCAAAGAGGGATCCACTTCGTTGGGATTGTCTAGAGTGACTTCTTCAGTGTCCTTTTCTTATGGAGTACAAATGAGATTTGTGAGTAAGGCTTTGTTGGTCTTTAGATTTTGGAGGCTTCGACAATCTGAGGAGTTGTGTGAGGTAGCCTTATGGAATGAACACCAAGGTGTTCTTGTATTTGTATGGCTAACAAGATTTTGAGGTCAAGTAGGTGAAACAAGAGTTGAAGAGTTGGAGATGGTTGTTTGAAAGGGAGAGGCATTAGGGCTGCGACGGTATTGAGGAGTACGACCCCTAGGAGCAATATTTATTTCGATAGACAATGCTCTCTGAAAAACTTTATCTAATGTTGGATTTTTGAACATCTCTACCTCTCTACAGAACTGCATCAATAAAACAGAGATAAATTTAAGAATGAGTACCTCTTTCAGGTCTGGAATGTGGAGCTGTAGGCACATTTTACAAAAGAATTTGATGTAACATTGAATTCTTTGTGAAGGAATTTGTCTGATTTGATGCCATCTCATCCATAGAGACTGTACATACCATGGTGGGTAGAAGCGGGTTCTCAATGCGGCAGAAATTTGAGCCCAAGTTCAAATGGGTGTGGAGGATGAAGTTACTGGAGTAGTTCCAAGTTCCACCATGAATGTGGTCTTTTCTTGCTCAGTGTCCCACTAAGTTTGTGCAAGGCATTCAAGTTGTAAGGAGGAAATTTGAAGCTTTCTCTCCTCAGTCAATCATGTGCATGTGTTAAAGTAGGTGGAGAGGCTACGGATCCATGAATCAATAACTTCTCCATTGGTTTGCCCCACAAACTTAGGGAGTTGTATTATAGTGTCCAATCGAAATGGGTCTGGATTGGTCTGTTGTTGCATCCTCAACAACTCATTGAGTACAGAAGCAAGATATTGGACTGGATTTGAAGTATTGGAATCCGATTCTACTACCAAGGGATCAATTTGAGCAGGCATGGTGAGGCCAACTGAAGATCACAACAAAAATAGGTGGTAAGAAAAACTTGAAATAGAGCAAAGGAGTTGTAGGTATAGAGGGAGAGATCTGTATTAATTTAGATCTGTGAACCTCCTCTCTATTGTAGCTGATATCTGTGTGCCCTTGGGGCTATGAGATCTGTGTATTGACTTGCATTCATTAACCTGGAGCCCGGTGAAATTTGGAATGTTTCATTAAAAATACCCCCAAAAAAATTAGTTGGAGCCCATAGTCAATATCTTAAGGCTCTGATACCATTTGATATGCCACACACTTTTTTTCTAGTGTGCGATCAATGAAGCGCAGGCTGAACCAACACTGTTCTTGTTGAAGACAATCCTCAGCTCTAGGAGATGCGCAAAGGTGAAAGGGAGTGCGCAGAAGGTGTAGCTACGCATGCCATGAATGTGAGGAGGTGGTGATAGTGTAGTGTGATGAAGGAGGAGCTATGCTCATTTTTCCATGAAGCTGGAATATTTCCACAAGAGCGTAGCATCAGTCTATCTTGCTCCTACTTGCTCAGCAGAATCTGGCAAGAAGAAGAAAACCTCTAGTGAGAGATAAATCCTATGGGGATGGCTAGCTCTCTATATGGGAGGTCATCACAGATGGATTGAAATACCAGAGGCTGCCATGAATGAGGCGCTCTGCTTGCTTCACACTAAACCCTAAAAACAAGACAAATAAGCAAAAGGGGAAATGCACAGAGAGAGACGTGTTTCAGCAAAAACAAAGAAGAAGTTTTTTATTAGGGAGCATCCTCTTATATAATGAGGATATTTCTTATTTGCATAAATAAACATAATTAATTAATAAACCTAATTTATCCTTTTTCCATCTTCTCCACGCTGCCAAGGTCTTGATAGCTTAGCTTGATATTTTATATTGTTGTTTATAATAATTAAAAAATGGAAATGATTTTTTTTAAGTTCTATTTTATAATATTATATTTTAATGTGTTAGTCATTTATATTTATAGTACAATATTCTATTTTGAGATTAGACTAATACTTTAGATAATAGTTGGATTATTTATATTTAAATATAACCCTACTAGTAATATGAAATCTCCGAGTAGAGATAATAAGTGTGTATATATATATATATATATATATATATATAGGCTCTTTCTTTAATTAGTTCTAGGTCTTAAAATTGAATCTATAGACATAAAATAAATAGCAGAAATGGACTAGAAAACAAAACCCTCCTGTAGCTAGCACTAATGGTGCTGATATCTTCATGAATAAATTATATTAGAATAGACTCGTAAATAGATAAACAAATATACTAACCTTTGGTAAAATAAATATATATGTTATTAAACAATGATTGTAACCTGAAATTAAAAAATTAAGTAATGCAGAGAATATAACCTAGTTATAACAGATGGTTATTAGTCATTCATTCAGAATCCAATCTATTATTTTAACAACAAAAAATGTGTAAATTGCAACGGAAAAATAAAGAACCTCATACCTACAAGATGAAGTTGTCTTAATGGCTGAAAACCTGCACACTCAAATACCCAGCCTTATCAAATTCATAGGTATATATGACCTTTGTTTATATAACCGACTCACTGGGGAACTACCACGTTCCACCCAACCATGACCCAGAACCATTCCTAGTTTAAATATGGATCCCCCGAGATAGTTCCAACATGCAAGTAGCTTAGATCTCCTAAAGTAGGGTTTCCCTATCTGGGATATCAGGTTCTGAATCAATTCTCCCTTTTCCTCTTAGGAAAAATGTTATGCAAGAACTCTCTCGAGAATAATCAAGTATAATTACGAACTCACCAAAAATATAGAAGATCCCCAAGCCTCTTTTTGGCTTGGGTTTTTATAGGCATACTTTTCAGTCAAAGGGGAACTTAAATCAAGAATCATTTGATTTCTTGATTTAACCCTTTTTATTTAATTTTAGGTACTTTTAATTTTTAACTTAGGAACTTTTAACTAGTTCCTATTTAGACTCTTGTAGGTATTTTAATATTTAATTATCATTAGTAATAATAATAATATATGGATAATTCCTTTGTTTCTTATAGCTATTAGTATTATTACTTATAAATCATATACTTATACATATATCTATTGTTAACATTTTGTCCTTAGGTATCATATAACACGTTCCCTAAACATATGCCTCTTCCTTTAATGAGGCCTTCAGGTAAGGTTTATTTCAACTAGGTTAGGAAACTCTAAACCTCCTTGCATGTTGGATTCCCTTGTATAACATGGTAGTTCTTCAGTACTTGATGAGATAGAGAAATTCAAAATTTCATTTAATCACTTAAAAGTAATTCAGATGAGATCAATGTTTTATTCCAGTTTTTTTTACTTACATAATTAATTCTTTTTAGTAACTCCTAGCTGTCAAAACCCCAAAAATTTCGAAAAATTTAAGATTTTTAAAAATAGCATATAATTTTAATAAATGAAGACATTAACTGTTTGATTAGTTTATGTTACTAGAATTGCAACTGAATAATATTTTATTGCGCTTAACTTATAAGATGAGTTTCTTGTCAGTTACTGATTGTTTTCTGTTTGCAACCGCAAGGGGGATTGCTATGATAGACTGGGCTTACTTAGCTTCCGAGCTAATGCAACAGTTTTTTTTTCTTTCTCTTACACATATATAGGTAAAGTTCGGGTCGCTGCTAACGAAACTTTAGAGTATTAGATATCAATTTGCTGTGCCAAAACATTCAGTAAAGTAAAAACATGCTAGCTAGGTTTATCAAACTTTTAAAGGTAAAGCTTTTCCTATAATCTCCTGAAGATCTTACTGATAGAAAGTTGGAAATTACTAGAGAGTAAGATAGCTATTTTCCTTTATAATATTAGAATTAAGCATTTCTATGAAGTATTGAATTATTTGATGAGTTTACTGTAATGCAACCATAGAAGTAAATAATATTTCTTATCTAGCATAGTAAATAAAACTGGGTTATCATATTCAGACCAATTTCTAAACAACCGTTGTTATTGCATCATGCCAAGTTTAAATTCAGAATATGTTTTGATTTGCAAATTACAATTGTAAAGGATCTGGAGTTAGGTAATATCAATATATATACTTTTCTTACTTCCAGCAACTACAGGATTTACTGCTTGATCCATGTCTTCTCTTAACATTTTAAGAGTTTGCATTATTTGGAAACTACCTCTATTTCCATCATCAATAATTGAATAAATTCTATAAGCACCTTTAGAATTTGTCCTAGATTATCATAATTAAACTTATTATGAGTTTCTAGACTATACTATCATCAAGAATGGTGATAATAATTTACATAAGCTGCTAGTCATACATTCACTTACCAAACCTTGTAAATCTTTGAGCATGAAGGATAACAAAAGCCTAATTGTTACCATAAAGAATCTAAGGCTATTAAGAGATTGTTATTATATTGGTATTAACAATTTAAAAGAGGACTAGAGTAGCCTTACTCCAAATTTGTGGGTTATAAAGCTTGAATTCTACAAGTTAAAGTCATAGGAAGAAAGAATGACAAGTATTTTACCATCTAAGCAAAGCTATATAATTGGCATTAAAGTAATAGAATTGTAAACCACTATATTTAACATCACTCCATTATCTTATAGTCTTACAAGAAATGATATATCTCTTGTTTCTCACTTGATACTAGGGTAAATGGCAATATAGTGGTAAGTTTTTATGGACCACTTACCACTTAACATATTACCCATAACCTTATAACTTTTATAATAAAAATCAAATCTTCTATGTTTAAACACTTCAAGACTTAATCTTGAACGATGTTTACAATGCATGGTTTCAACATATAAAATGCGAAGTTTTAAAATTTTCAATGCAAGGTTTAATACTTACAATGCATAGTTTTAAGAGCATTATTCTAACGTTTATGATTGTGAATTATATGGCAGGTGAGACCATAGTATAGCGACCAAATGGAAATATCCATGCAATGCTTTATTTGGAAAACAATCGATGGCAGCTCATCGTGGAACATTAGAGTTTGACCCACCATATGCAAATTATTAAAGCACTTACGTGGTCACTCCAGAGCCATGTATTGGTGTTATAAAATCTTTGACCCCACCCTAAAATTCCATTTCTCCCTCGCCTTCGGGCTTGGTCGCTCTGCAAATTCCTCCTGGTCCATTTCTGCTGTTGCATTGTTTGTTAGCAGCTTGCATTCTGCTCCCGTCCTTCATGCTCGTCTACTGCACTGAGTGGGGAGTCAAAATCCTGTTGTTGGTGGTTTAATGATTTACTGTAACCTAGGGTGTATCTCTTGGGCACCATTGTTGATCCTGTCACGGCATGAGTGCATCTTTTGACTTGATATTGTAAATGCTTCCATCGTGGAAGGAATCCTTCACTCCTGCCAGCTCGTTCTTCTCAGAGACAAAGGAAGGGTTTATACTTCCTATGCTAGTCATGGTTATCAGTCTAGTTGCGATGGTTACACCTCCTTCAAAGCGCTGGTAAGTTACAGGTCAATCCCTTCTTTCTCCATTTCATGAATAAATCTTCTTCATTAACTGTTAAGGGTTTTAAATTAATAAACTATCCCTTTATAATGCAGGTTTGGTCTTCTTCTTGAGTAGTGGGAAACACAAGATCTCAATCGTGATACCTCCCGGTAAGCCTGGTCCTGAACCTGGCGTTCCCTCCTTGCTGGTTTTAATAGGGCTGTTAGTGAATGGCTTTGAGTGACACGACTCTGGTTTCCTCAGCTCTGTTCAGTCTTTTATCTCCGTGTTAAGTGAGTTCTTAACAAGTTTAACCCTGTGCTGTATAAGGATTTTACAGCTTTGGTCAATGTTGTAAATATTTGTATTTCTTCTGTGTTTTAAGATTTTCTATAAAAGAAATACTGAAAATATATAAAAAGGCAATGGCTGTAAGCCTGCTTGTAGATGAGGATACGGCCTCTATATTTTGTTCCCTTTTCTGTACTCTTAAACTGTTCAGGGTTTTCACCCAGAGTTTTATAATATGACTTAATATAAGCTTTCATGTATCTTGGCTTTGTTTATAACATGCATTTTTAATTTTATGCTTTGTACAGGAATAAGTAAATTATAAGTTTATAACTACTTATACTGTGGATTAAGATGTGTCTGTGGGTGAAAACATTGTCTTATCTCTTAGTATTTATTCTATTTGTATAACTGGACTTGTAGGGTTCGACCCTAATTTCACAGTCGAGATTAAATTCAGTTTCTTAATCTGTCATAAAAAAATAATAACTCTGCTGGTATTTGAGAGTTAAATGAATGATATTAACCTTAATGGTCCAGCTCAAGGATTGAGCTAGTAATGTTCTATTATAACTGGGTTATTTAACTATTGGTAAATTCTTTTTTATAAAAAATGCTATGAGGGTTATATATCTTGATTTATTTGTTATATAAAAACTTCTTAAATTATAAATAGGGTTTGAACCCTTATACAACTATTAGAGCTGAGAATACCATTCTCTTACATTGTTCTTGATCATGATATAAATGTTGTAATTTATTTTATTGTATAATGAATTTGAGAGAAAAGTACTCTCCAGCTTATTGTAATAGATTTATTGTTAAAGCTTCTAAAATGGATTTACAACTTGACTTCTATTTAATAGAAGCGATGAATGTAAAGTGCATACCTTTCAAGGTAAGAAGGCATGTTGTATTCTTGTTATATTTTACTATTTCCTTCTAGTATTGTTTATTTAATTTGTAATATACATAGTATAAATATTTTATATATAAATCCTTATTTGTTTATTCATCAAGTATAAATAAACTAGGTTTATACTTGCAATAAATGATTATTACTTAAAGTGTTACTACTATAATGTATGCATTATAGATACATTATTAGTAATCCAATAATAATATTTCTTCTTACTAAGTTTTCCTTTGATTATTTTAAATGTTGTTATCCAATGTTTGGTTTAGTTTATTTAATTAGTTGTAATGCCTGTGTATTTCTATATAATACTCATTCCATATTTAAAGTTTTATTTTCATATACATATCTATATAAATTCTTGTATATGTGATAACATTTATTTACCCTACTTGAAAATAGAATAGCAGTTTTGAAATCTGTTAAACTTAGCTGAAACAAAAGTAAAATTCAGTAATTAAATAATTGCATTCTTAGTCAAAATACAGACTAATACCATTAAGGTTTAACTGTAAAAATCATCCAATAAATGATTAAATCCTACTGTCAGTATTGTCTGTTCCACATTAAGAGGTTAGATTCTTTTAAACTGGAAATTAAGCATTATAAGACTTAAACAGCATAAATACTTAATCTATCTTTTCTTTATTGCAGCTAGTATTCACAGGAAAACAAAGATACAGTAATAGGAAGTAGTTTTTAAAACTATAAGAAATTAACTTATAAATTCCTGAAATACTTGTAGTTACTAAAGTAACTAAACAGGAAACTCGGTTCAGAAGGATATTACTTCACAATACCGAGGTACTGTGCTGGATTACGGTCTGGTGATCCCAGATGTGGAAAAACACAGTAGTTATTAACAAATTTAACTACTAATATTATGAGATACTAACTTTACTAAACTAACTAATTCCTCAGACATATAAAATAAACATAACATGCGTCCATTCATACTCAGAAAACATAAAGAATAAGTGACAGAACGTGTTTAAGCTGTGGACAACAACAGCAATGGGAGGCCATTCCTCCCTACCAACTCCTGGAGAGCGCTCAGACAGCGACTTCTCAGGACCCTCGAGCTTGCTCTAGTATCCCTGGCTGGAACTAGGTGCAGCAAAGTTAGATACCAGTCTTCAAACTCAGTATTAACTCAGAACTATCAGTCAGTTCTCTCAGCCCAAAAGCTGTAATGAAATCAAGTTACTGCAGCAATCCTCCTAACACAACTTCCTTATTATATTTCCCTCTTCCTTAATGAATTTCCTGAATAACATTCACCTGAATGAATTCTCTTTGGAAAATATCTAAGCAGCCTCAGCTCTCTTCATTGAGTTCTTTTAAAAGATTTCCTAGGTCTTTGTTGGGTTAACTGTCATTTAATGAGCCACCTGCTCTGATTCCACTTTCGTAGGGAATCAGGACCCCAAATATAGGGAAGTTGCCACCTGCAACTTAGGAAGTGTTTGAGGATGCTGCCACTTGTATTTTTCCTTTCCACCTAGTTTCATCCACCAGTTTGACCAGTAATCTCTTTTAACAGCTCTCCCATGCTGTTGTCTCCATAATTTATTTATTAATAATAAAATATTCTGAATTACACTCCATTACTATTGAATCTGCTAAGTCATCAATCCCTACTTAGGATTAAATTTAACATAATGTCTCAGAAATATAATAAAACAATTTACATAATTTTACAAAATTGGGGTATGTGACATACACACCCCCTTAAAATGTAACATCGTCCTTGATGTTACTTATTCCTCATCCTCTGCAACCTCCTGGAACAGATTTGGGTATGCTTCCCACATCTTACTTTCCAGTTCCCAGGTAGCTTCTTCAGGACTAAGGTGCTTCCATTGCACCTTCAGCTGTCCATTTGTGCGGTTCCGCAGAGTAATTTCCCTCCTCCCGAGGATACAGTCCGGTTCCACCAGAACTTCCCCTTCTGGTTCTACCTGTACAACGTTCCAATAAATCACATGAGTAGCATCATGAACATACTTTTTCAGAACAGAAATATGAAAAACATTGTGCACTTTTAAGTTAGGTGGTAACGCTAGCTGATATGCAACTTGACCAATTCTAGATAAAATTTCAAATGGACCACAGTAACGTGGCGCTAATTTTGCACAACTCCCTAGTCTTAGGGAGCTCTTCTTTGGTCTTACCTTTATGAACACGTGCTCACCCACCTGGAACTCTTTAGGAGTTCTTTTTAAATCTTCTTGGCTCTTTTGCCGATCCTGGGCAACCTTCAAGTTCTCCTACACTTGTTTTACAATCTGTTCCATTTCTTTTAATAATTCGGGTCCCAACACTAATCTATCTCCTGGATTATTCCAGGCGATAGGAGTGTTAAACTTACCCCCATACAGAATTTCAAAAGGACTGAACTTAGCTGATGATTGATAGTTGTTATTATATGCAAATTCTGCTAAATGAAAGTAATCCTCCCACTTACGTGGTTGATCCTTAACGTACATTCTTAACAGATCTTCCAACACCTGATTAACTCTTTCAGTCTGTCCGTCCGTCTGAGGATGGAAAGAGGTGTTGAAATTCAGTGTTGTGTTTAATCCCTTAAACAAGGATTTCCAGAAATTCCCTGTGAATTTAGGATCCCTGTCTGAAATAATAACCTTTGGTACACCATGTAGCCGAAAAATTTGCTTTAGAAATATGTCAGCTATATTTGTAGCCTTGTAAGTAGTTTTAACAGGAATAAAATGTGCTACTTTACTTAATTTATCTACTACCACCATAATTGAATCATTCTGATTTTGATTTCTTGGTAATCCAGTAATGAAATCTAAGCTGATTATTTCCCACTTCCAACTAGGAATAGGCAAAGGTTGCAGTAACCCAGCTGGATGTTGATGTTCTGTATTCACTTGTTGATAGTCCAAACATCTAGCTATATACTCAGCTACTTCAGATTTCATATTAGGCCAGAAATAATATTTTCTCAACATGGTGATAGTCTTCTGGTAGCCTGGATGCCCTGAGTAAGGGGTTTTATGAACTTCATCCAGAATCAACAATTTAACCTTAGGCACATTATCCACATACAGTCTGTCCTTAAACAATAAAAATCCATCTTTATTTAGACTATAACCCTTTATTAAACTTTCTGTAGGTTCTTCTTTAGCGGTAGCTTGTAATTTTTGATAAATTTCATCCAATTTTATCCCTAATTCAGTCAGTTGTTCATTTAAATCAGAATTATAAGTACTGATTGTTGTTGTAAAATTCAGCTTTACATTTCTGCTCAAAGCATCAGCCACCTTATTTTCCTTTCCTTTTATGTGCTGAATTTCGAAATCGTAATCACTTAAAAAGGATAACCATCTTGCTTTCCTTGCATTTAAGTTAGGCTGATCTAAAAGGTATTTTAGACCCTTATTATCAGTCATTAAGATAAACTTTATTCCTATTAAGTGGTGTCGCCACATTTTTAAGGCATGAATAACATCAGCTAGTTCTAAATCATAAGTGGCATAATTCTTTTCATGGATCTTTAACTTCCTGGACTCATAGGCAATGACATGCCCATCCTGAGTCAGCACTCCGCCTAGATCGTCATTACAAGCATCGGTGCAAACTACAAAATCCTTATTAGGATCCGCTATTCTTAGAATAGGCGCAGTTGTTAATAAAGTTTTTAATTTCTTAAAGCTTTCTTCACATTTTAAGTTCCAATCAAATTTATTGCCTTTCTTTTGCGAGGAAGTGATTGGATTAGCTATTTTTGAAAAGCCCTCAATGAATCTCTGGTAATAACCGGTAATTCCCATGAAGGACCTAACATCTGTTACGTCTTTTGGTACTAGCCAATCTTCGATTGCCTGGATCTTTTCAGGATCAACTGAAATCCCTTCCTTAGTCACCATGTGACCTAAGTACTGGATTTCATCCTTGAGGAAATCACACTTACTGAACTTCGCAAAGAGTTGTTTCTCTCGCAGTTCTTGTAAGACTATCCGTAAATGTTCCTTATGTTCCTCTTCATTTTTAGAATAGATTAAGATGTCATCGATGAATACAACAACAAATTTATGCAAGTATTTATGCATTATGTTATTCATTAGACACATAAAGACGGCTAGGGCATTAGTAAGCCCAAATCGCATTATGACAAATTCGTAATGTCCATACCTTGTTCTGAAAGCTGTCTTGAATATATCCTCTTCTTTAATTCTTACTTGATGATAGCCTGATCTCAGGTCTATCTTAGAGAACACCATATCTCCACGTAGTTGATCAAACAGATCATCTATGTGGGGCAACGGATATATGTTTTTAATTGTCATTTTATTTAGTTGACGGTAATCTATGCAAAGTCGCATAGTTCCGTCCTTCTTTTTAACAAAGATTACTGGTGCTCCCCAAGGGGACACACTAGGTAGAATGTATTTCTTATTTATTAATTCCTTTAATTGTGATTTTAATTCATTAAGTTCCAGAATATTCATACGATACGGAGCCTTCGAGCTGGGTACAGCACCTGGTACCAGCTCAATTGTAAATTCTAGCTCCCTCCTCGGAGGTAATCCTAGAATTTCCTCCGAAAAAACATCAGTAAATTCGTTTAACACAGGAATATCCTCCATTTTTATTTTATCTTTTTCAAATTTACTCGCCTCATCTGTAATAGTTACAACATAGGCTTTACTCCCTTTCCTGACTGCTCTTTTGAGTTGTAAGGCAGAAATCTGCCTAATTACAGTTTTCCTAGGAACACCCTTAACTGTTACTGGTGGTTCATTATTATTCACACACGTAAATGTTTTATCAAAACAGTTTAAAAATACCTTATGTTGTTCTAACCATTCCATACCAATAAGTATGTCATACGAGCCAAGTGGCAGAACATTTAATTTAACATTAGTTTTAAAATCATTCATATCTAGAGCACATTCTTTAACATAACAGATTACCTTTCTTTTTGCCCCAGTGTCTAGTTGTACTAACCAAGAGTTATCGAACCTTTCAACAGTCAAATTACACTTTTATACTATTTGCGGTGAAATATAACTAAGGCTAGCACCTGGATCTATTAAAATAGTTATAGGGGTTTTGTTAACCATACCTTCTACTTCCACCATGGAAGTTTGATAATCAGATTGGCGGTTCTCCAACGCTGCATTGATTCGGGGCATAGTCCTTGCAAAATCTCCAATAGTCATTTCATCTTGTATTTTATGAATATTGCTGTTTGGCTTCTTCCGATTTGGGAAAACTAAAGCATAATGTGGGACATTGCACTCCTAGCACTTAACAGGATCCTTCTGTTTGAAATTCTTAGTGAAATTTCCATGATTGTTAGAGGCCTCCTTGCTGCCCTTGAAATTATTGGAATTATTAGAAGCACTATTTTTGCTTCCCTGGAAGTTCTTACGATTAGAATGGTTTCTATTCTTATTATTCCTGAAATTTTTCTAAGGTACAAACTCTTTTTTCTTGAACTCAGGCTGATTACTGTTCTTTTTAGCCTTCCAATTGGCTATTCCTTCTTTCTTTTTGTTCTGTTCAAAACAGAAATTATCCTTTCGCATGGCTTCTTCCAGAGTTTTGGGGTTATCATATTCGATTCTGTCCTTTATATGATATGGCAGGCAGCTGAGAAACCACTGTACTTTAGGTTTCTCATCAACTAAATATGGCACATATCTTAGCAGAATTAAGAACTTACTGTTTAAGTCCTTCATAGTCATATATCCTAGCTTTAACTCATAAAATTCCTTGGCCCTTTCTTCATAGTATTGTTCAGACAGAAACTTCTTCTTGAAGTACCTTTTAAAGGTACTCCAATTGACCTCTTTTTCTTTGATCCCCTTGACCCTTTTCAAATCTTGCCACCATATATCTACCTTTCCTGAAAGGTTATAGATGGCCATTCTCGCCTTCAGCTGATTTGAATAATTATAAATCTGAAAATATTTTCTCATCCCGGATAACCAGGATTTTGCCTCTTCTCCTTTTTCAGTTTCTCCATTGAAAGTTGGGGGTTTTATTTTCTTTAACTCCCCATAAATATCTTCATAAGGCCTGTACTTTTTCTTCCTTTTATACAACTCAGCCTCACTACTGTCACTAGTAGTGTAATAGCTCTGTTGTTCCTTAATTCCTTCAGATGATGAACTGCTATCAGGTTTAGCTAGTTTCATCTTTTTGGACCCTTTTTGATGGCTGGATTCTTCAGATTCAGACCTTCTGTTTCTCCCTTCAATCTGAAACTTTTCTATCAGAATTTGATTTAACTCCTCTTGAGTCTTCAGAATCCGTTCATTGTCCTTCTTGACTGATTCTATTTCAGTCTTTAAATTATTTATGGTCTACATCAGCTTTGAGGAGCGAGCAGTTACTTCTTCTATCACAGGTTCTCTAGACATCTGCCTTGTCTTAGTGTTTGGAGATTCCTCCTCAGCATATTCTCCTAGCTTCTCCATACCTGCCTGTTAAATTCAGAAAAAAAAATTTCTGCCTTTCACATAAAACAAAATACAGGTTAGTATACTATTTTTACTGTTCTGCAGAAACTAATTGGGCCACATCAAGGCCTAGTGTTTGAACCATGCTCTGATATCACATGTCAAAACCCCAAAAATTCCGAAAAAATTTAAAATTTTTAAAAATAGCATATAATTTTAATAAATGCAGACATTAACTGTTTGATTAGTTTATGTTACTAGAATTGTAACTGAATAATCTTTTATTGTGCTTAACTTATAAGATGAGTTTCTTGTCAGTTACTGATTGTTTTCTGTTTGCAACCGCAAGGGGGATTGCTATGACAGACTGGGCTTACTTAGCTTCCGAGCTAATGCTAAGGCTCGAGGGCTTATGCCCAACACTTCCAATTTTATCTTTTCATGTGCTTCAGAGCTTCATGCTCAACACAAATGTTTTCATGACTCGTGTTAGAGATCTTCTCGCTCAACAAAAATATAAACACTCATGTGCTCCAGAGCTTCTCGCTCAACACAAACATTAAATACTCATTTGCTCCAGAGCTCCTCACTCATTACAAAACATCTCATCAATTATGTGCTTCAGGGTCTACACTGAACACATGTATTCATACAAAAAAACATATGTAATTGGATTACACCCAATATATAAAACAAATCATCATGTTCATATGCAGTGGGGTATTAGAACCAACATACCAACTAAACATCAAAGTAACATCATAATCAATGGGGCTTATTCCCATAAGTGTTAGGTCAAAATTTGGGATATTACAAATACAATGGCCAAGGATCCGATGTTCCAGATCTTATGCTCAACATCAATTTTGAATGATCGAGGGATTGTTCCCAACACTTCCAATTATTCTTATTGTTTCATGTGCTTCATATCTTTCTTTTCAACACAAACATTTCATAACTCATGTTCTCTAGAGCTGATGCTCAAAACAAACATCAAATACTCATGTTCTTCAGAACTCTTGCTCAACACAAACATCAAATAATCATGTTCTTTAGAGCTCACGCTCAACAAAACCATCAAATCACTAATGTGCTACAGAGCTCGAACTCAACAAAAACATCAATCTATCATGTGCTTCAACATCCACGCCCAACACATGCAATCACATATATGATAAAATAAAACATGTGCATTCAGATTACGCCCAATATATCAAAAAAATCATCATACTCATGTGGAGTGGGGTCTAATTCCCAATATATAACATATAAACATCAAATAAACATCACATGCGATGGGACTTATGCCCATAAGTGTTAGGTCAAAATTCAAGATATTAGAGGTGTCCTACACTTTCATCCATAGAGTACCTTGAAGGGACTCATTTTGGGTGAGGTATGGTATCCTTTGTTATATGAAAACTCTATGAGGTGCAGGTAATCTTCCCACCTTGTGGGATTGTTCATAACGTATATTCGAAGCATGTCTTCCAGAATCTGATTTTCCCGTGATGTCTTCTCGTCTGTCTGCGGCTGGTAGGCATTACTAAAATTTAACTGTCTCTAAGCCAGAGAAAAAATATCTCCAAAAGTTGTCGGTAAACTTCGTATCTCAATCTGAGATTATTTCCTTGGGTATCCCATGCAATCGAAATATCTCCTTTAAGAATATGTCAGCAATGTGAACTTCCTTGTAAGTTGAATTTTACTGGGATAAAGTGTGTTGCTTTAGACAACTTGTCAACCACTACAAAGATGGAAAAATTCTACTTCTTTCTCCTTGCTAGACCAGTAATAAAATCCATACTAATAACATCCCATTTCCATTGTGGAATGGGTAACGATTGTATTAATCCTGAAGGATGTTGGTGTTCATCTTTTACGAGTTGACACACTTGGAATTTTGCGATGAATAAAGCTATGTTAGCATTTAAATTAGGACAAAAAAATGGTTCTTTACTGTCGATATCATATTTTGATACCTTGGGTGCCCTGAGTAGGTATTTCGATGAAACTCTGTTAGAATACTGGACCAGATGACTCCTCCCTCCAGAACATACAGTCTCTGTTTTGACCACAATATTCTCCTTTCCCTTTATATGATTTAATTCAAAGTGGTACTCGGTAAGGGAGGCCAGCCATATGGATTGCCTGCATTTAGATCTGTTTGGTCGCACAAATACTTCGGACTCATGTTGTCTGTCTTTAGGAGAAACTTCTTACAGATGAGGTAGTGCATCCACATGTTCAAGGCATGAATAATGGTCACTAGCTCAAGATCAAGGGTGGGATAATTTTGTTTGTGTTATTTTAATTTCTATGACTCATAACAGATCATGCAATCATTTTGCATGTGGACTCCATCAACTCCTTCCTTGCTCACATATGTGCAAACAATGAAATCCACATCGCAATATGTAATTTGTAGTATAGGTGTAGTAGTCAAAAGCTATTTAAGATTCTGAAATATTTTCTCGCACTCGGTTGTCCACAAAAAAAAAATTCCTTCTTTTGTAAGGCAGTCATGGGACAAAAAATCCACAAAAATTTCTCAATGAACTTTCGATAATAACTTGTTAATCCAAAAAATGACGTAGTGTCTGTGACACAGGTAGGGGTAGGCCATTCTTCTACGGATTTAATCTTTTTTGGGTTGATGACTATCCCTTTATCAGAAATCATGTGAGCTAGGTATTGTATGTGTGGTTTGTAAAAATCACATTTGATGAGCCTAGGATAAAGTTGGTGTTCTTGTAACACTCATAGTACTATGCAGATACGTTCCTCATGTTCTTCTTTAATATTCAAGAAAACTAATATGTCTTCTATAAAGACCAATACAAACTTATCTAGGTATTTACTAAAGATATTGTTCATCATGCACTTAAAGTTTTCTGGTGCAATGGTTATCCCAAAAGGAATTATTACAAACTCGTAATGGCTGTATCGATTCTGAAAGGTCGCTTTCTCTATATCTTCATTGCAGATCCGTACGTGGTGGTATTCGGACTGCAAGTCGATCTTTGAAAATATCATTTGTCCTCCAACTTGATTGAACAAATCATAGATCCTAGGGAGTGGGTAATGGTTCTAGATGGTCATCTTATTGAGCTGGTGGTAATTCATGTACATTATCATCGTACCGTACATCTTCTTTATGAAAAATATAGGTGCTCCCTAAGGGGACACAATAGGATGAATATAACCCTTATAAATCAAATCGTGTAACTGAAACTTGAGCTCCACCAATTCTGGTGCGCTCATGCGATAGGGGGATTTCAAAGCTGGTACTGACCCTGGTGTCATTTATATAGAAAAATATAAGTCCCGTTTTGGTGGTAATCCCAGTATTTCATCGGGAAATACAACCTTAAATTCCATGAGAATAGGAAATTCCTCAATTTCCTATTCTCTCACATCTTCTACATCCTGTATGTTCACTACAAAAAGTTTGCAGCCCTTCCTAATACATTTATTCGCTTGTAAGGAATATATATGTCTAACGGGCACCTTCTTAGTTATGCCTTGAATATTTGTTTGAATCCCTTGGCTATTTGTGCACAAGATTTCCTTGTTTAGACAATCGATCATGAAATGGTGTTGTTCCAACTAGTCCATGCCGATAAGTATGGTATATGATACTAAGGGAAATATATTAAGATATACCTTAGCTCGAAACCCATTCATGTCTACCTTACAGTCTCTCACTAGTTCGGTAACCTTTCTTTTTGTACCAGTGTATAGTTGTACCAGCCATGGTTTCTCATGTTTCACCTTTTTAAGTTTACACGTGTCCAAAATCTTGGGTGATACATTGCTTCAGCAAGCACCGAGATCAATCAAAATTGAAATAGAATTATTTGAAACATTACCTTCTATTTTTACCACAGTGTCATGATGGTATTCTTGTCGGCCATCAAGTGTTGCATAAATCCTTGGTGTACTAGCCCCGTCCTCTACCATTGGTTCTTCATGAGATTGTGTAAGACTCCATTAGTCTTGCTTGGAAAATCTCTAGCACAATGCAGTCCTTCACATTTCCAGCAGTTAACTTGCACTGGGGCAGCCTTGGCTCCTTTGTTTGCTGCTGGTCTATTGGTATTTGGTACGGGCACATTTGGCTCTGCACCTATCTTGTTGAAGTTTCCATTAGATGAAAAACTATTGTTATGTTTCATATATGGCGCTGGTTTAAAACCAGGTTTTCAGTTATCCGAGAAGGTCCTAGGCCTGTATCAACTTTTGTTTATTCTTTCCTTCCTTAGGTATCCATGTTCATAACAACGCATAGATTTTTGTAAGATAGTGTCTAGATTTTTGGGCATGTCAAACTCAATTGTCTCTCAAAAATTTGGAGGAAAACACCCCAAAAAACTGTTGTATCTTAACCTTCTCGTCCTTTCTGTAAGATACATAATGTAATAGATCCAAAAATCTGTTGACAAAGGCCTCCATGGTCATGGAGCCAATATTTAACTCATGAAATTGTTTCACTTTTCTATCAAAGAATCTCTCAGACATGTATTTTTCCTGAAATATTATGTGAAAATTACTCCATCTGATTTCTTTTACTTCATCCTTTCTGGTATGCTTTAGGTCTCTCCACCCTCTGGCTATTTTTCCAATTAAATTGTAAATGGCCACCCGGGCTTTCATTTCATCGGAGTAGTTGTGTACTCGAAACTATTTCCTCATACCCAGGAGCCATTCTTCAACCTTCTCCTAGGTATTCATCTCTCCTTCATAGGTTGGGGATTTTATCTTTCAAAATTCTCCATAGAGGTTGTCATCATTTTGCTGCCTCTTTCTGCAAGAAGAGAGGGAACTTTCATTGGAAAAATTGTGATATTCTTTTTTCTAGAATTTCAAGTGTGTGTTATTCTTTTCCCTTTTCCTTTGGACTATTGGTCCTTATTTTATGATGATACTCTTCCTTGGATTTATTGGTGTAATGGATAGGATATTGACGAGGGTTTATATCTGTCATGTTTTGAAGTAAATATTCATTGATCACTTTCTACTCTTTTCTCTCATTCATGTTATTATTGTGTCCTAAAATACCCCTTTTTCATCACACCTATTATACCATTTTGCCTTGTATTACTTTATTATATGCACAAGACATATGTTTTCCCCTCACAAGACTTAATTATTGCTTTATCTTATTAATTCCTATGATTGTAATGTTCAGAACTCTATCTCTTGAATTATGCTAAGACATCATGATTTCATAAAGATAGTTCAAGCTTTGAGAAGTACAGGTGTAGCATCCTGGGTGGTATAAAGAGAAGATGAGCTCTCAGTGCCAACTGTTACTTTCCAAACCCAACTCCACATGTTGGAAACAAACATAGGTATCCATTCCACGCATAGATGCAACATACTTAGCTGCAACAGACTCAGCTATGACATCGCGTCGTTGCTTAAGGCATAGTTGCAACAAACAAGATATCTCTTAAATTGGTTTTGTCTATTCACTAATGGCTCGAGTAACATGATTCCCTATATTCTCTACATTCATTCAGTTCCACTCACAGCTGTAACAACTCGTTGTAACAAGGCATTCTAAAGATCATAGATCTTCATGGCTGCCCGATATTAGTAGGAGAAGGTTATGATTGTTCATGTATAAATATTGGGAATCATTCTGAGCTAAGGGTTGGTTTATTATTGATCATACTATGAAAGATGTGACAATGAGCTGTACTTTGAAATTTGTCATTTTAATATAAGGGGAAGGATTATTCTGATTTTTGTGTCTTAACCTGTGTTATTTCCTATATATTTGTTCAGAGGATGGGCCTTCCTTCCACAGATATTGCCGAGTTAATTAGATGTTTTGATTGTTTTTTTGTGTGGTGCAGAAATTTCATTAGTTTCATTCTTTACAGTTAGCTGCAACAGTAATGATTTATCTTTGTAGAGTCCTTCGATAGTAATTCTGCATTTCCCTTAAGATGTAACTGCGTGGTGTGACATTCAACTGTGTAGGTTAGTTTCCATTATTCATGGGTGCTAATAGTTGTTACAGTCAAGCTCAGGTCAGTCCCTTTCAATTACTTGTATTTCTTAGGTTTCTAATTCAGTCTTATTATGGTTTCAAGTTTCCTTCGTTCAATGGCCGTTATTTATAATTCTTAGATTATTTGAATTAAACTAGTGATGATGGATTTACACATAGTATGATAATGTTAGGATTAAAATTTGTGCAAAAGTAAGTCTAGTTACCTTTTTCTAGATTTTCTAATTGCTAGATTATTACTGTAGGAGGTAATTGCATTTTTGAATTTCTAGGTGGGTAATTTAGGTTAGTTTAGCTATGAGAGGATTTGACTGAGCAAATCAGTAGGATTTTTAATATTTCATTCATTTGATCAACTACTTAGTGTTTATGCATAAACAGTGTGAATTATCTTTGAAATAAAAACACTTCCCTGGGTTGACAACTTATATTGAGTATTCTATATTTTATTTGTAATTAACTTGCATATAGAGTGACCAACATTTTGGCACCATTACCGGGGACGGTAATTGATAGACACAGTAGTAGTTGCATCCATTCATCTTTCTTCTATAATTTTTAAACTTGCATATTTGGGTTGCATGAATACAAGGAAAGTATAGTGTGACATTCCCAGAGACCCCATAACTCCCTAGAATACTAACTTTTCACGTGGTCGAGGTTGTGGCGGAAGCCCATCCTTGGGAAGGAGAACATTCATTGATTATCTAGTTGATAGAGCTAACTCTTCTATTAGAACTCACCATCAGGGATCATCATTTTTCAAAAGAGGCCTGATTACTCCTAGGTTGGGAGCATCAGTTTCCATGGTGGAGAACACAAGAGAAGATACGACACCATATGGTGTCCCTGCAGATAGAGATATAGCTAGTGATGTTGGAGGAGGTGAGAGAGAGGTGGTTTACCATGTATATGAGAAAGAGGTCACAAAGGAGGAGTGGTTACAACTTCGTAAAGAGTGGAAAAATAAGAGGAAGCAAAGATAGGAGAGAGAAGAGGAAAACATGAATAACATATGTGATCCAGATGTTCATGAGGAAGGAATACGGGATAACCATCATAATGATGGAAACCGTTCACCTGAGGAGAATGTTTTCACAGTACAATTCACCATTTGACAACCAATTGGTTAGGACCCCATGGAGAACATTTCACCATCAGTATTGCCATGCTTCTATGGGAAGCCACATAAGACCTAGATGAGTTTCTTTTCGAATTCGATATCCTTTGTTGCACCTATGACTACACGTTTAGTGAGGAAAAATTAAAGTTTTTCCTAGCTACTCTGAAGGACAACGCTCTGTGATGGTTTATGAGCTTGGATGGTGAGAATGTCACCACCTAAGAATAAATGAAGTAGCTTTTCATTGGCAAATACCAAGAGTATGACAGGACCAAAGACAAAAGGGAAGAACTATTTAAGATGATGCAGAAATAGGAAGAAAGTATAGAGAACTTCATGGAGAGACTTCTTTGAAATGTACAGAGGGCAGGACAAAGTGACATGGGGAGATATGTGCTCAAAATCATCCTATTACGTGGCATCAGAGAATATTTCCTAGATATATTGAACTTGTAGGGGAAGGGGAATATCTCGAAAGAATCCTTCGAAGATATCCTCGACTTATGTCAAAGATACTCAAGGCAATCCTCTAGAACCAACAACCGTGACAAGGGATTGGACAGAGATGTCTTCAGCAAAACAAAAAATCCATCGAATGGAGGATCCACTCAGGTAGAAATAGAAAACCTTATGGAGAACTTCAAAACAGAGATGGTGATCTCCATTTCCTCATAGATGGATGCCTTGATAAAAAAGAAGAAGAAAGAAGTACAATACTTGACACTTGGCATATTATGTCCTAGATGCAGAAAGGAACGTCCACTGAAAGAGTGTCCACTTGAAAAAGTGGAAGTATGCCAACTCTATGAGCTAAAGTATGACACTAAGGAATGTCCCTCACTTCACCAAGTGAAGGAATCCCTGCAGGAATCTACTCCTGACATAGAACAAGCTTACTTCATCGCTTAGAAGAACCATGGGTAGCCTCAAAATCAAGGTATGAATCGAGACCCATAAGATTTTTGGAATAATATGAATAATAGGAATTTTATGAATCACAAGAATACATAATTTCCTTCACATTATTCTAATAATTAATGGTATCCATCTCAAACTTTCATGTAGAATCCTAACTCTTGGTTACCATGGACACCACAACAACCAAACCAACAAACTTCCTGGTCTCCTTGATGGAGGAACTCTGATCCAGGAAATCAGTTTTCCCATAGCCAACCTCCTTCTCAATAATTACCTCTTCAAAAGTACCCTCCTCAGCAATACCCTCACCAACAGTATGAGCAGGTGCAACTGCAACTTCAAAACAATGTTGCACCAATAAATATTCCAATATGACAACAACTTCCTACTCAACCTAATCCTAACCCAGACAATAATAAAGTAGTCCACCAATTTGTGACTGCCAACATAGCTGCTTACTCCATTACCCCATTTCCTTTCCATGATATACTCTTACAATCAGGGAGGGTTGTGGAGCCCTTAGTCATTGAATATGTTACATCTTCGGTGACTGAAGTGAGAATGAATCAACAATACCCATCTAATACAACAATCCCCATCATTGAGGATGTTGAAAGTCCTACCGAGACACCAACTGAAATACAGAGAGAAAAATTCATGGAAACATAGCATACACAATTAGTTAGAGAACCACCATACCCTGAACGACTGACACTACAGAAAACAGTGGAACAACCTTAGTTTAAACTCTTAGGAGAGTTAAAAAACTTATATGTCAAAATTCCTCTATTGTAGGCCCCTCCATGATGTCCCTATATATGCCTAGACAATCCGAAATATTTGTGTAAGAAAACCAAGTAGAAATCCCACGGATCCTCTTGTTGCCCATGTATTAGAAAAAAATGTTGAACTCATAATGGGAAAAAATCTCTTGGCCAAATATGATGATCCCAAGAACCCTAGTATTATAGTACAGATTGGGAGCACTCAAATACTGAACATTTTGGTGTATTTATGTGCAGCTATTAACGTTATGACCATAGAGGCTGTACAAAAACTTCGGCTCACCAACCTTCGGCTAACCCCTACTATTTTTGAACTCATCGATGGGTCCACCATAAAACCCGAGGGAATCTTTAATGACCTCGTTGTCTCAGTATATTCATGGGAATACCCTGCGGACTTCTTGGTTTTACAACTGAAGTCATAGCTACGGGGACACCCGTTGATCTTCGGAAAACCTTTCTTAGCCACAATAGATGCTTACATCAATTTTCAATCATGGTCTATGAATATCTCAGATGGGACCGAGACAAAAATTATTACCTTATACCCTCCAGCTCAACCTAGCTTAATAGCTGAAACTCCATTGTGGATGGAACTAGAGGAACAATATGGTGTTGATTCATTGTTAACGATATGGAAGGACTTAACCTTCTGTTGGGCCCAGAAATGACCCCTTTTTGACCACACTCATTATACTCTTTTTTCCTTATCTTATCCCATTTTTATGCACCAAACATATGTTTTTCCTTCATTAGAGCCTTGATTCCTCATACATATGATTACTTATTGTTTTATCTTATTAATACTTATGATTGTAATAAACAGGGCTTTACAATAAACAGGGTTGTATTGTAGGAATTATGTGGTATGATTTCTCTCCATGAAATCAATTTCTTAATGGTTTACTTGCAGAAATTATGGCAATGATTTTACCCCATGAAAATGTATTTCTCGTACAAGAAAACACATGGTCATTAATGCCCAAGGACAAAACTTCTGAATAAATTTCTTCGAGCAAGAAAAGCCATTAACTGGGCATATTCCTGGCCTAATATGAACCCAAAACTTGTTATGAAACAATTTTCCAAAGTAATGCAACAACAATTATCATATTCTTTTGTACAAATCAAATCAAAATTTCAAAATAATACAACAAACACTTATTATGTTCCATTACCAATTGGTCTACTAATGCGAAACTAAAATCAATTATCTCATATTTTACTAAATGAAATGCTAATATAAGGCAGAAAATTCCCATTTCTTCTACAAAATGAAAATGCTAATTGAATCTAACAAAAATTACCTTATTCCTTTTCAAAATCAAAATGCCCAAATAAAATCAACAACTAGTTCAAGGGACTTGGCATTGTATAACAATTCAAATAGATGCTACCAAACATTCAAGAATTCATTGAATACTTACAATCTAGGTGCCAAATGAAATAATCAAATATCTTCTTAAATAAAAATATCAAAACAATTAATAAACAGAGTTGTACAAAGGATTGATCACACCATTTCCAACAGATATTTTTTTATTCAAACACACAGCTGGATAACATTCCATGCATGCCCCTTGATTCGGATTATCCCATGCTGAAAATAGACAAACAATACAACTAATCTATACTCTGTGTATGTAATTCAAACAAGGTTGGGCATAATGATAACCATATTGAATTAAATTCATAGCAACAAAATATTCCAGGACAAGGAATACACTTATCTAAAATGATATTACAGGGAGCTACTTTCAACAGTTTGCTAGCTACTTCATATTGCACATATGGTAGGATAGGTTGGAAATGGCTCATGTTCAATTGACAAACACAGTTGAGAGGATGAAGCATTGGGAATATTGTGACAATTTGGAGGTAAAATTCTAAGTGGGTGACAAGGTCTTACTTAAGTTGGGGAGAAAATAGAAAATTCAAAGTGTGGCTTCAAAATTCGCATAACTAGGATGATGCCACAAATACTTCTTTTATATTTCAAAAATGATTTCCATTTCGTCTCTTAATCGATCAAAATATATCAAGGACACTACTATATTTTATTTTTTTTGTGACTGATAGAATGCAAAGAAGTGTTATGCAACTAATAGTAGACTACCAGAACCATGGAACTCTACCTATAAGTCATAGAGGCCAAACCTGTTAGTGAATTGTACCGAAACACATCCTCTTCCCGCAGGTATTTTTACATACACAATCTCTCCAAATGACCCAAAAACCTTCCTCAGTTCTTCGTCTGTTGCGTTTAGATCTAACCCACTGACAAATATATGCATGACAGTTGAAAAGTGAATTAAAAAAACATACACCTTAAAAAGCCTCAGAGTAGTACAATAAGACATCCACTTACAGTTTTATTATTTGGATCATTGTCTCACTGGAAGCCTTGACCAGCAATTGTAGTTGCAACACCATATTCTTGAGGGTAATAGTTACCTAAACCAAAAATAAATTAAGAATATCAAAAGGATTTTCCAAAACCATGTTTGTGGTATTGAAAATTCACATGCAAAATGTCATGAAAAAAAAAGCAAACAAAATGAACATGCAAAGAATGGTAATATCAAGATGACCCCCATCTACCTCAAATATGATAAAATATTCAGTAAGCATATTGTGACTCATAAACTAGCCAATGATTGTATGCCTCAATTACTATAATCACATCAACATTGTATTCAGGTTTGTATGCCGTAACATAATCAATTCCCACCCACACTAACATTGGCTTATGACTTCCAACATCAATATTAAACTTGTTGAAAAGGTGCGGCTAGCTGGGGATTTCCCTCTTCTACTTGAGAGTTACAAAATCATTTTCCAAAGCAATCACCAACAATATTTGAAGTACTATACAAGTATCTATATGGCCTTCAACAAAAATCATACTCATGACAACCACATTGTCATTTTACAATACATGTCATAGACACAGCTGCAGGATACATCTTTTACATCTAAAAATAGCTAACAAGCAACAAGACACTAACAAGTGCATGTTTCAAGTTCAACCAAAATCTACTTAGCAACTAGCTTCAGCATAGATTATGTTTTTTTTACTATACATTAAAGAAATCAAATTTTAGACTGTCCTTCAAATTAATGTAAAACATTATAGAGGAAGCCATAAAATTTTAAATAATCACTGAGAATAAAATATGCTAACATCCATAGAAAACCTTTCATGTACCACCTATTCTTATGAAACTATAGATATAATAATATTTTTAAAACTAAACTAGAATTTTGACTAATAGCAACTACATCAACATAGTATTGATATTATAGCTAGATGCATGTGATGCTCATGGTGTTTCTTTTGAACCATGTGCGGCTCAACACATGAAGGCTGGGAGGCATCACAATGCTTAAGAAACAACACATAGTAGAAAAGATATAAGGGTAAAGGAAGGAGATTTTTCTTTATTACCCACAATAAGTTGGAAAGTCTGAGGAACTACTTGCTAAAGATAAATGTAAATTGCCCCTAGCATGATAGGTAAAGTACTGGCTTGGGGAAATTGACATGTATTGTAAATATTTGAAGTACTATACAAGTATCTATATGGCCTTCAACAAAAATCATACTCATGATAGCCACATTGTCATTTGATAATACATGTCATAGACACAGCTACAAGATACATATTTTACATCTGAAATAGCTAACAAGCAACAAGACACTAACAAGTGCATGTTTCAAGGTCAATCAAAATTTACTTAGCGACTAGCTTCAACATATATTATCATTTTTAACTTTCCAAATCAACTGAATCTTAGACTGTCCTTCAAATTAATGTAAAACATTATACAAGTAACCGTTAAATAATCACTAAGAATGAAATATGCTCACATCCGTAGAAAGCCTTTCATGTACCACCTATTCTGATGAAACTATAGATATAATAATATTGGTAAAACTAAACTAGCATTGTTACTAATAACAACTAAAACAACATAGTATTGATATTATAGCTAGATGCATGTGATGCTCATGGTGTTGATTTTGAACCATGTGCAGCTCATCACATGAGGGCTGGGAGGCATCACAATGCATAAGAAACAACACATAGCAGAAAATATAGAAGGGTAAAGAAAGGGGATTTTTCTCTATTACCCACAATAAGTTGGAAAGTCTTAGGAACTAATTGCTAAATATAAATGTAAATTTCCCCTAGCATGATAGGAAAAGTATTCTTTAGAACGTGAATAAAGACATGTAGTTGCATTCGACCCAAGCTTCTCAATGAAAATTCATGATCCTAAAATATAAGACCCTGAAATGCAGGTTATGAGAGATATGATCTGTAGTCTAACATAGGATTTATTTCAAAGAAGTGAAGGTTTGGAGGTTGCATATATTTACCTCCCTGGCTAAAGAGTTACTTTATGGAAACTCTCCTCGCATGCATGCTACTTATGCGGGACACAATGTATGACAAAAGTAAGCCTGAAAATTTTAATGGACTATGACATTTGATCCTATGTAAGATACACTCACAATGGTTGCAGTGTGGGTCATCCTTCCAACCCTACAATGGTGTGGGGGAATAGTGTATGTGAAAAGTAAGCCTAAACATTTTAATGGACTTGGATATTTGATCTTATCCAATATACAACCAGCATGGTTGCAGTGTGGGTTATCCTCCCAGCCTTTTGATTTAGTTCTTAGACCTGATAAACTTTGGACCCATCAGAAATACTCTGGAAAAACTATTAATAGCGCACAAGCAACAAACAAATGGAAAATACCAAATCCATACGGATATTAGTTGTGATCTAGATATAGAGAATGGTTTTCTAGATTTTCTGAGTTTAAATACGTTGGAATATTCATGGAGAAAAGAAGACAATTAGGAGGCATCCATTTTCATATTTTAAAGCAGAAGTTACCTTGAGCATGACCACAAGTTCTCCTAGACCAAAGGAGTAGGATACAAAGCCTCATTGGGTAAAGTAAAAATATGGAAGAAGAGCCAAGCAAAGGAAAAATATGGGAGTGTAACAACCTTTTCAAGTCTTGCATTGAGTACACAGAAAGGAAAAAGAAACCTAAAAGAACAAACAAAGGAAAAGCCACCCAAAGTAGGGATGTAGAAATATTGACAAATGAAATAATTTCAATAGGTAGGAATGTGGTTCTGCAACAGTTGGTGCCAAAAGACCACATAGAAGCCTCTTTGTCCTTAAAAGACCAAAAGGAGCCATTTAATAGTCCAAGGAGACAATCATGCCCAAGTTTGGACCAAGAGAGAACATTGGTTATAAATGGTTATAAAGAGCACAACCAGGAGTTAACATTGCTTACCATTCCACTACAACCACTCTAGTGAGTACTTCAATTTAAGCCATGTCAAACTTCACCTATGCAGCTTGTGAATCCTAAACTTGTGTGTCCATTACTTCTCGATGCATAATAGGGACAACTAGCTTTTAGTGCAGAGAAATATATATACTCAAACAATTATTTGACAAGAAAAATGCAAATTTACTCCACAATACAATGCCATTCTTTCTGGCATATCTAAAGGGAGATGATAAGTTGGGCCATTTAATAAAGGAAATTGCACAAAGAATATGGACACGGATGCTTCAATGAACTGTCGCAAAAAAGAGAAATTTGGCTTAACTGTTGCTTAAAAAATCGGAAGAATTGTTGTGACTGAAAGCATGTAGCATAAAATAATGAGTTGTTTGCAGCAGCAGGAAAATGCTACAAATTTATCAAATGGATAATTCAGTTTAACGTGCTTTACTGTTAAGTGGAGAAATCCTCTTGGAATCTTTCTTTGAGACAACATAACTTTCATAAGAGTTCAAGAACTCATAACTCCCTTCAAACTTGTCAATTTTCAAGAGGAAAGGAAAACAGTAGGAAGAAAATGTAGATCAACTGAATGTAACCACTCTTAACTTCTCTTCAAGAGGTTATTTAGTAGAAAAAATCCCAATGTGACAATTCTCAATCTCTGAGAATTTTAATAATTCAAAACTTTTGTGGAGTAACTGTCATCAATTATCACTATGTATACTTTGTATAATTCTACAGTTAATTGACATACAATGAAAACTATAGGAGACAGTAGCTCCTACATTAATTGTGGATGGTGCTTAAAAGGGTTACATACAAGTTTAAAAGACTCACCACCAACAAAAGAGAACCACTTGGAAATCAACCTCCATGAAAGAGAGAAGAATAACTTATGAATATTTGAAGGGGAGACATGTAATCTCAAACTAGGTTGGCTGAATTGTCTTCCCAAAACTTGAGTTACAAGACATATGTAAAGTGACCTATCAATATATACATAAAACTACTGATAAAAGCATACAAGTATAATCTACTATCCTTAAAAAAAATACCTTTCATGGAATAAGGTTGTTGAAATACCAAGGACTTCTTTCGTGTAGATTCATTAAAATGCATCAGTATCGATGAGAAATAAACGCCATTCGTTTCAATCATAGCTCGATTTATCTCATTCTCATCACCAAATCTGACAAACCCATAACCTTTTCCGCGAGATGTATTTGCATCTATCACAACTTTAGCACCTTTAATAGATGAATTTCGACTTTGGAAAGTCTCTTGCAAGATAATATCAGTGACCTCAATACCCAAGTCCCCAACAAATATGGAATACCTAGTTCCTGGTTCTGTCCATCTGTCACCAGCTCCAAAAGCATCTCAATTCAACCTGAACGATTGTTAAGAACTGGGCATGAATGTAACAAAGAAATTCTGCAAAATTCTCTCTGCAGTTGCATGAGAATCAAGTTCCACAAAACCATAACCCTCTGGTTGTTCAGTTTGCTTATTCTAAATAATCTTTACAGAAACAACATCCTGCTCTCGATGGACTCAATTAGTTTAAATATTTCAAAAACCACTTCTTCTATAAACAAAAAATCAATGGAATCTGACCAAGTTGCAGTTTTAGAGACCCACAACTTGAGAAACTTGTTAAGAATACTTACACATCATGTCCAAGAAACAGAGAGAGTATATAGAAAATATGAAGCAATGAATGTTGCCACATCCATAGTTATAACAAAAAAAGATCGTGAATAATCAAATTCAAGAGATATGCATTCACCTTTATGTCATTAACTAGCAGATACTAATTTAAAATTATATAATTTCAAATATATGGGAATAAAAATTAAAACCGAGACAAGAATTCATTATCGCTAAAACCATCACATCTTGAAATTTGACATGCTACATTCATTGAACTATTTATTGAGTGATTTTCTTTGTTGTATAGGTGAGTGGTTGTGGATAACTTCATATACAGCCAATTAATGCATATATCTGAGGTTCCTGGTTACTTAAGCTCATTGTGTTTGGAGCTTGTAGCTTAGCTGGCCACCGTTTTTAGGAGAGCACGCCAATCTGCAATCTAGGAAAGTTTTAAGTTGAAACACTCTTGTATCGAACTCATGACCTTGTAGGTTTATGACAAGGTGCTTCATCAAGATGTTCTAAATATGGACTTAGAATTGTTTATCTACAATGGTTCTACTAATCAAGGTTTGTTAGGACCATTCATATTTTGCTTTACGAAAATATTTTTTTCTGAAGATCTCAACTGAGTATTGTGGGGATTGTTTCTTGTGGATTTGGTTGTATGTTCGTCCCCAGACACTATGTCAGCAGATTGTTGTGGTAATCGACCATTGATGTGTGGTCCCATTTCCTCATTTGCATGAAGCCCTGAAATTTGTTGGAAATATTAATCACTCGCAGATCTGTACCTGACTCTTAGATGACTATGTCAGAGTCTCTATCAGTCAAGATCTTGTCAGTTAGTCTGACAAGAGGGAAGAGTCCACGATTCGTCAATGTAAACCGGTCAAATTTATTTCTGAAGCTAAGTTGTTAGGTAGATAGTTATTACAATATTTAATGGAGAGTTAGTCGATTCATGTAGAAGCAATCTTCAGGTTGCCTATAAATAGAAGAAGAAAATTGTCGGATCAGTTTAGACACAATAGAGAGACAGAGGAACTCAGGGTGAGAAAAGAGAAGTTGAAGCTCAAGATTCAGTGTATGTGATTTAGTCAAAGAGAGGAAGCTCTATAAAAGGATCAGTCGGTGAGCCGACAAGTCTGGACATACAAGTTTGTAATACCTTTATTATTTCTGCATAGTTATATATATATATATATGAAATAGTTTATGGTTGAATGCATGTTTATTTGGCCGCACAATATTTCCCGATTTACGTGTGTAAATGTCTTTTACATTTATGAGTTAAGTGAAAGATCAAGAACCCATAAATTTCTCACTCCGTGAAAGTTCTAGGTTTTATGGCACATTGGTCAACTCAAGTCTTCCTACATATTTGGGCATATGTTTTTTATAAGTTATTTGGATTTGTTAGTGTGTCCATTTTAATTCATCTTACTCACATGTGAAAAGCATTTGTAATTTCTTAAGTCTCTTGGACTAAGAAAAATACTCTGTAGATTTCGACCAAAGTGAACCGACAAGGTTGGTTGAGTGAGCCAACTTGAGAGGTCAAAGTGGTCAGCCGACTTGAGAGGTCAAAGAGGTGAGGTGACTTAGAGGTCGAAGTCAGCCAACTTCGAAGTGACAAGTGGTCAAGGTAAAATCAGTTAGTAGAACCGACAAGTAAGTCAAAGTAAATTTAGTCAAGTCGAAAGTCCGACTAAAATTTATAAACTTGTCTAGTTGGGAATTAGACAAGTTTCACTCGACTAGTGGGAAAAAGAAAAAGAGGTCGGTGTGAAAAGTGAAAATTAAATTTTTAATATTAACTTAGCGGTAAACTCAAGTTTAGTCAGCTTGGTTTTGGCTAACTGGGATCATAACAAGGTTTATATCAGAGCAAGTTTTAGGAAAGAAATCTTGTCTGAAAAGGTGGAAAATTAATTTTCTAAGGAAAGTTAATTAAAAACTAAAAATGGCTTCCACTTCTAGTTCATTGCAAACTCCAATTTTTACAGGAAAGAATTATGAATATTGGTCTTTAAGAATGAAGGATTTATTTAGAGGTCAAGATGTCTGAGAGATAGTCCAGCATGGTTATGCAGAACCAGCAGACATGACAACATATAACAATCTCACATAGGCTAAGAAATATGTCTTGAGGGAACAGAGGAAAAAGGATGGAAAAGCACTGTTTTACATACATCAAGCTATGCATGAGAGCATACTCCCAAGAGTAGTAGCAAAAAATAATGCTAAGAAAGCATGGGATACATTGGAGACTGCCTATCAAGGTTTGGATAAGGTAAGGACATCCAAGCTTCAGATTCTGAGAACAGATTTTAAATCTCTGTCCATGAAAGATTCAGAGAATGTAGACACATTCTACACCAAAGTTGTTGGTTTGATAAACCAACTGAAATCTCATGGAGAATCCATAGAAGACCGAAGGGTTGTTGAAAAAATTCTTAGAAGTCTTCCCCCAAGATTTGAAAATTTGGTTGTGACCTTAGAAGAACGCATAGACATGTTGACATTTACCATTGATGAGTTGCAAGATTCACTCATCAATCATGAACATAGACTCAGCAAGACACATGAATCATGGGAAGGTGCATTCGCAGCATAGTCATCCATAAGCTGTGGTAGAGGAAGGGGGAGAAACAACTTCAGTTGCAGAGGAAGAAGTTCTTCAAGAGGAGGATGAGGCAGAAGTCCTGCAAATGTCAGTGGTAGAGGAGATAATCAGAACCCAAGTCATCCAAGTGGCCAGAGGTTTGATAAATAAAAAACCCAATGTCATTACTATAAGAAATTTTGTCATTATGCATATGAATGCATGAAGAATCAATATGACCATGGAAGGAAAATCCCAAGTCAGTCGAACAACAAAAACACTTTGACAAGTGCAATGTTAATGGCATCGACATCTCCACTCGAATGCAATGTTGTTCAAGAAATTCCACATGAAATATGGTACTTAGATTCAGGATGCAGCAACCATATGATTGGTAATTTAAACTTGTTTTCTAGTCTAGACAATTCAGTTGAAACTGATGTTACACTTGGAAACAATGTCCATTTTACTGTCTTAGGAAAAGGCACTATTGATACTCTAACCAAATAGGGGGAGAGTAATTATATCCCCGATGTCTATCATGTCGAAGGTCTGAAACATACTTTTTTAAGCATTGGATAGTTGATACAAAAAGGCTATAGAGTATACATGGAAGATGATCACTTTGTGATCAAAGACAAGCATCCAAGCGACCAGCTAATAGAAAAAGTGCCAATGACAAGCAATCACTTGTTTCCATTGAGGATAGGTCCTGAAATTAAAGGGAAGACAAACACAGGAGCTGCATTCAAGGCAGAAAGTGAAGAAACAGTTGATCTCCTTGACAAGAAATAAAATGGCAGCGCTAATTTGCAAGCTGCATTTCAGACAGAAGTTCAGGATGAATCCTCGTTGTGGCATTTCAGATTTGGACATATGAATTTTGGTGGACTGAAGCTACTACACACAAAGAATATGGTGAAAGGATTACCATTGATCAACAGACCAGAGAGGGTTTGTGAAGGCTTCATTTTTGGCAAGCAGCACAGAGAGACTTTTCTAGTCAGAAAGTCATATAGAGCACGCAAACCACTTGAAATTGTGCACTCTAATATTTGTGGTCCAATGCAGACATCATCCATTGGTGGTTGCAAGTATTTTCTAACTTTTATTGATGACTACTCTAGAAAAACATGGGTATATTTTTTGAAAAATAAATCCGATGCATTTAGTTATTTTCAGCAGTTCAAGGCACTCGTGGAGAACCAGAGTGGACATCGCATCAAAATCTTAAGGACTGAGAGAGGAGGTGAATATGTTTGAAATGAATTTCTGAATTTTTTCAAGACCCATGGAATACAAAAAATAATTCACTGCATGGTATACACCTCAGCAGAACGGTATTGCCGAAAGAAAGAACAAAACCATCATGGAGATGGCACGCAACATGTTGTAAGCCAAGCATTTTCCAAATGAATATTGGGGTGAAGAAGTCGCAACTTCCATTTACATTATGAACCGGTGTCCAACAAAGAGTGTTAAGAACAAAGCTCCCCAATAAGCATGAACAGGTATGAATCATAGTGTTTCTCATTTAAAAGTTTTTGCTTGTGTTGCATATGCTCATGTTCCAGATGAGCTGAGAAGGAAGCTAGACAAGAAGGGACAAAAATGTATTTTTGTCTCCTATTCAGAAGACACAGAAGCATACAAGCTGTATGATCCCGTCACAAGGAAAGTGATAATCAGTTGAGATGTTCAATTTGTCGAAAATGAATCATGGGATGGAACTGTCGACATAAATGTCAAGATTGTGTCGAATGTTGACAATTATGATATGGAAGAGGAAGTGGTTCAAACACCACATGTAAGTCAACCAGTTGCAGTACCGTCGACTCCCATGACACCATGACATGGTTCAACACAAGGACCATCGATACAAGTAGTAGCTCAAGCTACATCGACAACAACACCAATAGGACAACAGACTCCATCAAGCATTTCATCAAGGTCGACATCGATAGAACCGGTGAAGACAAGAATTCTGCGAGAGATATGTGAAGTTGGTACACCAAATTCATTCTCTCTCTTTGCATTATTTTCTCCTATATATGATCCACTAACATTTGAAGAAGTTGTTGAAGAAGAAGTATGGGCACAAGCCATGGATGAAGAAATAGAATGCATTGAGAAGAACCAAACATGGGAACTGGTTGATGTACCAAAAGAAAAAGATGTAATCATTGTCAAATGGATTTACAAGACAAAGGAAGATGCTGATGGGAATGTGCAAAAGCAAAAATCAAGAATGGTAGCAAGAGGGTTCACACAACAACTCAGCATAGACTTCAATGAAACATTTGCACATGTTTCATGCATGGATACAGTCAGAACAATTTTGGCCATTGCTGCACAAAACAAATGGCATGTTCATCAAATGGATGTCAAGTCGGCATTCTTAAATGGATATCTCGAAGAGGAAGTATATGTGGAACAACCACAAAGGTATGAAGTTCCAGGTCAAGAGCACAAAGATTATAGGCTAAAGAAGGAACTCTATGGTTTGAAGCAAGGTCGTAGAGCTTGGTATAGTCATATTGATTCCTATCTCACTGAAAATGGATTTCACAGAAGTGAAAGTGAACCGACTTTGTACACCAAAGTCGATGAGCAAGGTAAGATGTTAATTGTCTCCATGTATGTAGATGATTTAATATTTACTGGTGATTATGGCATAGCATATTTTAAAGAATTCATGGAAAGTGAATTTGAAATGACTGATCTGAGGCTTATGAAGTTTTTTCTGGGCATTGAAGTTCAGCAGTCTGAAAGTGGTATATTTATATCATAGAAAAAGTATGCAAGTGAATTTTTAAAAATATTGAACATGTATAATTGCAAGATAGCCCCAACACCAGTACTAACAGGTTTAAAATTGAGCAAGGATGATGAAGGATCCACTGTAGATCCTACGCTATTCAAAAGGATTGTTAGCAGCCTTATGTATTTGATAGCCACAAGACTAGACATTATGTATGGTGTAAGTCTGATCTCAAGGTTCATGGAGTCACCAAAAGACTCACATTGGCAAGCAGGAAAAAGAATTCAGAGGTATGTAAGTGGCACAAAAGACCTTGGTATTATGTATTCAACCTTAGAAAATTTCAAAATCATTGGTTACACTGACAGTGACAATGGAGGCAGCATAGATGACAAGAAGAGCACATCTGGGTACACATTTCATTTTGGTATAGGTGTTGTTTCATGTGATTTAAAGAAACAACCCATTGTAACTTTGTCTTCAGCTGAAGCAGAGTATGTTGCAGCGACAAGTGCTACATGTCAGGCTGTCTAGATGAGAAGAGTCTTAAAAGACTTGTCACAGAACCATCAAGAACCGACAACCATCTTCTGCAACAACAATTCAGCCATAGTATTATCAAAGAATCATGGGTTTCACAAGAGAACCAAGCACATTGACACAAACTTTCAATTCATAAGAGAGTTGGTAAACAACAAGGAAATTTGTTTTGAATTTTGCAAGTGTGAAGATCAACTTGAAGACATATTTACAAAACCATTGGCAAAGGATACATTCCAGTATCTGCGTAGTTACCTTGGAATGACAAGTTCTCCATAGTGAACTCTGTCATAAAAAGAGCATGTCTAAGCTCTGAAACATTTTGTAATATTTTTTTTAATTACAATATGCTCATAATTAAGGCGGAGTGTTGGAAATATTAATCACTCGCAGATCCGTACCTAACTCTGAGCCGACTCTGTCAGAGTCTGTATCAGTCAAGATCTTGTCGGTCAGTCTAACAAGAGGGAAGAGTCAACGATTCAGCAATGTAAACCAGTTGAATTTATTTCTGAAGCTAAGTTGTTAGGTAGATAGTTATTACAGTCTTTAATGGAGAGTCAGACGATTCATGTAGAAGCAATCTTCAGGTTGCCTATAAATAGAAGAAGAAAATTGTAGATCAGTTTAGACACAATAGAGAGACAGAGGAACTCAAGGTGAGAAAAGAGAAGTTGAAGCTCAATCTTCTATGTATGTGATTTAGTCGAAGAGCAGAAGCTCTGTAAAAGGATCAGTCGGTGAGCCGACAAGTCTGCACAGACAAGTTTGTAATACCTTGTTATTTTTGCATAGTTATATATATATATGAAATAGTTTATGGTTGAATGCATGTTTATTTAGCCGCACAATATTTCCATATTTATGTACGTAAATTTCTTTTACATTTATGAGTTAATTGAAAGATCAAGAACCCATAAATTTCTCACTCCGTGAAAGTTCCAGGTTTTAAGGTACATTGGTCGACTCAAGTCTTTTCAATTGAGGGCACCATGTTGTGAGCTAATGATCCCCCTAGTTTGTGTTGTGCCAACAACCTATTTTAAATATGATCTCTTCTAAATTTTTATTCCAAAGAAGGATTATGCATATTCCATAATTGCAATGTACTAGGAAACAGTGCAATGTTAATGCAGTCATGAATTGAAACTTATATGGTTTTTTTCTTAATACAAAAATAATAAATTATTTTTATATCAATAGCAATATGAATTGAATCCTACACAGTTATGAACATCAAATATTTCTATCAAAATTAAATCCTAACTTTTAATGAGCTAGTCTCTAAGTCCCCTTAAAAGAAATGACAACCCAATGCAAGCTAATTGTAAGTTCAATTCAAAAACTATGTGGAAGATCACACACAAATCTAAGTCATAATAACTTTAACGCCTGATTGCATGTCATTATAACTTTAACCCCTTGTTTCATGTAACACATGGTTATTAAGTATGAATTACATGGTTTCATGCAAAACTAATGATTTTTACATTCAATAGAAACAAAACAATACCAAATGCAGTTGGATACCAAATTAATGACAAAGAACCAATAGAATGCACACCGAAGGGGATTAAAATTTAAGGTCTAAACCGCAAAGAATATATTACGAGATAACCTCTCTCATATGAGAAAAAAGCCCAAATTGTAATATATCGTAATTATGTTACAATTTATAATCCTGGAGTCGAAAAGTTGCAGACTTTGAAAATAGGAAATGGTGTCCACAAGTTAAATCCACTGTCCTTTCTAAGTCTGCAAACCTTTGACCTTAGAGAAATAATCTCTGTCTGTCCAGAAGATAAAAAATATACTCATGACTCAAAATTGCAACTATACTTGCAAAGCAAAGCTCTGTCCATGGTATAAAAGATTGCGGAACATTTACAAACACTACCACCATTAAAAAAATTGTAGGTTTTGGAAGCCTTCAAGTTATGTTATTGAGATTGAGTCAATTGTTCCATAGTATGCCATGGAATTCTTCCATGTTTGCATATCTGGTGTGTTTTTCTTGACAAAGTGGTTGGCCTCTCACTTTGCAGTTTTTTTAAATTTGGGAAATCTCCAGCCCCACCATGAAAAAAATAGCATCCTCTACTATCCTAAAATAAAAAATAGAATGGTATTTAGGTTTCTTATTTTCAATTGAGAGAGCGATGTTTTCAGCTAATGATCCCCTGATCAGTGTTGTGCCAACAACCTGTTTTAAATATGTTCTCTTCTGAATTTTTTATTCCAAATAAGGATTATGCATATGATCTAATTTCAATGGACTAGGAAACAATGTAATGTTAGTGCAGTCATGAATTGAAACTTATATTGTTTCATTCTTAATACAAAAATAATAAATTATTTTCATATCGATAGCAATATGAATTGAATCCTACACAGTTATGAACATTATGCTATTGCATCAATACGAGGCTTGAAATTCAATACGTGTGAGTAATATGTTTGATTACAATGCAGTGTGGGTCTCCAACTATGTTATATTAATTTCTCTTCAAAAACAAATTTATAATTACTCCACCGAGTATCCTGCTAAATGAAACAACCAGATAGGATCTGTGATTGATCATCCTTGCCAAATTCCTGTATATGCCTTTGAAAGATCCAATGTTAAATGAAACCACAAGCTAAACATAAATGAAGTCCCCATCAACTGACAATCTTTGAATACACACTGTAAGGTTAGACAAAACTAACGCATGCTTGAATGTGAAGAAAAGTACACAGAATATTTTCTCAAAACTGTATGAGTAAAGTGTTTCTAGCCAAATATCAGTGAAGTGTTTGAAATATGGGCAAGAAACATCCCTAGGTTGGTGACAAGGAAGATGATGAAATGCATGCTAGAGTCAAGAATGAAAAAAGGGGTATTTTGGGGAATTTGTCAACTGACAAAGATAATTTAGAGAAACTTCCAAAAGATTTAAAAAAATTGTGTAATGCATTGCAAACCTTGACCTTCAAGCATGTTTTTGGGATAAAAAACGCACTATTATAAGAATGACTAGATACTGTTACAATCATAAGAGCCTTCTTTTCTAACGTCAATAGTTACAGGATAGTTGCCAATACTGTCCTCAATTCTCAACTCATATAGAAGACAATAAGGTTTCTCTATTAGTACTCAATTCACCATTATCAAACCTAGCTCGAGGCCTATTAGCTTTAGCATTGTAGCAATTACACTAATATTTACATTTATCCATGATCTTACCATCCCCAGAGAGAACAACAATGGGTATTCATAAAAATCATGGCCTCGAGTTGTGGCAAGTAGTAAACGAGAATATGTTACCGAGGTTGCATATATTCGAATGGGGATGCTTCGCAATTTAAATAGAAATAGTGTATAAGAACCAGAATAGAAATTTGGATATCAATTTACTCATTCCAAGTTCATCCATTTAAAAACGATGAAAATTTATCATCTTTAATTTTGGGAGAAAACTGCTACATTCACCAACAATAAAAGCTCCGATGCCCAAGATTTCGATAGCATTTGTTTCTGTTATCTGGAGTCATGAATTGAAACTTATATGGTTCAGTCATGAATTGAAACTTATATGGTTCATTCTTCTAGATCCAAATCTTAGGTTCTATCAAGCACCCAGAGGGATCAAATCTCTCGAGGTGAAAACCTTTTCTCAGGTATTGTAGGCAAATACCTATTAGAGGAGAGGTTTATAACTCGAGAAATTTGATCCTTGTAAATGCTTAATAAATCCTAGGATTTGGAACTCTCAATTTCAGAATTGACCTAACCTGTTGACCAAATGCACTACTACTATGGACTAAACAGATATTTACTTCCATACTTTCTGTGGAATAGCTCCTAACCCACTCATGTTGGATTTGACCTAATATGTTGACCAAATGCACTACTACTGTGGACTAAACAGATATTTACTTTCATACTTTCTATGGAATAACTCCTAAGTTAGTCCTAACCCACTCATACATTACATTATAAATATTATTAGAACGTTGCCAGAAGTGGCAGCGATTAGAAGCTGGCTTCATGCAGAGAAGAAACTTCACTTCAAAAAACGACTCGTGAATTAATGTTTACAAAGAAGAAGCAACAAATTAAGAGTTATAAATATTTTAATTAAGAGTTATAAATATTTGTTATTTGACACAGCGTGTGAAATTCTTATACAGAAGAAGCACCAAAATCTAAATATTTATATCAGGCACCAAAATGAATGAAGGCGTTATTTATTGAAGAAGAGTATTCAAATATCTAAATATTTATCCTTCTCTCCCTCTACCACCTATCATTCAAATCGGGGCAGTAATGAATATAATTTTTTGTATTTGTTCCAGTGATAAATAAAATTCTCTAATACAATAAGAATTAGACTCATAAACAGGAAGGGGACCTGTCACTCCTTCTGATTTCACTACTTCACAGCAATGTTGGGCGCCCCTGCCTAGTATGGATCTAACTTCTTGATCCATCTTTTGCGCTCCTCTTGCCGAAATTTATATTTTATACCAAGTTCCCAGAAGATCAAAAGGATTTTCTTTCTAATTCAGTTCATGGATTTGGTTTAATGAAAGTTTAATGTACAGAGAAGAAACATCACTTCTAAATGCTCGTGGAAAAACGTTTACTGAGAATAACCAAGATTTCATATTTGTATATATATATTTACTTAATGTAGCTTGTCAAGAAAATGAAAATTTACAAAGAAACATCCTATTTCTAAAAATCTGTTGTAAAATGCAGGAAGGACACCTAAATGAATGGAATTGTAATGGATCTGAAATGCTTCTGAAGAATTAGGGTGAAGTAGCACCCATATTTCTAAATATTTCTTTGAAACAAAACTCATAATTAAACTAAATACGTAGGAACCATTGAATTTCTATCCTTAGCAGCTCATGGATTTTAATTGAAGAAAAATGTAATTTAGAGGGGAGAGACATTCAGGATTGTAAATTTTTTTTAAGATGCAATTCATGAATTAACGTCTGCGAATAAGAAACTCAATCTTAAAGAAGCATTCATATTTATAACTATTATTTAAAAGGCAAAGCCCCTGAATTAAACTTAATGGAATTCTAATTGAAAGAGAAAAAACATTAGAAATAAGGAGCTATATTATACAGAACAACATGCCTGAGGTTTGAACCCACTCTAATAGAAAATCCAACGCTCCACAAAAGCTATGACACAGGTAGCACTGCCCATGAAGCACAGTAAAATTTATGATGTACGTTATTTATTGAAGAGAGTCGGTGCACAAAATAAATTTTGCATCTCTTTCTTCACATCCACGACCTGGAGTCTCTCCATTCTTGTACTATCACAAAACATGCATTATAGCCAGGGTGTTCCCAACATGATCTATGTGTTCAACATTAAATTTATTTAGCAGATCAATGAATTACAGGTTCTTTCGTTAATCCTGGACATTAAAACACAGAGTTTTAACTATAAATTTATTAGTTGCAGGTGAAGGTGTTAAGTATTTCAATGTTTATGTATAATTCGATCAAATACAAGTGAAGGCGTCAAGCCTTAACATTCCACACAGGTGAGGGGGTTAAGAGAATTGATAGAGCGTGCTCTCTTGAGAGCTTCATGCTCCAAAATAATAAATTATTCATCTGTTTGATTACAATGCAGTTTGGGTATTCAACTATGTTATCTCAAACTAATTTGTCTCCAAAATCAAATATATAATTACTCCACCGAGTATCCTACTAAATGCAACAACGGGACAAGAACCGTGATTGATCATCCTTGCCAAATTCCTGAATATGATGCCTTTGAAAAATCCAATGTTAAATGAAACCACAAAATAAAGATAACTACACTCCCCATCAACTGACAATCTTTGAATACATACTCTAAGGTCAGAGAAAACTAACCCATGCTTGAATGTGAAGAAAACTACACACAATCTTTTCTCAAAACTGTATCAATGAAGTGTTTCAGGCCAAGTATCAGTGAAGTGTTTGATGTTTGGGCAAGAAACAACCCTAGTTTGGTGACAAGGAATATGATGAACTGCATGCCAGAGTCAAGAATGACAAAGGTTCCATTTTGCTGAATTTGTCAACTCGCAAAGATAATTCAGAGAAACTTCCAAAAGATTTAAAAAAATTGTGTAATGCAATGCAGACCTTGACCTCTAGGCATGTTTTTGGGAGAAAAAAAAACTATTATAATAATGACTAGAAACTGTTACAATCATAAGAGACTTCGTTTTTTGACGTTAAGAGCTACAGGATAGTTGCCAATACTTCCCTCAGTTCTTGACTCATATAGTAGACAATAAGGTTTCTCTATTAGTACTCAATTCACCATTATCAAACCTGCATCAAGGCCTATTGGCTTTAGCATTGTATCATTTCCACTAAGCTTTACATTTATCCATGATCTTACCATCCCCAGAGAGAACAACAATGAGTATTCATAAAAATCATGGCCTCCAGTTGTGGCAAGTAGTAAATGAGGATATGCTATTGAGGTTGCATATATTCAAAGTGGGATGCTTCACTATATATATATATATATATATATATATATATATATATATNACCAAAATAGAACTTTGGATATCAATGTACTCATTCAAATTTCATCCATTTAAAAACAATGAAAAATTATCAGCTTTAATTGTGGGAGAAAAGTGCTACATTCACCAACAATAAAATCTCTGATGCCCAAGATTTTGATAGCATTTGTCTGGGTTATGTGCAGTCATGAATTGAAACATATATATCGATAGCAATATGAATGGAATCCTACACAGTTATGAACATTATATTGTTACACCAACACTAGGCTTGAATATCAATAAGTGAGTAATTTGTTTCATTGCAATGCAGTTTGGGTCTCCAACTATGTTATCTCAAACTAATTTGTCTTCAAAAGAAAATTGATAATTACTACACCTAGTATCATGCTAAATGCAACAATGAACTATGATTGATATTCCTTTCCAAATTCCTATATATGATGCCTTTGAAAGATCCAATGTTAAATGAAACCACAAACTAAAAATAACTGCACTCCCCATCAACTGACAATATTTAAATACATACTGTAAGGTCACACAAAACTAACCCATGCTTGAATTTGAAGAAAACTACAAGCAATCTTTTCTTAAATACAAAAAACTACACACAGTATTTTTTCTAAACTGTATAAGTGAAGTGTTTCAGGCCAAGTATCAGTGAAATGTTTCAGGCCAAGCATTAGTGAAGTGTTTGAAGTGTTTCTTACTAGTTATTGAAAAACCCATTATTTAGGAATCAAAATTCACAATAAATAATCAGGATTCAGGATTCTAGACAATTTTGAACATTCATAATGTGGGATGATAATCAAGATTAACATGCATAAGCTAAATTTTCAAATAAAACCAAAAAACCATCCTGCAATTGTGGAATGAAAGTTTGAGATTTTGACACTAAAGGTGTAGAATTCATCACCCATCTCTTTAAGATTCTCAAATCTCTCTCCAGTGCTCTTCTATACATGGATTGCATATTCCCATTAATTACAATGGAAAGGACAAATAAAGCGTCTCTATGCGAGTCTCCTATCCAAAATTGGCAAGGGTTATTTAATCTCCAACCGACCAAAAACCACGGCTCTATGTTGTAAGTGTAGAATGTCTGCGGTATCCCTTTCATGTGCCTGAACCAATAGCTTCATCGGGAGTGGGGGTAAGGGAAACAAAGTAAGCAGCACTGAAGGTATAGGCAAAGCTTATTGCAGAGCCAATTGACTAAGTAGTAGAGGCAGGTACAAAGACAAAGACAAATAGAACGGGGCATACTCAAAAATAAATACCTAAATTCGAAACCATTGTTAATGGTTTATGAGCATCACAATTTTAAAAGAATCATTGGTGTCCTAATAAATACCCAAAACACCAAAAACGCCTCTCACACCAAATTTACAACTATTTTCCTCCCAAAACCCATCAAACCCAAAACACCAAAAATGCCTCTCACACCAAATTCACAACTTTTTTCCTCCCAAAACTTACCAAACCCTCCTCTCTTCCTACCAATAGAAACTATTTAGCGCGAAAGGTCTGTAGTTAGTCGGAGAAGGAAATATCCATGAATTTAACATAATTTTCCATATCGGGGTAATTTGGGGAGAAAATATCCATGAATTTAGATAATCCTCCATGAATGAACTGAAGAAGAGGTCATTCCTATGTTTGTGTTTGAGCTGGAGGTATTATGGTCATATTCCAATGATAATTTTATTAGTTTACATGCATTATGATTGTATTAAGGTTATTGTATATTATATGTATTATGATTTTATTAAGGTTATTGTATATTATATGACAAATTATTTTTGTTTATTTTATATTGTATTATAAGTTTTATTTTATGTATGTTTTACAATATATATGTTGGGAGCATTTATATTGTATATTTTGTTTATTTTTATGTTGTTTTGTGTTATATATATGTTTTATAATTTATATATGGTAACCATATAGTATGTAATATATTAATATATTTTGTGAATAGAGTTTTTTAAACAAATGTATCTTGCCATTGTTATTTATCTCCATAGATGTCTAGATGTGGTTTGATGTAGTAGATGTTTTTGTATTTTTGGCTATAATCAGTATTAATTAATTAGTGTGGTATTGATATGTTATCAAACAAATCTATAGCCTCCCCAAAGTAAGCATTACACTGTAGTAATAGGTCTAACTTGAATATTGAATGGCAAGGGATATTGAATGTACCAACATGGTTAACATGTTCTTTTAATTATCTTGCACAAATTAACGTATGGGTTATGTTAATTAGGATTAATTCATCAAATACCTTTTGTAACACAAATCCATCTACAATGTGACAATTTACTAAATTTTAACACTGCAGATGGATCTAGAGAGAATCTATCTCTAGTGTCAAAATTTAGTAAATTGTAACACTTCATCGCCAAAATTGCAATTTTTCATTGTTGGAGTGACAATAAAAAATGACTAACATAAATTGGTCATTTATGTTAGTCATTTTTAACTCTGTCACTTATTATCTAGTCATATTTGTTAACCTGTGATTAAATTAGTCGTTAATTTTAGTCGTTTATCGTTGGGTCAATCAAAATTGCTCATATTTAGTAGTAAATCACTTTAAAAACCTATGGTGGCTAGAGTTTTTAGTCACTTAGTAACTAATTCCTCATTCGTACTAGTGTGAAGGATACAACTGAATGAGGTCATGTGGTTTCTAGAAGAGATGAACATCTATCACCAGTTGTGCCCACGGACTCCATCTTTGCAAGTGAAATGCAGTCAAAGATCCTCATTCTACACAAGCTGCAACAAGCAAGGATGCAATAGAATCGACCTCAACAATGCGCCATTATTCAAGGGTGTCTGCAACTGACAGAGTAATTCTTGATTGGGTTTTATTACTTCGTTATCAGCTCATGCAACATACTTCCTATATTTCTTGGTTCTATTCTTCTTGCAACTATAAGAACGCATTGTAATAAGGAAGCTTGAAGATCGTAGATCTTCATGGTTGCCCAATATTAGTGGGTAGAGGTTATGAAGATTGATGTATAAATATTAAGAATTATTTAGAGCCAAGGGTTGGAAAATAATTTATCATATTGTATAAGTTGTGACAAGGACTGTACTTTCATTCCACCATCTAATACAAGGAGCAGGATTCTTCTGATTTCTGTGTTTTAACTTGTGTTAGTCTCCGGTGTCTCTGTTCGAAGTTCGATCCTACCTTCCTAAAGAGATTGCTGAGTTAATTAGGAATTTATCTGTTTTGTCATGTCGTGTGGATGTTACAGTAGATGTATTCTTTTATAACAACTGCAATAGTAATGATTCATTGTGTGTTTCCTCAATTAATCAGTAATTGCATTTCCTATAAGTTGTAGCAGAGTGGTGTGATAGTCGACTGTGTAGGTTAATTTTTCTTATGCACTTGTGTGATAGCTGTAATAGCCAAGCTCACCCCCATTTTCTTTCAATTACTGTCTTTCTTGATTTTTTCTAATTCAGTCCATTTACAGTTATAATTGTTGAGTTCAATTTCTACATTTATGATTCCTATATTAAGTTGGGTTGAGATAGTTATAATGGATCTTCAGATGGCTTGGTAAACTAGGATTTAACTTTATGCAAAAGTAAGTCTAGATGTTTATTTCCTAAATCTTTTATTTCTAGATCAAAGTTTTATAAGGGTAATCATAATTCTGCATTCTTAGGAAGGAAAATTAGATTAAGTTATTCTTCGGAAGAGTTGGGATGAACAGATAGGTAGGATAGTTTATTCAATAGCATCAACTACTTAGTGTTTAAGCATAGCTAGTGTAAATTATCTTCGCAATAATAAATACTTTCCTAGGTTGACAATTTATATTGAACATTCAGTATGTTGGCTTTAATTAACTTGCATATAGAGTGCCTAACATTTTGGTACCATTACCGAGGAAGATAATTATTAGACACCATAGTATTTTCATCTATTCATTCTTGTTCAGTTTTTTTAAGTTTGCATGTTTTGGGTGGCATGAATACAAGAAGGGTGCAGCATGACATTCCTACAACCCCCACAAATCCCTAGAATACTAACATTGCAGGTGGTCGAGGTCGTGGGAGAAATACACCCTTGGGAATAAGAACATTCATTGACAATCTAGTTGCCAGAACCAATTCCTCTACCAGATCTCGCCATTAGGGGTCCTCTATCAGAAGAAGCCCAATTATTCCCAGGGTGAAAGCATCAGTTTCCACAATGGAGAATGTAGGAGAAGTTGTGACACCCTCAAGTGTCCTTGCGGAGGAAGACATAGTTAGCACTACGGGATCAGCTGAACTAGACTTGATTTATCACATTAACGAGAAGGTGGTGACAAAAGAGGAGTGGACACAGTTCCATCATAAACTAAACAATCAGTGGAAGCACAGAGAGGAGAGAGCATAAGAAAACATTAATAACAGATGCAATCCAAAAGATCACGAAGAGGTGATGGGGGGAAATCATCATAATGAGGGTGATTTCCCACTTGAGGGAACTATTTCCAAACTCTAGTTCCCAATTCAATAGCCAAAGGGAATAGCCCCCATGAAAAATATATGACCATCAGTTTTACCTCGTTTTCATGGAAAAGCCACAAAGGATCTGGATGAATTCCTTTTTGATTTTGACATCCTCTGTCACAGCTATGATTACACTTCTAGTGAGCAGAAGTTGAAACTTTTCCCTACTACTTTGAAGGATAATACACTATGTTGGTTGATGAGCCTGGGTGGTGGAGATTGCACCACCTAGGAGCGAATGAAACAGGTGTTCCTAGAAAAATATCAGTAGTACTGCAACACCAAAGATAAAAGAGAAGAACTATTTAAAATGGTACAAAGGGACGAATAAAGCTTGGAAGATTTTGTTGAGAGGATTTTGTACAATGTGCAGAGAGATAGACAGACTAATATGGGGTTAGATGTGCTCAAGATAATCCCAATTCGTGGGATTAGGGAAGACTGCCTAGACATGCTGAACCTGCTGGGAAAGGAGTATATCTCAAAGCAATCCTTTGAAAAGATTGTTGAATTGTGCAAGAGGTATTCTAGAGGATCTTCCACGAACAATAAATGGGATAAATTAGAAGGAGATGTCTTCGACAGAAAACAGAAGTCATCTAATAGAGTAGCTACCTCGGCAGAAATAGGAAACCTTCTCGAGAATTTCAAGACAGAAATGATGAGCTCCATCTCCTCAGAAATAGATGTCCTGAGAGAAAAGCAGAAACAAGCAGTAGAGGATATATCACTCGGTGTATTCTTCCCTAAATGTAGGAAGAAACATCCCCTAAAGGAGTGCTCACTCAAGAAAGTAGAAGTGTGTCAGCTCTGTGAGCTGAACCATGATACAAAGGAATGCTCCTTACTACCTCAAGTGAAGCTAGTTCTACAAGAATCAACTCCAGATGTGGAACCATCCAACTTCATTGCCCAGAAAAAGTCTTAGCAGCCTCGAAATCAAGGTATGACTCGAGACTCGTTTCCATTTTTGAATAACATGAATAATTGGAATAATATGCATCACCTGAATACACAATTCCCTTTATCTTATTCCAACCATAAATGGTATCCTTATCAACCTCCGATGCAAAATTTTAACTCCTCGAACTCTTGGGCACAACCACCAAACAAACAGAATTCTTGACCTCCTGGGTGGAGGAACTTCCATCCAGGAAACCAATTTCCCCATAACCAACCTCCTTAATAGTTTACACATCAATAGTTTCCTCATCAACCATACCCTCCTCAACAATACCCTCAGCCATATCATCAATATCAGTAGTCGCAGCTGCAACTGAAGAACAATATTGCACCCAATATGCCTATACGACCACAACTTCCTACCCAACCTAACCCCAAATGAAACAATTAAGCAGTCCTCCAGTTTGAGACTGCCAACATGCCTGCTTACTCCATTACTCTGATTCGTTGTAAAGAAATCCGCTTACAATCAGGGAGGGTAGTGGAGCATTTGGTCATTGAGGATGTTCCAGCCTCTGCGTCCGAAGAAAGGATGAACCAGTAGTATTTATCAAATGCAACGATCCCCATTATTGAGGATGCTAAAAGTCCTACTGAGACATTGGCCGAAACACAAGAAGAACAATATATTAACACATAGCCTACACAACTGATTAGGGAACCGCCATATCTTGAAAGACTAACACTGCATAAGGCAATGGAGCAACCTCAATTTAACCTCTTAGGAGAGTTGAAAAACCTCTATGTCAAAATTCCACTGTTGCAAGCCCTTGATGATGTTCCTATCTATGCCAAAACTTTTCAGGATCTGTGTATAGGACAACCAGGAAGAAAACTCAGGGATCCTCCCACTTTCCATGTTATAGGGAAATTATCTGAGCTAATAATGGGAAAAACCCTACTGGACAAATGCAATGATCTTGGGAACCCCACTGTCACGGCGCAAATTGGGAATACGTAGATACCAAATGTACTAGTATATTTAGGCACAACTATTAATTTCATGACCATAGAAACTGTAAGAAAACTTGGGCTCACTAATCCCAGCCCAACCCCTACCTTTCTAGAACTTGTAGATAGGTCCACCATCAAACCTGAGGGAATATTGGATGACCTTGTTGTCTCAGTTGATTCGTGGAAATATCCAGCTAACTTCTTGGTTTTACAACCCAAGTCGTAGCTAGGTGGACACACGCTGATCCTGGGAAGGCCCTTGTTAGCTACAGTTGATTCTTGCATTGGGTGTCGGTCTCGTTCTATGACTATATCAGATGGGACCGAAACAAAGAACCTTACCCTCTATCCTCCAGCTCGACCAAGTCTCGAAGCTGAAACTCCATTATGGATGGAGCTAGAGGAAGAGTGTAACGTCCCTGACCCTCTAACCGATGAAGAGGAAGCTACTACACGCCAAAACAACTGGGCATCTAGCCCCATGGACATGTACATTCATATGAAATGCTGAAACAGAATGCTTTGAACTAGAATCATACATACATGAACATTTATCATACATAGCGGAAGAAACATACATTCGTACAAGCATTCAACATGTTCATCATGATCATTAATAGTAAATAGGATTGCAGAAGTAAAATAGACAAAATTACATATCTTATAAAGGGCTTGTTCCGCAACCAGCTACGTCGCTGCAATGTTCCACCCAACCATAGGCCAGCGTGCTCCTTAATTTATCAGCAACGCTACCACCCCCGAGCTGGGCATGATTCTACAAGGAATAAGGAACTAATAGGCTTACACATAGCCAAGGTAACAACACCACAAGAGTACACAGTTCATCCAAGCCAACACGGTTCGGTTTATTAGGCGAACAACAAATCAGCCAAGCCAACAGAGTTGGGTTTATCAGGCCATCTAGGAGCTGGGAAAGGCTAATGCTAAGTCGGTGAGCTCACTGAAGAGCTGCAGACATCAACACCAGAACCAACCTAGATTCTAGAACACCCACACACACCCAACACAAGGAAGTCAGTCCTTTCTCTGCAACGCAGTCCCTCAGACCCTGATCCTCCCTCCAGTGCTCTTCAGGGGCTGTGGAGAAGAAATCCAGCTCAGTGGCTCTGTTCGTGTGGTTCTCAACCCACCGGGTTTATCATGGACCTCAAGCCCTCATTCGCCAACCCCAAATAGTTCGGGGACAAATCCAATGCATGCAAGCAGCCAAACAGCTATTCAAGCATTTACAGGGAAAAACACAGTCTCGCCATCATGGAAACAACAGCTAACACACTCACATGAACCCACAGCAAACCAATATTTAATACTATCGCTGTGAGACTTACACAGACCAGAAAATGGTTAAAGAGACACGACCAACATTCACAGCTCAGCGTGGATTCACAGGAAATATCACCCCGATCTTCTACGAATGCCGCATTGCAGGTAACTCAATGTGTGGGGAAAAAACTGCTCCCATCAATCAGTGGGGAGAAAATACCAATAATTTCTGCTGCGATCCGCTATGATGGACGCAACAATACACAGTCCAATACGTCGAGGTCGAAGCTGGTTCTCTGCGTGGATTGAAAGAACAGAACTACATACTGACAATTAGCGCTAGAGAGAGGAGGCGAAACCCAACAAAATGGATGGTAAAACGTTTTATTCCCCCCCGTCCTGCATGAGGAAGATGAATAGCCACGATCTGAGGGAGTGGGAAGAACGGTCCCTACATCGTGAAGAAGAGAGAAAGCGTGGACGTGGTAGTGGTCTTCTTGCCAGCCAATCACTGCCTCAACTAACAAAAAAAGGGAAAAAACCAAGGGTGGTGGTGACAAATAGTTTTCCCCTGTGACTCAATGTTCCACATCCCCCTTTCCTTATCCTTTGGAATCATGCCCCTTCTCAATTTAGTTGCTGCGAACANATGGGTGTTTACATGATGCCACAATTAAATATATGTCGCATGTCCCGATATACCATTAGTGACCATTCCTAATAAAAAACACAACATAACCAAATCTATGGTGGGGCCTTAGCCTTTAGCTCCGCACCAAGATTATTTACAACATATGTATCCTATGTATTTTAATGCAAGCGGGGTCAAAACCGGGGTATTACAAAGAGAAGGGTGTTCAACCACTATTAACGATAGGGAAGGCGTTGACTTTTAAGGATGAGACAGAGGATGATGCCATAAATAATTTCACCAGTGAACTCACTTTTATCAACAAACAAATTTATCAGATCCTGAATAGTACTGTAGGTGAAGAAGAACAAGAAAATCTCACATAGGAGACATTAGTTAGTGACACTCACATAGTTCCAACGTTGAAAACTTCGAAAAGTGTTCCAGTCGAGATAGAGACAAGAAAAACCTTGATCATGAATCCCAATCTTACTTTGGATGAACAGGAACACCTAATCACTCTCTTGAAAAAGCATCAGGGGGAATTCTCCTGGGAGTACACACACATGAAGGGAATCCCTTCTAATCTATGCACCCACCACATTTATATCAAAAGTGACTCCCGACTTGTGTGCTAGCCAGAATGAAGGATGAACCCCAATATTAGGGACATAGTGAAGGAAGATATTCAAAAACTCTTGGAAGCAGGGTTGATATACCCAATATCAGACAGCGAGTGGGTTTCTCCACTCGTTATAGTAATCAAGAAGAATGGTAAATGGAGAATCTGTGTCGATTACAAGGAGCTGAATAAGGAAACACAAAAATATCACTTTTCTCTTCCTTTCATCGACCAGGTACTTGACACCCTGTATGGAAAGAAGTTCTTATCCTTTTTAGATGGGTTTAGCGGGTACAATCAAATCGTTATTGCTCCTAAATACCAAGACAAAACCACCTTCACCTATCCCTGGGGTACCTTTGCATACAAGGTGATCCCCTTCAGCTTATGTAGTGCACCAACGACATTTCAGAGAGCTGTGATTGGCATCCTTTTGGAAATGGTTAATGATAGTATGGATATTTTCATGGACGATTTTACCCCTTATGGTAGTGACTTGGAAGAGGAACTAAAAAACTTTGAAAAGGTTTTAACATGCTGTGAGCAAACCCGGCTATCTTTGAACACTGAAAAGTTCCATATGATGATGAGCAAAGGTGTAGTGCTGGGGAAATTTATCTTTGTTGATGGTATCCACATAGATCCATCCAGAATTAGGGTGAGTGAAAGCATACCCACTCTTGGAACACAGAAAGAGGTACATAGATTTCTAGGGCATGCTGGGTATTATAGAAGATTTATAGAAAAATTTTCCAAACTAGCTTCTCCATTATTTACTTTATTGATGAAAGATGTACAGTTTGCTTGGAATAATGCATGCTAGATAGCGTTCACTAAGCTTAAAAAGAGGTTGTATACAACTCCTATCTTAAGGGGGCCCAATTAGGCTCTGCCTTTCCACCTTTCTTTAGATTCCTCTAAAACTGTCATTGGAGAAGTATTAGGTCAGCACGATGGTCAAGCACCATGTGCAATTTATTACATCAATAAGAACTTAGCCCCTGCTGAACTCAATTATACTATTACAGAGAAGGAATTTTTAGCCATTGTTTACTCCATTAACAAATTTAGACACTACATCACTGAATATCCCACCTTTGTACACACTGACCACTCAGCCATCAAGTATCTAATGAACAAACCAGTTAGAAATGATAGGATAACTACATGACTGTTACTATTACAGGAGTTCAATATTACCATTATTGTCAGGCCTAGGAAAGAAAATGTTGTTGCTGATTATTTATCTCATTTTACTAATAGTGATAATAGCCTTCATGTTGAGGATTATTTCCTGGATGAACACTCTTTGCAGTTTCATCTCATTCCCCTTGGTATGCAGATGTTGCTAGCTACTAGGCTGTAGGTAAGCTTATGATACACTTGTCAAAAAGAGAGAAAAGGAATATTATTCAACAAAGTGCGAGCTATTAATGGATAGATGGACATATTTTCTACACAAGTCCTAATCTTGAGATCCAAAGATGTGTAAGGGAGGATGAAGTCTTCCATATCTTCAAGGCCTATCATGATGAGCCATGTGGGGGACATTTTGTAGATAGGAGAACATATAAGAAGGTGTTGAGAATGGGTTATTATTGGCCAACATTTTTCAGGGATGCCAAGAAATATGTCTAGTCTTGTGACAGTTGTCAAAGAATGGGCCAACCTAAGATATTGGATGAAATGCCTCTTCTACCACAGTTGGTGGTGGAACCTTTTGACAGATGGGACTTATATTTTTTTGGGCCTATCAATCCTCATTCAAAACAGAAAGCCTACATTTTAGTTTGCACAGACTACATGACAAAATGGGTAGAAGTTGTGGCTTTGGCGAAGGCCAATGAACATGCTGTAATAGATTTCCTGTATGGAGAAATATTTACTTGTTTTGGAATACCCAAGGAAGTAATTATAGATGGAGGACTGCAATTTGTATCACACAAATTCAAATCTTTTCTACAGAAGTACCATATTCAACATAGGATAACTTCACCTTACCATCCCCAGGCCAATGGCCGGGTGGAAAGTACCAATAAAGTTATTGAAGCTATGCTCACCAAAATAGTCAGGAGCCATCATAGAGACTAGGCTGACAGAATTTCAGAAGCACTATGGGCATATTGTACTACGTGGTGGTAAAATACTACAGGTTTCTCCCCTTATGACTTGGTGTATGGAAAGAGCATTGTCTTTCCCATTGAGCTCAAAATCAAAACCTTGAAGACAACCATGGAGGTAAAATTAGATGTAACTAATACCGAGAAGAATAGATTGAATTAATTGAATGGAATTGAGTAAAAATGCAGAGCTGATGTGGATCATACAACATTAATTCAGCAACAGAGATCGAATTAGCATGATCGGTTCATCAAGAAGCGAGTCTTCTGTGAGGGAGACTGAGCACTATTATATGATTCAATATTGAAAAGGGACTTTAAAGGTAAGCTACGCACAATATGGTTAGGTCCATATCTGATAGACAGAGTATTCGACAATGGTACAGTCCAGCTGGTCACCATTGACAAGAATAGTGTACCATTATTCGCTAATTGTCACATGCTGCGACTATATCATAAGGCAATTTTGAGGGACGTGTTTGTTTCACAGATTTCAATTGATCTAGGATACCAGCGGGAGCAAGGGAAAGAATCTTTCTCTACCCCTGCCAATCTTAAGAAAGTCGTTTCAATTTCCACACAAAATTCTTGTACATAAATAAATTAATGCTTATTTCCTTTTTCGTTTTTTTTTCCTTTACACTTGTTTGTTTTTTATAGAATTTGTGCAGGAATTTACTCAAGGAGAAATGGTTATGACCGGGCGTGACAACCATCAAAACTTATGTAATTTTTTGTTTTCTAGAAGAGCTACTTATAGAAAAATAATTTGAATGATGAACAGCTTAGCGCAGCTGCAACTCTACAAAATTTGCCTTTTTTTTCATCCTCTTCACATTTGCAACACTATAAAACCCTATCTATTTTTCCTGTTCCATAGCTGCAACACCGTAAAACCTTTCCTACTTTTCTGTTCCGTTACAGCTGCAACACTGTAAAATATTGCCTATTTTCCCATTCCACAGTTGCAACACCATAAAACCTTGCCTATTTTTCCGTTCCGTCGCAGCTGCAACACCGTAAAACCTTTCCTATTTTTCCTTTACGTCGCTGCCACAACACCGTAAAATCCTGGCTATTTTCCCATTCTACAGCTGCAACACCATAAAATATCGACCATTTTTCCGTTATAGTAGGCACGACTTCGTTAAAATGTTTTCTACTTTTACTCTTTTTAGCGGTTAGGACTCCGCTAATTTGGCTAACTTTTCCTATGGCTTGTGGTTGTAACTCCTCCAAAATTGTCCACATTCGGGATGCAATTCCTTCAAATTCATACAGAATTTCTGTCGGCTGTGATTTTACTGATTCCGACTCACTTCACATCTTTAATTATGATTCCGTCCATATCAACAAGATAACTTTTGGTTTGTCGGGAAGAGGATCATGGTAGGATGCACGTAATAATATTTAAATTTGAAGGCCGCATTTACACGATGTATTACTCTGAAAAGTCAAGAGTCAGCCCATAATTACTAAGGTATGGTTCTAGTTATTTGCATGATTAAGCATTAAGAATATTTGACAGATTTAATCATACCTGACTTTTTATATATGTCATTACAGCCACACTTCGTTAACTACCCATTCCCACGATCTAATGGCTACTCAAATTTATTTCACAACCGCCACCGTTTCCTAATTTGGGGAAAAATATTATCAATGATCCTATGCTTACTTCCATCTTAACTTTCCAAATTTTCCAACACCAACCTCCATTGTTCATGCATGTCCTGCACTGAAATCTCCATTGTCGGACCCTACAATTTTCTAAGCTAAGACTAGAATTTAGAAGGAAAGATAACATGGGTATCCCGACTTGGCATGAACCTCCAAACACACAGGAATTCCAGAAGAATGCTGAATTTTTTGCTATCTTCCAAGCCGTGAGCTCGACTGAGTTTTTCCAGTGTCTCAATGGTTTTCATCGTGAAACTACTTTGTAGTTTTCTTTAAACCTTACAGAAACCCACTCAGAGGTTAGGGGTTTGCAGATAAAAGTGTTTGAGGTGATTTTCGGTGAGGTTACCAGGCTCCTGTAGGTAGGAAGAGCTTGGTTTGGAACAAGAACTCCCAATGCCACCGCAGTGTAACAATTTTTGGTGGCAGGTGAACAATTGCATCCATGAGGATGGGGAATAGAATTATATTCATTGCCTTGCCCATGGGATCAAGTGGCCTTCTTCCTCAAAAAGTATATCACCTGCAATGGTAGGTACCAGACCTTCTATTATTCTGAGTTTCCACTTTTTTTTCATTTACACCACAGAAATATACTCAATGTTCATTTTTTTCTATTTAAAGACCTGCATCACATGGCGGGTTTTGTTAGAGCATCTAATAATACATATTCTTCCCTTACCCATCATGGCCTCATTAAAATTTTAATATTAAGAGCCCTAGCTTAGATAAATCAAACATTGGAACAATTTACCGGCCAACCTCAGATAGCCCAGGGACCTATAGTTTTTCCTGAGATTCCCATCCGAGAAGTAAGATCACCTAGACTTCTCTTGACTGTTCAATTGGAGGAAGATAAGGAGCACCAGAGTCCCTCCAATTTAGTTGGGGTGGGGAGTTGAGAAAGGATCAGAAGAAGAGGAAGAATTGGTAGAATACGTAGCAGTAGCAAACCCTATAGAGGAGATAGAGAATTTGGGATCTCCAGCAGCTGAAGGTGAAGTTGGAGCATCATTGGATGTTGCGATAGTTGAAGTTGAAGCCATGGGAGCTGTGATGACAGGAGAAAATGCAGAGGTCCTCACCATCAAATCCTCTCCTGAATGGAGGGGAACTTTAATTGAAGAAGAAACAGAGATGTCAGAGGATAGAGGGGATGCTGAAATAGGAAATATTCCTTCTACATCAACTGCAGGGTTGGAATCCCTTGTACCCCAAAGGAAGAGAAGAATTTCAAGAGAAGAAATAAAAGAATCTCAACCAGTAAGGAGAAGGAGAAGGAGATCAGCCATAGCAGATGAAGTAACACGAGCAAAATGGGAAGATATTGAAGCAAAAATTGAATTCCCCATTTTGAGACCGAGGACAAATAATGCTCCATAGGAGCCTCTTGTAGAAGAACCTCAAATTGAGGGGCTTTTGTATGAAAATGGGTTACTGAAGGAAGAAGTACAATTTCTTCAGAACGAATTGGAGAATTGGAATGAGGTATGTAAGAAATAGGTAGACAAAAGGTTGCATACACTAGCAGAATCTGTATACCAGTTAGAAGGACCATATCCTACTAAGGAGCATGAAGAAGTGGAGAAAGTAGTCTGCCCTGCATGTGGGGAAATTTTTAGTCAATCAGGTTACACAGTCATAGTGCGTGCATTTGTGACCCAAAATCCTGCACCAGTAGCTGAAGAAAAAAAAGAAGCACCTGATGTAGAATTAAGGAAAGAAGATGAACCAGAAGTAGGATCGATCCCTGATATAGAATTCGAAGAAGCTGAGCAATTACAGCCTCAGCTATCAGAATTGATGGATCAACCTAATAAAGGAAATATTGAAGCCAATCAGAGTGCTGCCACATAAGAAACAACACCTTCAAAAAAATTTGTTGAATCTGTCATTTAGAAAGAAGTAGGTAAACCATAGATTGAGGTAATTCCTGATCCAAACTTAGAATTCTTGATTGTCACCCTAGAACCATCTCAAGATACAAATCTAGTGGAGGAGTCCCAACAACATGAATATGAATTCAATCAAGATGTTGCTACACAAGAACCAACATCCTCATAAATCCTTGCTGAAGCTCCATTTAAACCAAGAACAACTGATCCTAAAGTGGAATTAATCCCTGATGTGGAGCTGGGAGAAGCTGAACAGATGCAGTCGCAGTGATCAGGGGACATTGAGGTATTTGGGGAACAGTCTTATCTTTCGAGAGATATGGAAGTAACTCAAGAGAAATTCCAGCAACATGAAGAAATGGGGAGATAGGATGTTGATACACAAGAACCAGTATTTTTGTAGCTCCCTGTCAAAGCCATGGCTAAAATCAAAGTAGTTGTAGCTGAGACTCAGGTAGATGTGGAAATTGAAATTTAGGAAGAAGTTGTCACATAAGAAAAAACGTCTTCACAATTGAATGCTGAAGTTTCTGAAGGAGAATTTTAGGAAAAGGATGTTGTCACACAAGAACTGACATGCTCAGAATTAATGGCAGAAGTACCCACACAGGCTGACGTTGAAGAAGGTGACACTAGTGGAAAATGAGAGATTAGTGACCAGAAGACCAAACAATTTGGTCACCACAATTGTTTCAAGGCATAAATGATCAAAATTGATAAATTTAAGTGAGCTAACTAAAAAATACCAAGATAAATGACCACTTTTGGTCCTGGGATAAAAACCAACTAAAAATGACCAAGATAAATGACCAAATTTGGTCACGGGATATTAAGACTAAAAATGACCACATAACAATTGGTAATTTATTTGGTCATTTTTAGTTGTCACTCTGGAAATGAAAACAAATACAAAATTGACAATGAATTCGTACATTTTACTAAATTCTAACACTCCAGATGTCTCCATTCAAGTGAAAGTTTATTAGTATATGGGCTGCTAAAAGTATATCATAGGTCCCAAAATCTGTTTAGCAACTTCAACATTTTGTTTTTCCTAAAGTAAAACCCTCATTGAGCTCTCAATCAAGGGCACTTTTTATGGCATTTATGTGGAGTCCAGAGCATGCCCATATGATAAGAGCTTTTTCCCATTGTACCTTTGAAATGCTAGAGGTACACACACAAACACCAAGATTTTTTTTTCACAAGTGAAAAAGCAGCTATTTGTTATTCATCAAGAATCAAAATAGCTATAAACATACAAATATGGGTTGTCATCACAGAAAGACAAATATGTGTCCAAAATAAGTCAATGTGTTACCATAATGGTCTAAACAGTGATCGAATTTGAAGGGTTGGTCTTAATTTCAATTGGAAGGGAATTTATTCTCTGATCCCTTCAGAGATGAAGGGAAATATAAATAATTATACTTTAATTGACAAGTATAAATTAACTAAACCTTTTCACCAAAAAAATGCAAAAAACAAATATTGTTCTTTCAAATTTTTACAATTTTAACCAAATGAGCACCCCTTAATATCTACATGAAAAAATGATATCTTTTCAATGAAACTTATTTTGAACACATTAAGTTGTCATATGTGTATGATTAATTTTATAGTTCAGTAAAATCACCACTATTCTATTGTATTTTTTTGAGTTTGAGCACACTTCATTATTCAAAAAAACTACTTAGACACTTCATTAATGGGGCATCCACATGCAATCCAAGCTTGAGAGATGTAGGAATGATAAGGATTGGGCACCTATGAAAAAATAATACACAACTCAGAAAACATTAAAAAAAAATTCCTACATACCAAGCAATTTAGCAAAGCTAGCATAACCGAGGTTGGGGCATCAAACTTTTTTGTTCAACACTTGTTGTGAAAGCATACATGTATGGGATGGATGGGAAATGTAATCATGCCTAATTCAATTGAATCCTTGCAACTCATTGCATGTCTAATTCTCAACACTCTTCCTTTTAAAGTTAACAAAAATACCAAAAGAAGTTTTTTTAAGGCTAGATTTGAGAAAGTTCCACGTGTGACTAATTAAGGGCTCGAGGCTCTAAAATTTGTTGTGTTTTGTGCTAGTTCACGATTCAATGAATGGATAGTCACAGGTAGGAGTTTAAGTTATTTAATGAAAACAATTAATGTGTATAACCTCTTTGTCAAATCCATTTTCCAAGATGATGCAGGCCACTACCCTCTTTATTGTCTTACCAAAAGGCATGATAATGAGGAAGAAGACCTAAAATTATGGACTTCACCTTCAAAGAATGCCTTGCANTATCAAAACAATCCAAAGTGTCAAATCTCAATTGATAGTGTTAATTAAATACTTGTATGTTAAATTTAATATAAGACTTACTTATAGTTTTCTCTTACTCTTTGTGTCTTGACACATTTAATATTTCATGGTTGTATTTGCGCCTTTACCCAATTAGTATTATAAGGTGAGGATGTGCATGCATAATAATCCATAGTTATGACTATGAGATGAGCATTTAAAGAGAAGAGGATGTAAAGACAAGTGTTTATGCCAGAAATTGTTCCCAGAATACAAGATAACAAGCCAACACAATCTCAATAATCTCAATAAAACAAAATAGGGTTTTTAGGGTTTTCAAGGTTTTTTGGTTGAGAAGTTTGATGACAAGAGCAAAGGCATTCATAAATCCAAATAAACACTAAATCATAAGCATAGAAAGGATGAGATGCATAACATAATAACCATAATCCAACAAAAAACAACACTGAGGTTCATCCACAGATGGCAAGCATTCCAAGTTTAAAAACTTTAAACAAGCAATGAAATTACCAACTGAGTAACTAAAACAAGTTATAAATGAATCCAGAGAATAAAATGAAGGGTAAATAGAGCATATATTTCATAATCAGTCTTTCAAATACACATAAGAGTCTTTTACTTAGCTTATGAACAAGTCTGATGACCTCCTCTTTCCAGCCAAAAAAAATTGAACCATTAGTCTTCTTTGAGACTTACATTAATAATATTCTCCAAAATTGGTTAAGAAACTGAACCCTAACTGTTTTTTAGTCTACCCATCGAATAGTTTCATTTCAATAATATTTACAAAAATAAAGTAACTTTCAAACCTAACTAATAACTGATTATCTTAACAAAATTTACAGATCCTTAGCTGCTTCAGCTAATAAGGCAATCCCTTCTAGGGCTTGAGCTTTTCTTCTTACCTTCAGTTGATCTGCCTCCATATCTGCAATCTTCCTTGTGATCTCTTCATTATGCTGCTGCAGGTCCTGTATGGTTTGCTTCAACATTGTGAATTGACCTTCTGTATTCCTCTTCCTTTTCAGTGCTTCTCTTGACACTGCAATCAGCTCCTGATAATGACTGTTCACCTCCTCCAAATCCTCTCTAAGTCTTCTATTTTCCATGACTAAGCCATCGTTAGTATCTTTCATGTACTCAACCTGATACTTATATTGTTTTACACTTCTTTGTAAATTCTCATTTTTTGAATCAAAGGTTTCATTTCCTGATATGGTTTGCATCTCATTTGGAAGCCCTGGAATATTCAATCTCTTATAAATTTATTCATCTTCTTGCAACAATTCTGTAGGTGTTCCAGGAAATCCTAGGTGTTCTTCACTCTCAGCTTTATATGGAACCTTTTCCTCAACCATCACATTCTTCTCTGAGTAAGAACTCTTCATTTCACCTTCTTGTTGTTCCTGCAACATCTGACTTTGTACTTCCATAAATATATCATATATTTTAGTATCAGTCAGGACAAACTCTCTTTTTTATTCAATTGGCCTTTTACCCTTACTTTCATCTTTATCATCATTCCATTTTTCCTCAGATGAAGAATCATCTATCACTGTTACCCTTTCTTTGTTCAATTTAGGGTTCAACAACTTCTTCATATTGAGTCTGAGATTATTTCTAGGTCTGGTTTTAGGTCTCCAAACAAGAGGAATCTCCCCCAAAATTTTGAAAGTCTTACCCTGATGGATAACTGAGGCAAACTCAACAACTTTTAGTTTCTTCCTTTTTCACTGTGCTACCTCATCACCATGGCTGTGAAATTCCTACTCAGTACAAACCCTAGTTGCATTAGTGACAGGGACTTTATCATCATCAAATAGGAGTTTCTCATCTTCTAAAAGAACTTTGATAGGACTTTGTCTTTGAACTTCAATATCCTCTTTTTTATCTGAAATTGTCTCTGCAGGTACAACCTTTTCAACAGGCTCGACCTCCTTAATATCTGACTGTAAATTCTTACTCTCATTGTCATTACGGTGCTGTTTAGATTTGAAATATTCATTTGCATGATCTGAAACTTCCTCTAATTTAACCCTGTCTTCATCTTTGACCTTTATTTTTGCCTAAGATTTCTAACCAGAGTCTGCCCTTTATTAGTTTGTCTTTGTGAGACTGTCCCTCTTGATCATTTCAAAAACCTGACAAGAAAATGAAATACTCCCAAGTTTTTCCCTTACTCTGCAAAACATTTTTTATGATAAGTTTAATAAGTCCATGATGGAAAATGGACTGCTTAGTATGATTTTGGTGCTCCTTAACCCTACATGACCTCTTTTGTAGACTCTTCAGAAAGAAGAAGGGTAAGTTCATCTTGGACTCATCATTGAGATGCTAAAGAAATCTAAAGTGGTATTTGAAAACAAAGGCATATCTACCCTCACAGGTAATATAACTCTGTAAAATTTTAATGGGCTCTATCCATTCAGGTATGAAGTTATGAATTGGTACACCTTTACCCCAATCTGCAATTACACCAAGAAGTAAGTACTTTTGTGCATTGAAGGTGAATGGAACCTTCTTAAACCATAATTCTCCCTCGTTCAAGATTCCTATTGCCTCAGCTACCAACTCCTTAGTCATTTTTAATTGTAAAGTATCAAAAGACACAATGTCTTTATCATAGCACTGACCAAATTTATGAGACACCTCTGCATGATATCCATCAATATTTTTGAAAAATGTCAACCATCCTGCATTTGAAAATAACTCTGCACATTTTGGAAAATTGTCTACCTAGCTTAGGTCAGTGGGCTCAGCTCTATTTGTTTTTCCACTTTTCTTCATATTCACTATCATTTAACAACACCTGTCGATATCACACAATCTAACTATCTTCAAATCATAACAGTCTGTCCTAACACACAGTTCAGAAATCTTTTGTGCCAAATTACAACAATCTGACCCAATCACAGAGTTCAGGGAACTCCAACAAGTTCTTCTTTGAATTTTACTATTTTAAATGATGAATCCTTTGAATATATTTGTTAATAATTCATCATTTACAGTGAATTAGGTGAAAAACTTATATTCCTCCTTCGAATTTTATAATTAAGGATTTCATCAGGAAAGCCCCAAATTAAGCAAACCCTAGCAATGACATGCGGGGTACCTACTCAGAAGACAAATATGAGAGCTGGAATGCAATCACTTCAATGGTTAAGTGTCGAATTTCACGTTCCACCTGCCTCTTACTACCCAAAGTTCTCAATGGCTAGTGCCTCTAGTCATCAATGATTACTGGTCATCTTGCACAACAAAGTAGTGAGTGAATGAGATGAGTGAGTAAGTGATTATAATTTATCATATTTCCAATATTTTGAATAATGAGTTGAAATTTATAGCATAGGAATTTCAACATATTGAGAAATTTATATGGATGGGTAATTTCAAATGTTTCCCTTCTTTTGAAATGTCAATATAAATTATGCCCTTCGTAATTGGTAGGGTAAAATTCAGATTTTAATTTTTTTTTAAGAGCAATTTTAACTTTACACTTCTAGGAAGGGCGAGAACCCTTTGGAAGTATCAAGAAAGGTTCAATTTTGAACGTTGGGTATAAATAGTCTATACCTAATCTGGTAAAATCATATAGTCAATTTACTATGGCCTCTCAATCTCCTCTCCAAAATAACATGTATAGACATTCAAATTGAACCTCTATTCCATAAGACTAGGATCCAAGATCATGACTGCAGCAATAATTTAAAATTTTAAAATATTTTCTTGAAAAATTCGTAGTATAATATGAACCATTCCATTTTCAATGTATTAAAATGATAAAATAACTTTCTAACTTTGTTTAGGACACCAAAAACCTTAGCAATAGGATTCGAAATAAAATATTTTATTTGGCTCAACGGGAGTCAAACACCAAGAGGGAAGGAAGAAGAGGAAGTGTTTAGCGAACAAGGAAAAGTAAGAGATACAAATGGCGAAGAAGGGTGGATGCAATTTAATCAATCGATGTGTATGTGTGGCGAAGGGATTGAATGTGGGTCTGTCAATTTGCCGATCCATCTGAATTTACAAACCCATCAATCCATTTGGAATTGGAATTTGGGATTCACCTCCTTTGTTTCTAGTAAAGGAGGTGAATAGACTCGGGGGTTTGAATTTGGGCCGAAATCAAGGAAGAAGAAGAAGAAGAATTTTTTTGGGTGTCAGTTATCTTAGGGGTGAGGAGAAGTTGGTATCTCCTTCAGCTGTTGTTGCTGCGATGTGTGCATGTGGGAGCGGAGATAGAGATATGGTTATTCCCGGCAAATACGACGTTGAAGATCCTTCCAAGAGTTCCCCTAATTCTACTAATTCTTACCGGTCCAGTCATAAGGTTGTTCACTTTCCACTCCTTTACCCATATATGATTTTTATTATTTTGCTTTGTACATCTAATTTTTTGATTTTGAACTAGTAAGGCTTAGGGCAAGGCTCCTTATTAGGCACCCATTTTGAAAACTGTGGCTTGGAAGGTCCACACATACTACATTGGAATTTTCAAACATCATAGAAAACCTACATATGATTCCATGACTTTGGGTACTAACCCTTTAAAACGAGCGCGGGGGGTACTAATGGTGAAAATCTCAATCATTGACTCCTTACCCCCTTTAAAAGTGGTGGAGGAGACTAGACGGTGAAAAGTACAACGTTTCACTTCTTCAAAATGGAGGGGAGATGAGTGAATGTCGAAAATACCAAAGACACTGGAAATAAGATAGGGTTTACCGACATAAGCATTAGTACATTATTAAGTTATCTGATTGCCCAAATTGTTGCCCGGGGTTTTCTCTTATACTAAGTTCTCTTCCACCTTAAAAAGGACAGGGAAGGGAGGAGAGTAAATGGTGAATATTCCACATCTGCATGCCCTAGATAGAGGAAAGCTTCACCTAAACAAGTGTTGGTTCATTGAGTTATTGTATTACTTGAATTGTTTTCTAGGGTTTTATCTTTTAACAGGGGAGTTGACAACTTTCCGCTTGTTTTTGGACATTGTAAAATCATGGATCTCTCGAAGTCATATCTTATTGATTCCCTACCTCCACATCATGTAGGTTTTGCATTGTAGTAACTGTATCTCCATAAAATATATGAACTCCTCTCAACTTGACGACTGGTAATTGGAGTTTGTTACTTGGACTAACTTTGTTGACTCCATGGAACAGTAAAGTCATGTTAATTTCCACATTTTCATGAAATATAAAAGAAATAACAAGCAGAAACACAGACAATTCATATCTAGAATCTAGATAGAATGCTTTTGTATCTTCATTTTCTTAGTCCGGACTAAAGTATTATATGAACATATTTGTTGGATGAGTTTTTCGTAGAACTAATTTAGGATTTATGTTTTATCTGTTGAAAGGGCTTGTCAATTTTCACTTTCAGAACTATCTTCTGAATCCATCTAAGAGATTATAATTCATGGTAGTCATACAAATTAAATGATCTAGTAATATATGAATAGTGACAATTTACAACTGGCTGCATATTATCACCATCTAAATTCTCTACCAACTTGTCTTGCTCACTCATGGAAATAAACTCGGTCGGTTGGTTTGATTAATCTATTACAATGAAGGTAGTCAGTTTTGTCTGGTCAGAATTGTTGAATAAATTTAGATTGTTTCTATGAGTCTGTTTCGGGGAAATCAGATGAAATATGTTATATTACTATTCTCGATGATATTGGAGAATTTTTATTATCTACATCTGGACATTTATTGAGATATATGTTTAAACTTTAAAGTTAAAGTATTATTTTGTTGTTGACCACAATCATTTGCAGTCTATTATGGGTGATTCCATTAAACTATACATTATTTTTCTTCTTTGCAGAGAGTAAAGCTTTCTTTTATGCTTAGAGCTTGTTTCTTGTCCAAAATCCTTTTGTGGTTCTATTTATACTTTACACTTTATTGTTCTTTCTATCCAAATTTTCCTTCTCCTGGCCCGGGATATTGAAAACATCCTGTAGTTACTGTTCAGTTGGATTTTCCTTTTGACCTTATCATTGCCACTGTATCTGGACTGTTTAGGAGATGATGTACTAACTGTCCAGCAAGAAGATTCTTTTATTATTTAATCTTTGGTCGGTCTTATCCTCTTTAATTCGGGACTGTAGTTAGCACAGTTGGATTCAATTATGTGATATTCTTTTTTTTAATGGTGAACACATTTTCTAATCCATCTGACTAGAGACCTATGAACCCCAACTCTGCATTATTGCAGAAAAATCCACTTTATCGTGTGGGTTGTCAAACTTGGACAACTCTCACATAGGATACTGGCTCATTGTTCGCTGGGGTTTGAACCTGAGTAATTAGGTAATGACATCTTGTCTTAACCAATAGACCACATCCAAATAGACCAATTACATTATAGTTAAAAATTAATATAACAGATTTGGGAATAGTGCCATGTTTTCAAAAAAGAAAATTTCTTGTTTCCATGACAAAAGAAATATTTGTATCCTAAACCAATGCCAACTTCTAAAATCTAATCCACTCATTGCATCAGCAATTTCTTCTCCTTGTTTACCAGAGGTTCTAGAATACAAGAAGAATCAGTCCAATCCTTTTCTCTAGTAGTTATCAAGGTTCGTGATACTTAGTATGGAATCTGGACTATGGAGTGAAGGTTTGTTCTTTCTCCAAAACATTCCTATTAGATTTGTCAATCCTTAACTTGGTTTTGAGCTCATTCGAGATGAATTTTATTTCAGGCTGCACATCATATAGATTCATAGCAGTATCACTATCTCTTTTATATAATTTTGGGAATTATAATTGAGGTTCTTAACACTTATCCATCACATGATCACTTCAATGACCACCTTTTCTCATTTACTGCCAAACTTGATAATAAACACCCAAATAAACACAAAGGGTAGCTTGCATGTTTTAAAATTATGTCTATAATACGTCAGATTATTACTGAACTAAAGAAAACTTCATAAGCAAGCACTTTTTGAGAGATCAAAGTAGAAATTAGAATCTATGTCAGCTATTCCCAATTGTCACTGAGTAAGGAGGTTTGAGTTACCATTAAAAACAACCACCAAAGTTCTCTATCCTCAAAATGATTAATGGAATAATTGTTCATATTCCCTCTACTAAAGAGGTTTGCAAACCATGTTATGTTTCATATCTGGCATCATGTATGGGGCATTTTCCATAAATTAATCCTTTAAGTTCTTATTATTGGTATATAATCACACATATCAGTTTGAAATTTTTGATCTAGCATTTCCATGGAAATGATGGTTGCATATCAATGCATTTACTAATTACTTGTTAGTTGTTTTGGTCTTGTGTCCATCTTAATTTGTATTTTATGGATTATGACACGGGTTTGTATTTTCTAAATTGACCGATGAAGAAAATATATGGGATATTTATTTCAATTCTCTCTAGTTGTTTGAAAAGTAGATTGGTCATCAAGGGCTTGCAATTATGTATTTTTCAACCTTTATGATTTTCTTTTCCATCTATTTTTTCCATCTAGCCTTTTAGCCATTTCATGTTGATGATGCTTACACTTACTTATGATTTTTTTGATGATTCGTATTGTTTATATTGAAAATTTAGTAAACTTTCAAAAATTATATTATTATACAATTAATGGGTGGTGTCAAATTGACCAGGCTTTTTATGATGTCCTTCAAAGTTGGGTTTCGAAAAAGTTCATGAGTGGATGGTAAGAACACTGTTATCTTATCTGGTGCATTGCACAAAATTCCTTTCTATCATTTATTGTTTCTTTGTGGACATTTTGTTACTTATAACGGGGCCTTGTTTTGTTCTCATTTATATTGGAAGTGTAATCTAGTTGTTTATATCCGCTTGATATGCGAAATGTAAGTTTTGCAGTGTGGTTCTATTTCCAATTGCAATAACTTTCTACATCACATGGTGGTTTATTTAGTTTGTCGATGGCTTCTTCAGACTGATATATGTGAGACTGGGCATCAATATCTTTGGTAAGGTTCTCAAATTTCTTGTTATTCTCTACTATCTACTTGAGTGTTTTATCCTTTTCTTGTTTGAATGTAATTTTAGACCTAAGCTTGCTCCAACAATCAGTTCTAGAATGTTTTTGCTATGTTTTTGTGAGGCTAGGGTACTCCTTTACATATTTTTCTGTCTCACATGCTCATCCTATAGAACTGGCAAGGAGGTCAAAAATTGACATATGCAGACAAATAACAGGATCAGCCATTCATAACTACTGATTAGTACATTGAACTATAGCATGCATTAGCATTTCCTATACATTCTTGTACATGTTTTATATTCATCCACATAAATAGTAGCAACCTAAGTTTGTATCCTAAATGATAATGTTTTCATGTATGGGAGAGCCTCCTTAACCTCCATTGGTGATGAAGTAACAAGCTGGCTAGAGTCTAGATAGTATTTAAGAAAACTGGTATCTAGGAATATATCAATGCCTCAATGTATGATATGGCATATGTCAGTAGCATATCTCTAAGAATATGCCAATGCATCAATGTATAAGATGGCATCCGACGGTAGCATATTTATAGGAATATATTAGTGTTCTTTAATCATGCTAATATGTGTAACTGTAGACTATATCAATGCTTCCCTGCACTAATTAATCAATAAATGTTGTGATTGAATTTTGGATATAATATAAGAATATAAGAGAAGATTATTTTAATTAATGTCCAACAAATGACCACAAAAGTAGGTGAATGGGACTAGAAGATACATCCAGTGTATATACAAGGTGGGGTACAAAAGAAAATCCCAGGTAATTTTGAAAGCAAGATAAAGTGTAGCATAGATAAGTATCTAACTAAGCTAATCACTAGGTCTAACCAACACCAAAATATATACATAGATAGCATCGGAGATGTGTTGATATAAGGTGAGAGTCTGAGACTGGGAAATTAGACATATTGATGTTGATTAAGAGAGAGATCAATCTGAGGATTATGTTAAGTTCTCCTGGACATAATGATTGAAGGTGGGGGGATAGGGAGGGGAAACTAGGCACTAGATTGCTGGTGGAGTTCTCAGACACCATGGTGGGATTTCACTATCCTGGGCATGAATATATTATTGTTACCAGAGAAGGATGAGCTATATTGGTGGCTATTCATCTGTCCTACTTACTACTTCCAAGCATTTTTGGATTAAGGAGGTTCATGACAAATTAATTAGTAGGTTTTCCAATCTTGCATGGTTTTCTTCTTCCATCCCTAGTCCTAATGTTTCTCTTTATTCCAAATTTCTATTTCCTTTCAATGTATATCAACCATATTCTATGTGATTGTGTTAGTCAGCTAAGAAAATGAAGAAAACTTAAATCTGGACCTTTAATGGTCATTCTATTGTATTTGACAGGTGTTGGAAAGCTAAAGTATCTTTCATCTTCCATAGTAATGAAATAATCTTTGGGAATGATGGTCTGCACCCACATTTTCTATTGGATTATTTAAATAAAATATTATTTCACACACACATATATATCCTGATATGGAATATTCACTTTGTTTAGACATTTTCTATTAATTTCGAACAGATTCAGTTAAAACTTGGAGTTTACATAGAAGAAATTATACTAGAATGTGCAATAATATTTTGTTTTTCATTGGAAAAGTAATAGAAATAAAGGGTTTTGATATTTTTGAAGAAAAAAATGAAAGAGATAGGGTATAGTCATGTCCTAGATAGGAGAATAACACAACACACATTTCCCATTTGATTTAGATGGTTGTATGTTATTTAAATAGATATTTCTTTACCATGATGTAGGTGGATGCAAGCAGTAGCAATGGTCGATATATGAGTTAGTATGCTAGGGGTGGGGTTTTGGGGTTTTTGTCTCTTGTATTCATGGTTGTATATTCAAGGGTTGTTCTAACTTTGTAGAATCATGAAATTTACATAACTTTCTTCTCCATAATTAATAGTGGAAATAATTTGGTTAGGGTTTTTCTTCATTACTAACTGGTCTCTTTCATATATGTTTTATTTGCTTTTTTTTTTTTAATTGGATGGGGTCCTTTTAGAACCCTTAATGATGCATTAGAGTGACTAGTTAATTTTTTGTGATTTGCTTGTTTTATAATTAGATGGTGCCCCTTTAGAACTCTTGATACACAAATTTCCTTTTTATTTAGTTATAGAATAAATTAAGTGAAATTTGTTTAATAAGACACTTATACTTTCTATAGCTTTGATTTATTTTTGACACAAATAATTATTAATTATTTGATGTTTCATGTTGTAGATGGAAAGTATTGTAAATCAAGGGAAACTAGTACCAGACGATGTCATTATTAATATATTATGAAGGCATCTTAAAAAAAGTGCGTTGAAGCGTGAATTAGGATTTATACTTGATGGGTATCCAAGAAGAACAAGACAAGCTATAAGAATTTCCAGCCTGTTATTTTGGGGTAATGAATCTCATTGTGGTTTCTGTATTTTTAGTTGTGCATTGTGCTACCAATTGTTGTCTATGTCGAATGGTTTCATAATGACAACATTGTATATTTTATCTAATCCAATTTAGAGTGCAATATTATGTTAAGATAGAGGATGTGTTGAATATGATTTCTTGTAGTATCCTATCCATTGTATGGAGTCTGCACTAGAAATTTGAAAATGCTTGTCCATAAAAAAATTGTGAAAGGTAATTGATCGATATGTTTATTAGAATAAAGTACCTCACATATATTTTCCTTAACCGTGCCTTAACTAGTCAAAATTATGCTAAAATCATCTAATACTAAATTCAAGTTTAAGGAGGATAATCAACATGTCAATTAACAAGAACAAAACATATCATTGCTAGGTCTTCTGAATAAGAAAGTTGAGCTCCAAGAAGTGAGGTGGGAGGTACTACGGAGTCTTTTGCAGTCCATTTCAGCTTGGTTTTTTCAATAGTAATGCGGGGGGATACCCTGAACTTTCGCCCTCTTGATCAAGGTAATTTGACTATTGGATAAATTTTGATTCCAATAATTCAAGGCGAAGTCCCTGTTTCTACTAGTATGGATTTTAAACCTGGTCAATGCTTTCCAAAAACATCATCTATTCCATCTATGCTTGTTAAGTCTGCACATATTAGGGAACAAATTCAGTTTATGTTGGAACATTCTTTGATTGGAAAATTCATTGGGTTACAGCCATTGGAGAAAGCTTTGCTCTGGTGGATCAACTTGAATTGGAAACCTAAAGGTCATTATGATTTACATTTAGGATCGAAGGGGTTTTTTACTGTTTCTTTTATCAATCAAGAGGATTGGAACCGGATTATTGACAGAGGTCCTTATTTCTATTATTCAGCAGGTCTTTTCCTTCATCCTTGGAAAGAGAAATTCTATCCGGAAAAGGAAGACATGTGAATTTCTCCAGTATGGATCCGGTTATATTTACTTCCTCAGGAATATTGGGATGCTGAAATCTTGGAAGCACTCGGTAATTGTTTGGGTTCCTTTATTAAAATTTCGGAGCAAACTAAATCTCAATGATATACTACCTTTTCCCATATATGTATCTATATGGATCTATCCAAGGCTCTTTCAGAGGCTATCAGGTTTCTTTGGTATGATGATGAATGGATTCAAACTCTGGACTATGAACAGGTTCCCTTTAGATGTCGTCGGTGTCACGAGTATGGCCACTTATTCAAGGAATGTCCCCTGAATCATCCCAAACCACTGGTTAATAAGGTATTGAATCCCTCAGAACCTGGGTTTTCTAAGGTTTATTCTCACAAAAGAGGAAATAAAAAACAAGAACCTCGAGACTCCGCTAAGAAGATAAACAGTTCTAATTCCTTTGAAATTTTGGGTAAACAGGAAGAACTATTGGTGGATTCTAAGAGTCTCGAGAGTAATTTCTCCAAATCCGAGATTGGTCAATCTTCAAGCCATCCTTCTTGTCCAAGTATAGCCCAAGATATCCATATTTGAAATTTGCAACAAATAGCTAGATCAGAAGCTGAAGCAATGGATGTCTCTCTGCAACTTGATTTCTTGGAAGAATCAGAAGAAATGGATATAGGTGAATTAGATCTTGAAGGAATTGAGAAAGCCTATTTGGATAAAGCTCTAGGCTATGTTCCTCAAGAACAGATAAGTATCCTCAAAGAGGCTATTATTAAATCTAAATTCTCAAATTCTCTGGCCATTAATTCAGGTTCTTTTAAATAAACTAAAAAATCTAGTGAAGACAATGGCAAGAAACCAGGACGCAACTCAAATAAACATAGAGTAGCGGATGTAGGAAGGCGATTGGTTGATTCGGGTCAATATCCAAAAGTCCGAGCTAATTTTAGTCTATAATATTGATTATTAATGAAAATCCTTTCCTAGAACACTCGAGGCATTAATAAACTGAGAAAGATGAAAATTATCTGTCAGAAGATTAAGAAATCTAATCCAGCCATTGTTTTCTTACAAGAATCTAAGTTCCCGACTAACTTTATCCAGGAACGTAGTAGTAAATTATGGATGCATTGTGAGAGCATGGGTGCTGATTCTAAAGGATTTTCTAGAGGTTTATTTATTTTATGGGATCCGTCTCAGGTTTCCCTTTCTGACTTTCAAGGAACCCGTAATTCTATCTCTGTCATTTTTAAAGTGATTTGTTTTCCTATATCGGCTTTATTAACGAATTTTTATGGCCCTCAATGCTTGAGTAATAGGTGTAATTATTTAAAAACCCTTTCCAATTTGAAGACCTATATTCCCTTTGAGCATTGGGTGGTTGGAAGTGATTTTAATTTGATCACTTCGCTTGAGGAAAAAAAAGGTGGTACACGTTGTTTAGAGGAGGAATGTAATCTTTTCCGTGAGACTATTGAAGAGCTAGGTCTTGTGGATATCACTCTGGGTGTTGGGTGATTTAATTGGAATTATAAACATTATAGGGGACCATCATATTGCTTCCAGAATTGATCGTTTTCTTGTTTCTGAATCAGTCATTAATTTAGGAAGTGAAATTGATAGTTCAACCCTCTCTGGTCGAAGATCTGACCACTGGCCAATTGAGCTTTTTTGGAGTGGGTTGGGGTCTCAATTCAAGAAGCCCTTTTGTTTTGAGCAATTTTGGATGATTCATCCTAAATTCTCTAAAAACGTTAAAACGTGGTGGGAAGAATTACATTCAAATCAGGTCGCTAATATGTGTTCTTTTCAATTGAACTTGAAGGCTCTGAAAGCTAAAATCAAGAAATGGAATAAGGATGAATTTGGGAATATTTTCAGGGAGAAAAATAGATTGGAGATCCGTCTTTAGGAGATTCAATCCATTGGGATTAATGAAGGTTATTACCTATATCTTCTTGAGGAGGAACGATTGGTGGAAAAACAACTTGAAGAATGTGAAAAACAAGAGGAACTCCTTTGGCTGCAGAAATCCTGTATCAAATGGATCCGGGAGGGAGAAATGAACTCTAAATTCTTTCATCATTTTGTTATCCAATCTAGGTTTCAGAATAAATTTTTTTCCCTTAAATATGAAGCAGGAAACCTCTTGGAAGGTAGGGAGGAAATTGAGGATTTACTCAACTCTCATTTCCCAGATATTTTATCTAATCCTCGTAGGGATCGTTCTTCTGACATTGAAATCATTACGAGCTGGATTCCTTCCTTAATTTCAAGGCAACATAACCAAATGTTAATGAACTCCATCTCTCTTCAAGAATTCCAAGAGGCTGTCTTTCAGATGAAGGAAGGTACCTCGCCTGGCCCAAATGGTTTTACTGTTAACTTATTTCATCACTTTTGGGAGATGATTAAAATTGATGTTTGGAATATTGTAGAAAAATCTCGAGTATCTGGGAATATTCTCCCATCCTTAAATGCTACTTTTTTAACTCTGATTCCTAAAAATGAGGGTGTTGATTCTCCTAATAAATTCCGTCCTATTAGCCTTTGTAATGTGATTTATAAAATTATAACCAAGGTAATTGCTAATTGTTTAAAACCTATTCTACCTTCTCTAATCTCATCAGAGCAATCAGGGTTTGTGGAGGGGCATCAGATTTCAGATGGGATTATTCTTGTAAAGGAAATATTACACTCCATCAAACTAAAAAAGATGTCGGATATGTTAGTTAATCTTGACATTGCCAAAGCTTATGATAAACTTAACTGGAAATTTATTAGGAAAATGTTGGTAGCATTTGGTTTTAGTATATCCTGGGTTAACTGGATTATGAATTTGATCTCATCGACCTTTTTATCAATTCTAGTTAATGGGGTTCCTTCAGGCATCATAACTCCAACTCGTGGTATCTGTCAAGGGGATCCTCTATCTCCTTTTCTATTTATTCTTATGGCTAAAGGCCTAGGATGCTCGATTTCTGCTGCAAAGGAGGCCAATTCTATAAAAGGTTTATGTGGAACTCCAGATGGGTGTAGTCATTCTGACCAACAGTTTGTTGATGATACTATTCTTATGGGATATCCCTCGGTCCAGGAAGCCTCTAGCTTTTGAAAGTTCTTGGATCATTTTGATAATTCCTCTGGTTTGGATTTCAATGCGTAAAAATCCCAGATTTTTTTCTTTAATACTCATAGTATTACTCGGTGTAATATTATTCGTATCCTAGGTTTCTCTGAAGGTTTTCTTTCAGCTACTTTTTTGGGAACTCTTATAAATACTCAATCAAGGAAGAGTTCCTGGATTGAACTAGTGGATAAAGTCAAGAAGCGATTGAGTAATTGGACTTTGAAATCTCTGAATCTATCGAGCCATTTGGTTCTTGTTAAATATGTGCTTCAAGCTTTGCCTACTTATATATTCTCAACTATGTTGGCGCCTAAATCTATTCTTTGGGATTTGAGAAACATCCAAAGGAATTTTTTGTGGAGTGGTACTCAAGATCCTCATAAATGGGCTCTGGTTAATTGGGACAGTGTACGAAAACCAAAATCTTAGGGGGGTTTAGGGCTAAGAGATCTGGAAATAGTAGGATTATTAGCAAAAGCTAATATTTGGTGGCATTGGCTTACTCACTCTCAAGAACCATGGGATAAATTATGGGTAGCCAAATATACTCCCCATTGGAATTGTCACTAATTAATTAGGTTTTTTGAAGAAAAAGATGGATCCCACATTTGGAAAACAGCATGGGCAGGTCATAGTATAATTCAACAGCACGGATTCTAGGAAATATGTTATGGTCAATCTGCATGCTTCTGGGAGGATGCTTGGAAACAAATTCCTTTGTTGAAGCATTCAGGGTAGTATCCAAAGCTCCAAGAAGCCTGTATCAATTTTTTTTATGCAAAGTTGTTGACCTTTGGGGGTTTCAGCATTCGGGTTCTTTCTCTCGGTCACGGGTAAATCAGAGTTGGTTGGATCATCTAGGTCCTTCTCAGGAATGTTCATGGCTAAAGGAAGAGCTCAATATGTGATGTATTTGAAGACAAAAAGGTAAGGATAAGCTTCATTGGGGTTACAGATCGAAAGGGGTATTTTCTCTCAAAGAGGCATATATCCTTCTCTTTCGGTCCTCTGAAATCCCAATTATTTCATCTTGGAATTCTCTTTGGGGGAAAACATTATGGCCAAAAATTACTATTTTCTGCTGGCTTGTTATGCATAAAATAATTTTAACTCTGGAAAATTTAAAAATATGAGGGATGTATGGCCCTTACCAATTCCCTCTCTGCAAACAAGTGGAGGAAACATCTATGCATCTTCTAGATGTCTGTCCTTTTTTCGGTAGCTCTATGGGATCATGGCATAGCTTTGTTTCATTGTTCATCTCGAATTAAGCAGAACCCAGTGGGAACCCTTCTTCATTGGCCTAAGAACCCATTCCAGAGTCAAATCCTGAATCGAATTTGGGAAATTTTTCCAAATTTTTTGATGTGGGCTATTTGGAATGAACGTAATACTATAATTTTCTGCTCTAAAAGTTCTTCTCTCTTTAATGTATGGAAATGTATGAGGTCTAAATTGAAGGAAAACATTTCTCTGACTAACTGGGATATAAAAGAATTTGAGTTAACAGGGATGGAAAGGCAGATTCTGGTAGACTTGGGTCTAGATATTTGTGGTGCTTCTATTTAGTCTAACCAGAAATCTCATTAATTTAATCCAAGCCCACAATGTTGGAATCCTCCTCCAAATGGCTTTCTGAAACTAAATTTTGATGAAGATTCTAAGGGTAATCTTGGAAAGGCGGGATATGGCTTTATCCTTTGTAATAACAGAGGTAAAATGCTTGGTTATGGCTATGGTTTCCTGGGTATTGAATCCAACAATGCAACAGAGATTGAAGGATTGATCGAAGGGTTCGAATAGGTATTGGAAAATTTTCACAAACCAATCATAGTGGAGGGATATTCACAAATGTTTATTCACCTAGCCTCTAAACTTCATAATGGCTCTCAAAGCTCTAAAGTTTCATCTTCCTAGAACCTAGAGAGTCGTATTGCAACTCTACTCTCTGGTCTCATTCAAGGGAAGGTTGTCAGTTTTACACATGTTCATCAGAATGGAAACAAGATGGTGGATTTCTTGGCTAACATGGGGGTGGATGCGTGTTAGCCTTTTAGAGTGCAAGCTTGGAATATGCTTTCGGATATGACTGCTCAATCCCGATGTCAAGATATTATATCTAGGGATTGTACCGGCATCCATATGGAAGGTTAGGATAATTATTAAAACATGTTTATATTCGCTCTAAGCACGTGGCACTGGATAGGTGTAATCTTTGTTTTTAATTTCTGACCTGATGCATGTTTTAAATATGATGTTTTGGGCATACTTGTTCATATATGTGACGGTTATCGGTATCTATTGTGTACCGGGATCTGAGGATCAGATGAAAGACATTAATGGTGAGTATGTTCAAAGGACTTGTGTGAGGGATTGTGAGTTTAAGCCCTGGATCATGTCCATTATTTCGCACTCCTCTATGAGGTTATATATTCTGGTGTAGGGTGGCAGAACTTTTATCAGCTACTTGCCGGGTAATTTTGGGAGTTATTGTTGTGAGTGTTTTATTCATGGTTCGACTAGGAATATCTAGTTTATCAAGATGAGTGATAAAGGAAAGGGGAAAAGGGAGCATTCTCTATCAGACTCGTCCAAAGTAGCTTCCCGTGCGCAACGTAAAGGTTTATGGGAGTTTCGTATTTTTGAATTAGAACTCCCTCCAAATATTCATAATCATATTACTGAAATGGAACGAAGGCTTTGGGATGAAATCGACTCCCAAAAGCTGAAAGAGGAAGCTAAGAAGGCAAAGGAATGGATTCTAGATACTGGCCACATTGTTGGTCGAACGAGTCTTTATGAAAAAATCATGGCGATATTCTGGGTTATGAAAAACTTGGTGGGTAGAGCTGAATGGGATCAGCAGTCTCCTAATTTGGACAATTCATCTCCTGATTCCTGGTAGATTGCTATCTCGGCGATGATCCATTCTTTGGAAGTTTCTGTTAAATGGGTGGAAGACAAAATTGATTTCTTGACTGCATTCTTGGGTTTTCAGTATCCTACTTCTTCGAGCTCTGGTTCTTCTCAGCACTTTGCTCATGATTTATCTTATATTTTGTTATAATTTTGAAGTATGGGGACTTATCCCTTTGCACCTGGTTCTTTTTATGAGGCTTTTTATGATCTTAAAGATGTTTCATCTCACTCTACTTTGGTTTTCTCTGCATCAATTTGGTCTCTTTCTAGGGATGTGGTCTTGGATGACTTTATTAGTATTTTTCGATATTATGCTCCATTATTGAAGTTGATATATTCAAGCTTATGACAGTTCAGAAGCTTGGCTTTGAAATATTAGTCAGCATTTTTGACACTCTATATTTTCTTAGTTGGTTGATGAAGCATGCATGCAGTTACGTTGGTTTGAAATATGCACCGTTAGGGTGTCCAAAATATTTTGGGAATGAGGCTGTGGGTTTTGACTGTTATGTTGGGGACTAGTATGGTAAGGACTAAGCTTTTGGTTGGTCACTTCTCTTTAAGAATTGAGTCTGTGGGTGGGGAATCCAGAAAGTTTTGTGTCTGTGGGTTGGGAAGCAAGAATTTTTGTGTCTGTGGGTTGGGAACTAAGGAAAGTATGGAGTTAGGAAGTATAGTATTACTACTACCATTCTGTATCAGCTCTGTAAAATATGGAAAAGTTGATTTTGTACTTTGTAATTGGTTTTAAGAAGGCCTTACTTCTTTTTTAATGTGATTACTGTATTTACAAAAAAAAAAAAAAACATGTCAATTAACAAACCTTAGAGACAATTCACATGAGCAGCAGAGGGTAAGGAAGAAACAAAATGGATTGAATGTGTAACGCCTCAGTCATAACAAAGCCATGAAAGCTAATTCTTTGATGTATCACATATAAGCAATTTAGTTTCCATATGTTATGTGACCTGCATATGTCAATAAGCTTGCAATTTACTATTTTTTATTTCTGTCCTCCTAGTTTTTCCCCCTAGTTTTTTATACTTTTCAAAATTTATGGTTTGTTGCAACTTAATAAAATAATATGTTTGTTATTGTCTAGGGCCTCCAATACTATAATTGCTACATTGCAACATTAAGGTTTTACGATGTTGTCAGTTGCAACAACATAAAAGAAAAATATAACTTTTTCTTTTCCAAGGAAACAATGTATCTTTTATTCAAGAAGAATAAAAAATATAATCATCAAGCGCTTTGAGCACACTAAAAAATACCTATTCAAGAGTTACAAGTGAGCACCCACAATGTTCTTCACTGTCCACCTCATAGTACCTAATGATATCCGAGGTATGACATACAAATATGAAAAAAAGGTCCAAAGACTGAAATATTACAACTTATCAAGTGCACTAGGAAATTTCAAAATGTCTCTCCAAGAGGGTTGCCAGAAAAGTTCCAAAAGAGATGAATTCTTTAAGAGGCCAATAAAAAACAAATTGTTCCATTACCTGCTTATTTCAATAAGATTGCAATTTAATATTTTTTTATTTTTGTCCTCCTAGTTTTGCCCCTTGCTTTTTTCTACTTTTCAAAATTTATGGTTTGTTGCAACTTAATAAAATAATATGGTTGTTCTTGTCCAGGGCCTCCAATCCTATAATTGTTACATTGCAACATTAGGGTTTTACGATGATGTCAGTTGCAACAACATAAAAGAAAAATAGAACTTTTTTCTTTTCCAAGGAAACAATGTATCTTTTATTCAAGAAGAATGAAAAATATAAACATCAGGTGCTTTGAGCACACTAAAAAATACCTATTCTAGAGAGTTACAAGAGAACACCCATAATGTTCTTCACTTTCCACCTCATAGTACCTAATGATATCCGAGGTATGACATAAAAGTATAATTAAAAAAGGTCCAAAGACTGAAATATTACAACTTATCGGGTGCACTAGGAAATTTCAAAATGTCTCTCCAAGAGGGTTGCCAGAAAATTTTTGGAAGAGCTCACTAGTACAAAATGAGGAATTAGGTACTACGTGACTAAAAATTCTAGTCACCACTAGTTTTTCAAGTGATTTACTACTAAATATGAGCAATTTTGATTGACCGAAATATAAATGACTAATTTAGTTACCAATTAACAAATATGACTAGATAATAAGTGATAGAGTTAAAAATGACTAGCATAAATGACTAATTTAGTCAAGGCATAAAAAAATGACTATCTAGAAGAATATGAATTAGTCATTTTTTATTGTTACTCCAACAATGGAAAATTGCAATTTTTGGACTCTAAAAATTTATGTAATGGATAAATGGGGGCTTCCAATTGTCTTCCCAAAGGTTGCAATTCATCAAATAACTGAAATTATGACCCCTTTCACAAAACTTTCCTACGCATATGTTTTCATAGAAAAAACTCTATGTTTGATGAACAAGGAAAAGGGGTTGTTGATTCATAAGAAGATATCTTCATCTAGATAGAGTCTTAGGAAGATGAGGTATTATATCCCCCTCACAAGCACATTCACTTTAATTTTTTCATGTTTTGTATCTTCAAGGTTGGTATAGTTTTTGAGATGGAGTTCTCTAAAGCTAACAATAAATACCCAATCTAATATTTTACCAGTAATTTATGGTCTATAAGTGAAAATTTTTGAAACTCCCAAACAATATCAAATACAAATATTACAAAATATACCATTACTCATTATATATATAAGAATAAAATAAATGATGGAAAAATATATGTTTATTATATTGACCAAACCCATCATTTCTCCATATAAATCACTCATACAATCCCATGCTTCATTTTACATTCATAAACAAACATATGCTATAGTTCTTTGCATTTTCAACAAGTTTACTATATTGACCAAACCCATCAATCTCTTCATATCAATCACTCATGCAATCTCATGTTCCATTTTGCATTTATAAGAAAATATTCAACTTGGTAAAAACGAATTCACACATGGTGTATATATATCCGGCGTAAACCTTGACTAATTTTGTAACTTTGTTTTTATTCTTCAACTTCGTAAAAAGAAATTCACACATGGTGTAGATATGTGTGTGTTAAACACTGATTATTAGTTTTGTAACTTTGTTTTATTTTAGTGCAAAAAGTTAAAAACATGTAAAGTAAGTTTTAAAAAAAAACTTATTACTTTGGAATATTTATCTTGTTACAAAGGAATAGTTTCTTCCTATACCATTAAAAAAATAAATTGCTGTTCTAAAGTAATATAACAAAAAGGAATGAAATAAGTTGTTTCACATCTCTCCTTTATATATATAATAATCATTAATTCAAGTAGTAAACTCCTGCTCAACGTTCAAAATTGAATGCTTCCCAACCCTTCCAAAGGGTTCTAGCCCTTCCTAGAAGTGTAAAATTAAAATTGCCCTTCAAAAAAAAATTAAAATTTCAATTTCACCCTTCGAATTAAGAAGGACATAATTTATATCAACATTTCAATAGAAGAGCAACATTTGAAATTATCCATCCATATAAATTTCTCAAGATGTTGAAATTCCTATGCTATAAAGTTCTACTCATCAATCAAAATATTGGAAAAATCATAAATTATAATCACTCACTCACTCATGTCGAGCCCTCAGTGTTTAGCTGTGCAAGATGACTAATGATCACTGACGACTACAAGGCACTGGCCTCCAAGATGTGACTTTGAATCCAAAGTCATTTGGGGTTGCACTCTAAAGTGTGACAATGTGTCAGGGATTACAACTATAATAGCAAAGAACAACTAGTATTCTACTACTAGGCCCGAAACGAGCCCAAAAATTTGTGCCTACTATCTATGTGAACCTGACTACCAATGTCCACTCGTTTTTTCGTCAAAATGAAATTCAAATGACCAGTTTGATGGGCCATCCTCTACAATATTTCATTGCATGCATGAATATCACAGACGCATGACAACTATAAATAGCACTCAATGCATGCAACTACAAATAATGGCATGCTTCTAGGATCACACATTATGTAGAGGTCGATTTATGCATTGATATAGGGAGGTGTCACTAGGCACTTGATATAGAAAAACAATGAGCTAGAAAAAAAATTGGAACAAAGCACCACAATGGTTATTAATAAATTTAAAATAATAATTGTTTCCTTAAGAATAGTCTTCAATTTGATGGGTGACATGATCATGATGTAATCTCCCTCCATCCTTCCAAACATTTGTGGTTTCTCACAACTTTTTTTATGGGCGCTCACCACCAAAATACATATAAAAATTACTTGTCTTTACATCATTTTCTCTTTAAATTCTCATCTCATAGACATAACTAAGGATTATTATGCATGCACATCCTCACCTTATAATATCAATTGGGTCAAGGCGTGGAGACATCCATAAAATATCAAATTTGTCAAGACACAAAGAGTAAGAGACAACTATAAGTAAGTCTTATATTAAATTTACTATATAAGTCTTTAATTGACACTATCAACTGAGATTTGATACGTTGGATTGTCATGATATTCTTTTCACTCCTTACCAATGTGATATGAAAGGCATTCTTTGAAGGTGAAGTCCATAATTTGACATCTTCTTCCTCTTTCTCATGCCTTTTGGTAAGACAATAAGGAGGGTAGTGACCCACATCAACATGTAAAATGGTTTCGACATAGAGGTAGACAAATTAATTGTTTTCATTAAATAACATAAATTTCCTACCCGTGACTTTCGATTCACCGAATCATGGACTGGTACAAAACACAACAAATTTTAGAACCTTGAGCTCTTAATTACTCACACCTAGAACTTTCTCAAAGCATGCCATTAATAAACTTATTTTGGTGTTCGAGTTCACTTTAAAAGGAAGATTGTTGAGACTTAGACATGCAGTGAATCGCAAGGATTCAATTGACTTCGGCTTGGTTCCATTGCCCCTCCATCCCATCCATGTATTTTGTTGCGTTAAGTGTTAAACAACAAAATATGATGCCTCAACCCCAAAGATGATATTGTTGCTAACTTGCTTGGTATGCATTATTTTTTTTTAATGTTTTTTTAGTTGTGTATTATTTTTTCTTAGGTTCCCAATCCCATCATTCTTACATCACTCAGGATTGGACTGCTACCCTCTCTCTAGTTTGAATTAAGTTTTTGGTTGTATATATTGGTTATAGGTTTATTATAGCCTTGTTTTTCTTAGTGGCTTCCTTTTGTACATAGCTAATAGTAAGTAATTCTCTCATGGTTCTAGTTTTTCTTTAAGACTATATCTAGTTACAACATTTTTCACTATGCATAAGATCAAGCGAATTCACCCATATGGTTATTGCATAGTCTAAATAGTTTTTTTGTATAATGAAGTGTGCTCCAACTTTAAAAAAATATATAGAATAGTTGTTATGTTACTTACTCTAAAATTAGTGTTACATATTTGTCAAATTAATGCATTTAAATTAAGTTTTATTGAAAATATGTCATATTTTTGTATAGATATTAGAAGGTGCTCAATTCTTTAAAATTGTAAAAATTTAAATGAATAATACTTCCTTTTTTGCATTTTTGAAATTTTTTTTTAATTAATTTATACTTGTCAAATAAAGTACAACTATTTATATTACCCTTCATCTTTAAAGGGCTCAGAGAATAAAACTATTTATATTGCCCTTCATCTTTGAAGGGCTCGGAGAATAAATGCCCTTCCAATTTAAATTAAGACCCACCCTTCAAATTTGATCATTGCTCCCACTCATTGTTCAGCGGGCCAACCAAAATACAAATGAGGTTGTTAATAACCTTCCCAAAAAGGCTTTGGCAGGATTTCTGATCCCATAAGACAAGGTATTATTTTTCCAGTAACTACTCAAAATTAGGATTTGAGAAACATCGCTTTGTCACTTTAAACTGTCCTATCTAACCTTCCATTCTGCCTGCCATTCTGTGTGTCATTTTCATAACATAGGTCAGAGGATATTCATAGATCTTGTGATGAAGATATCATGCACTTCTGCTATTTCGATGCATGTGTTTATACATACAGTCTTCATCAGAGGGAAGTTGGAACTTGCACAGAAGTTGAAGAAATGAAACTTTGAAATTTCCTGCATGTTTCTTGTAGAAGAATCTTGCTACCATAAATGATTTTGGCATTCCCAGAAAACCTATCATGGGTCACCTGGATACATGTATGAAGCAGATTAGAAATAACAGGATTGTTTATCTTCTTGTAGCTGCAAGCTCAGTCTCATTTGTCATTTATTTCTCCTATGACGGTCAAGAAATAGTGAAGAATCCCAGGCTTAGGAGAACTTTTAACTTCCATCCGAATTACTCCCAAGCTGTGGACAGTTTGGCTCCATCTCCTTCTCTTGAAATAGTAAGTTATGGAGATAAAAAGAGTATTTCTCCAGAAATATGGCTACAGGGAAATAACCCTAGTGTAGATAGTGATGGTTACCAAAATAGTAACAGTTTAAAGCAGAAGCACAGTGGTGAGAATTTGGCTTCGAAGAAGGGACAATTGGAGAGTTAGTATCGAGAGCATGTTGTGGATAAAGAATCTTGACCGGTAAATCAATCTCAAAACATCTCCAAATTTGGTGCAGTAGTTGACAGTACTTATGGTAAAGTATATACAGTGAAAAAGAAATAAAACCCATCAGTCCAGTGTGATATATATTCCAGGAAATGGGTTAGTGATGATGCATATCCTCTTTATCTTTCTGGAGAATGCCCTTATATGAGTGGCACATTTGACTGCAAAGAGAACGGTCGCCCAGAATTAGGATATACACAATGGATATGGCAACCTAGAGATTGTACTATTCCCAGGTATGCAAAACTACTTTTTACATTTACGAATTCTCTAAACACTATATTCATGAAATGCCTCTCAAATTAGCACTTGTCTTGCCTTGAAGGTTGAATGCTACAGACATGTTGGAGAGGCTAAGGGGAAAGAGACTCATGTTCATAGGGGACTCCATCAACCGTAATCAATGGGAATCTTTAGTCTGCATTCTGAGAACTGTAATGCCTGAAAATAGAAAGAAATCCATATCCAAAGGGGCCATAACTACTTTTCTAGCTAAGGCAAGCTTTTTAACAGAAACAACTTTTCATTTTATTTCCATAGGCTGAATAGAAATTTAAGTAACAAAGAATCTAATTTATGGAAATGTGCTGCAGGATTATAACTGTATAGTGGAGTTATTTTGGGCTCCCTTCTTGGTCTATACAAATTCATATAAGAATAAGAAAGATTATTTAGGCTGAAATTGATATAATATGTTAAATATGATGATCGATCACTACACCCGTAAGAGAGTTAAATCATAGAAAGAGGATTAGAGGAAGGCGTGGGTGTGGAAGAATGGGTCCATTCGTTCATGACTGACATATCAACATCGATCACTGAACCCCTTCTCAGGCCTTACCCTTACCCTTCTGCATGTGATTTTCTCAAACTATGAACTCTTTCAAATTTAAGGCATTTGCTTTTAATATTCTTGTTTATTGTCAATTTTATGGTGAGATTTGAATCCTGAAGTATGTATATGTGAATGAATGGTGATTGGTTGATATTTACAGAAGGTCATCTGGCGGAATGGGTGGAGGACCAATACGTGGGCTCTCTCCTAGGTAGCCTGCGAATGTTGAAGTGGATGCGATGGTGATAGGGGAGGAGAATCGAACTGCTACGTCCTCGGATCCTTACCCTCCATCTATCCATGCCCCCATTCTCACAACAATAGAGTCTTCTTCACAAGGTAATTCCAATTCTTGGACAAGGAATGAATTTTCAGGTATAAAATGTGTCTGTTTTAGTCGGGTTTGTTAGTTTGATCCTGAGTCATCACAGTTTTAGTTTTGAAAAGTTTGGCCTCTTAATCTTACAACCCTACATTGCAGAAATGACTTGTGAATTAAGTTTCTAGGGTGGGGGGACTTGTGGGCTCCACTTTTTGAAATTAGTGGAGAGGGTGATGTGTAGATACTTCAACCATCGAATATTATACATATGACTAAAAAACTAATAATAAAAAAGAATTGAAACTTACATGAATCAGAAAAAAACTTCAAATGTGAAATATAATGTGATGCAAAATTGGAATGAAGATTGAAAGTAAAAATACAAAAATCTCAAACTAAAGGTGAATACTGAGAAAGCTGAAAATCTGTAAATTGACATTGTAAACTGAGGAATTTTTCTTATGAATATCCACTACTCGCCACCATTATCAAATTTCTGCAAAGAACAAACTCTTAGACTAAATTCTTGGCTAAATTCATATAATAGATCACAGGGCATGGAAAATGCAAGTCAGACTGTAAATCATATTGTATGTTTAGTAAATCTTAGACAACAAACTATCGTTGTTGAAGGCGTTATATTCAATCCTTTAAAACTAAGGATATGAATGGTCTCGATCGGCTTTCGGGTCAACCCTTTTCTAATAAGGTCATGTCCCAACGTTCCTTTGTGTTTCTGCGTCATCATCAATATCATTTTTGGCTAGCATTGCATACAAAGTAGTGACCATTAGGTTAATGTTCAAGTTCCTTCATGCTGAGAGGCATAACTGCAGTGAGGTGGTTGTGCTTGTATTGATGTGGATAAGGTTCAACTCCCACTTGAGGAATAAATCTTGGACATGAACTTCCATAGAGGTTCAATGTGAATGTGATGAAAGTGGTTTTAGATAATTTTATTTTGTAATTTATTTTAGGAAAAATGAAAAGACTTATATTTAGCTGAGTCTAATAAAGTGTATTTACTACATTAATGATTTGGACTAAGATTAATGATTTGGAGGAAGATTTGTACAATTAGTAATGTTATGGATAAAAAATAAAAAGTAATTAGTTAGTTAATTAGTAATTAGTTAAAAATTAATAAGATAAAAAGGCTTATCAAATAAAAAAGAAAACCGAAAAAAAAAGAAAAATCCATATCCGCTCATAAAATCAAAATGTAAAACCAAATAGAATGTCATTAAAAAAATGACTCCTCAAGAAACTGGATGCCTCTCAGTACTTGATAGATCTGCATCTAGGATGGATCTATGCTAGTTGTACAGTAGGCCATAAAACTAATGTTAATATTTTTGTGCGGGCCATACCTTCTCATTAGTTCTTACAACTCAATTCTAGGGTGATTTGTTTATTGTGTTTCATTGTCATACCTGAAATGATATTTTTTGGTGGAAAAAGGCTACCTTGTCATACATGAAATGCAAGAAAATGTATCTGTGACAAAAGACTCCCATGTTGTAATTCCCATGTCAATTTTCTCTGATTCCTGAGCATAGCTTTAGATGATTCATGCTAGGATACAGTTTTATCTAAAATGTGGAAGGGTTGTTTTTTATTTGTGTGGAATTTCAATGTGCGAACTCTCTTTTTCCAGTGAAAAAAGATTAATTTTATTAATAGATAACAAAAATACATTCTGCAGAAGAGGCTTGTTTCTAAGCCTTTTCAAAATACGTCTTTTCAGCTCAAACAATTTGTCCCATATGTGGTCCCAAAATCCCATACACGGGTTTATAGCCATATCACCAAAACAATAAAGTCCTTGATCTGATAGAAACCAAAAATTTGTATATCCAGCAAGCTCTTCCATGATGAGCACTAATTTGAGTTTCACATCTTTGAAAATTGCTGAAAGTTTCGATCAGAATTCAGTCTAAATAAGCAGGGCCAAATCATCTATGAACTCTGGTACTAAATGTGGGAGCTCTCACATATGCACTTGTTTATTTATGGAAGTTATTTCCTTTTTATCCTCAAGTTGTATAATCAAATGACAAGATGACTAGTCTTTTTGTGTATCTTATACCAAATAGAGATATTGTATAGGGGAACCTTGTAGCTAATAACATGATTTTTCTTTTGTCTCCATGGATTCATTTGATTTGTGAGTATGCTTTTGTTCTTCATCAAGGTTTTTCACTCTTATTTTTAAATCTTAATTATTCATATTTCACTGTTCATCCTCTACTCTGTGTTTAAAAAAATGTGTATATTTGACACCCATACTCCAGAGTCCATAGCACCATGATATCACACAAAATAACCTCTGTTATCCAAATTGCATTATAGCTTCTCCAAAGTCAAGGAAAACCTTTTGTAGGAAGTGTAAACTTCTATATGTGAATACTTCTTGCCATCTTGAATTACATTTGAATTTTGAAGTAATGCATTACACTTGTATACATTATCATATTAATGAGACCGAGATCCTGAAATTGTGAAATTTTTGAACTTTCTCAAATTTCATGTCGATAATATACATTTGCATATATAATCACATATGTACCCTCTCAAATTGGATGCATGGCTTATAACTTATCTCCTAATATTTCTCATATGATTGTTTTTATAGGCTTCTGCTATTCACATGAATCTAATAGTATTTAGTGGCAATATCTAGAAGTGTTTTGATGTATGGAATGGGTTGTTTCATGTTGAAAAGGTCTCAATTCTTAACCATTGGCTTTTCAAAGAAGTTAGTTGGGTGTCTTAAGTCTTAACTTCTCAGCATTGGTACAATAGAGTCAGACATGCCAATAGGTTTTTGGTTATTTTCAGTCCACACTAGTTCCTTGATTTTCCAGATACAGTTATTGACAAATGGCCTTCGGGAAAATATCAATTCGTCAGCTAATTGTTACAAAAAAAGTCCTGCAATTATCGAAGAGAGCACCTTTTTCTCTACGTGGATTCTCACATTGCTCTTCAGATGAAACCCACATTATGAGTTTAGCAGAGTGGTCTATATTGGGGTCACTCTCACAGTTACCTACTGATCACCCCTTCTAGAAAGATGATTATGTTAGGGATGGAGAGAACTGTCAGAAAGGAAACATTATCTTAGATGTGTCCATGAAACAGTGGCTAAAACACTCAGAGAGGTTGCTTCAAAGAGATGCTTCTCTGCTCATTCTTAAGGGACAGGGAGTCTCATTTAAAGGAGTCAGATTGATATCTCACTTCACCAGGACTTCTTCCACTACCGTAGCAAAACAACACACTATTGAGGATGAAGAGGATGACAATGAAGAGAAAGTTTCAAAGCAAATAAATATTGAAGCATCACCAGAAGAATGTGACCAGGAAGTAGAAGGGTTGAGCTTAGTAAAAGCCAAGGAAAAACAAGTGCAGGAATTTCTCAAGAAAGATGAGGCCTTCGTAAAAAAAATTTGGGCTACAATGCTTGGAATTGGATTTGCACTAAAATTGGTGGCATCTATGAGCAGGTAGGTTTTATCACTTGAATGGCATTTAACTTCTTTTAGCTTTAAAATACAACCGATCAATCACATATTTAGTGATGTAAATTGGGGGAAGAAATTAAATAGAATAATTTAGAGGATTTTCTATTCTTGTGTTTCATGGTAGTCTCTCATCAAGGAAAACCCTAGGAAATGAAACTATTTTACATAATTTTTTAGTTTAGATGGCAATTTTTCTGTCTTATGAAATAAGAAACATGTCTGTACATAAATAATCTACAACAAATGTTAATATAATATTTTCTGTTTAAGTTGTGGCAAATATAGTCCATTTTAGTACATTATAGATAATTTGTTAATCTCTTGGAAATTTTTGCTAATTTGCAAAGGTTTAGAAATCTGCCCATGTCAACCATTCAATAAAGTTAGCCCAATGTGTTCGTATTAGACTATTGAGGTTACCTCAATATTTGTTTTTTACTGCACACTCACATCAATTTTTGGTGCAAATCCCTTGTAAACTTGTTCACATCTGATTGCTTTTCTGATCTGTATCACAAGCAGGGAAGACTGGGCCAGCAAACTTCATCAGTGGAAACATGATTTATTGGAAGCAGTACAACATTATCGGATTGAAACTAAACTTATTTGGGCTGAAATTACAATATCAATCAGGATTTTATTGAAGCTTGCAAGTGGAAAGAATATTTCACAGAGAGAGAGGCAACAACTAACTAGAACAACAACAGATATTTTCAGGCTTGTACCATTTGCAGTCTCCATCATAGTTCCATTCATGGAATTGTTGCTGCCATTTTTTCTTAAATTATTTCCCAACATGCTACCATCCACTTTTCAAGATAAGACGAAGGAACAGGTATTATTTTATACTACTTACATTTCTTTCTTTGTCAGTATAAATAATATATGTGATGCAAGATTCTGGGATGGGGTGGATGGGTTTTGGCCCTTAGGGACAGTTGGAAGTAGTTGCCCCATAGATCAAGGGGACATCAAAAGAATATTAAAAGATGTGGAGTTATAAAACAAGATCAAAAGTTATTTAAAACTTTATGTTAACACTTGAAACTGTTTGGTTCCAAGGCCATTGGAAACAATGCACTATCACAAAGTATTATGATACTATCTTGTTCTCTTTGGGTTAGTGCTTGCTAAACACTGGGGAAAATACTAGTGAATTTAGAGGTCAACTAATAATCGAACAAAAAAACCAATAATTCTTTATACTAAAATACAAATTATTGTCCTAAAAATATGTGAAAAATCGGTGAGCTAATAGATGATTTCATAGCTGAAAAATGCACGGAAATCAATGCAAAATCGACGATTTAATAGATGATTTAATGGCTTAAAAACCGGCGAGCTAATAGATGATTTAATGGCTGAAAAATGAATGGAAATCAATGCAAAAAATCATTGAGTTTGGGCACAAAACTGAATGCAACTTAATGAACCAAGCTTGCTAATTAGATGTAAAAATCCAAAAATTAGTAATTACAGCAGCAAATTAAGAAGGTTTTTAAATTGAAAACGGGAACCTTGAACCTCCATTGTCATACTTGAAATGATATTTTTGGTGGAAAAAGGCTACCTTGTCATACATGAAATGCAAGAAAATGTATCAGTGACAAAATACTCCCATGCATGTTGTAATTCCCATGTCAATTTTCATTGATTCCTGAGCATAGCTTTAGCTGATGCATGTTAGGCTATAGTTTTATCTAAAATGTGGAAGGGTTGCTTATTATTTGTGTGGAATTTAAATGTGTGAACTCCCTTTTTCCAGTGGAAAAAGCTTAATTTTATTAATAGATAACAAAAATACATTCTGCAGAAGAGGCTTGTTTCTAATCCTTTTCAAAATACTTCTTTTCTGCTCAAACAGTTTGTCCCATATATGGTCCCAAAATCCCATACATAGGTTTACAACCATATCACCAAAACAATAAAGTCCTTGATCTGATAGAAACCAAAAATATGTATATCTAGCAAGCTCTTCCATGCCGAGAATCATTGATTTGAGTTTCACATATTTGAAAATTGCTGAAAGTTTCGATCAGAATTCAGTCTAAATAAGCAAGGCCAAATCATCTATGAACTCCGGTAGTAAATGTGGGAGCTCTCACATATGCACTTGTTTATTTATGGAAGCTATTTCCTTTTTACCCTCAAGTTGCATAATCAAATGATAAGGTGACTAGTATTTTTGTGTATCTTATACCATATAAAGATATTGTATAGGGGAACCTTGTAGCTAAAAACATGATCTGCTAAATTTATGCAAGTTTATTGCTTGTGAAGACAAATAGGTGAATGAATACACACGTTTTCTTGTTTAAATGAAAATACGATTGTTGATTAAGATCATGAAACTTCAATGAATGGTGAAGATTTATATCAGATCCATGATTTCTTTTTTCTTTGAGATGTGTTTTAAAATCACTATATTTGATATTCCCAAAGAATAAATAAATATATATATTTGACTAGTCCTGCGAGGAATCAAGTGTACTGGATACTGTTTTGTTGTCCATCATTCAAAAACAAAGAAATTTAAGAAAACTATTAAAATTCTTCCTTACGTATTCTCTAGGATACTCAATTTGTCATCAATACAGAATCATCAAAAGAGTCCTAATATCGAATACATCAATACAACAAGACGAGCATAACCAGTGTCTACATCCCTCAGCTATGACTCCGAGCTAATCTGCCATTAAGTGGTTGTTAGTACAAGTATTTTCTGAATCAGATAAGAAGTGACTTTTCTAAATTCTTGTTTGGTTTAGGTACCATTCTGTAACAACAAAGTATATTTAGAAATTTTTTCTGCCATTGAGTTGAAATCTTGGTAAATGTGTCGAAAAAGGATTATTATTATGGTTTCAAAACAATTTTTTACCTCTTGACCTTGGTTCATGCAGGCCCAGATTCTCGATGCTGGACAGATGATTAGCTCCATCTATGATAAAATTTGAATCTCCATAACCTTGAAATTGTTTAATACCTCCATTCTCAGCTGTTTTCCACAGTCTGAATGTAGACTTATGCCCTGTTTGCCTCTTTACTAGCCTCATAGTTTAGCAATAAATGAAAATAACAGTTGTTAATACAAGTCTTTTATGAATCAGAGAAGAGAGTGACTTTTCTAAATTCTTGTCTGGTTTAGGTACCCTTCTGTAACAACAAAGTATATTTAGAAAGCTTGTCTGCCATTGAGTTGAAATATTGGTAATGTGTCAAAAAAGGATTATTATTATGGTTTCAAAACATTTTTTGACCTCTTGAACTTGGTTCATGTAGGCCCAGATTCTCGATGCTGGACAAATGATTAGCCCAATCTATGATAAACTTTGAATCTCCATAACCTTGAAATTGTTTAATTCCTCCATTCTCAGCTGTTTTCCACAGTCTGAATGTATACTTATGCCCTGCTCACCCCTTTACTAGCCTCATAGTTTAGCAACAAATGAAAAGAACAGTAAAAAAGACAAAGCGCCAGCTCCACAAATACGTGATACTCCTTTTCATGCTCTCTTGAAAAGACCTAGGCTTTTCTTTATCAATATAATGCATTAGTGAACAGCTGGAAGGTTTTTCTTTTAGAATCCTTTTTCAGTCCATTACCTCTCTAATCTTGTGTGCTACCTGGGTAACTATGAAGACTTGTTCCAAGAATATCATCAAATTTCTTGACATCCATATATCGTATATAAGCAAAACATGGGAACCTAAAAATTTGCTACAGTTTTGTCACCAATCCAGTCCTAGAAAATCTACCAAGCTATGCCTATATATATCATCTTGATCTATCCCCTGTAACCTGTGACACGTCAAGTCATACAGATCTGGAGAAGGTGCACAAGACGAACAAGTGATCCACAGACTCATCATTGTATTTTTGTATGCACCAATATCTCATTTGACCACTGGTAGTACTTTATTAGCCAGTACCAACCACATTAGTGTTTTTTTTTCTAAAGGGATGAATAGGTTCCAAACAACTATACTCCAGGATGCTCTCTTTTGCATGATTTCCTCCACTTTGGTAGCATAACCTATTTTGACCCTTGGAGCACATTTTTGTGTTCCCTTGATCCTTCAACACTTTAAATTCTCGGATCCTTGATGATTGGGCAAGTCAATATAATCGTCTCATTCCTCTGGCTCAACTTGTAAACTTAAGACTATCTGCTGTCAGTCATCCTCAAGACTAGGAATTTCTTTCCAATTGCGAGTCCACCTCTATATGATAGTATAGACCACTGAGCATGTAAACTATTTAGCAGAGCCTCTGAAATTTGAAATTTCCTTCAATATTGATCCATGGGTCCTTTCCAATTCCGACTTTTCCTCAGTTCCCTCATTTATTTACCCACCAAGGGGAAAACTTTACCAAAGGCTTTCCTTGTAATGGAAGCATCCTGTGAGTGTTTTTTTAAGCCAATATTCCATGGATGCATCTCTTAAGTGTTTGGATTTCATAGCTTGACCTAAGTGTCCATCATTATAAAGCAATCTCTAAAGGCTTTGCGTTGCAAATTTTGAGCTGAAGTGTTTTAAACCCCATTCCTAGCTTACTTGGAATTGGCTACCCTCTTCCATTTATAACTAGTGGAATTTATTGGCCCTCCCTCCTATGTGAAGGATGTTGAAACACTTCTTTCTGAAATTGGTTAAGATTTATTTTGGTCGCTGTGCTATAGACATCCAATACTCCTGTATGCTCTCTAGAATAGATTAATGAAGGTTAATATACAAACCAAAGGACAGTTACGGCCAAAATTTAAATGTCAATCATATGGTTTCAAGATGAAACCCATGTATTTGACTTCTTGAAATAATTAATGGGAAATATGATTTTGGTCCGATCTTTAAATTACTCTGCCAATCCACTTTACATTTCTGAAGACTTATTGATATTTATTACCATTCCTATAGTCTTGCAATAGAGGTCCAGAAGCCCCTTAAGCTTTTCCAACTCCCTAACAGAACTATTGACTGAAAATCAATGTGTCATCTACCAAAAGTAAATGGGTGATATGAACAAATTTACTGCTTTAATCCCCTATAATTATGTTCTAGCATTTAATTAATTTAGAAAGTTTTCTTTATTGGGATAAATTGTTTAAAAAAATATTTCACATTTAGCTTTTATGATTTTTTATTTTCTATGTCCTATTTTTCTAGAAGCAAAACTCAGAAGTTCTATGATGTTACAAATCCTTCACAACAACACTGGGGACTTTGTTTACCTCCACCAGTGGCAGAGGTTTCCTTGCTTGAATCATCTTCTTCAAGTAAATTGATCAAATAATTGGCTCCTCTAAGTGACTTTAGGATTTTAGTATATTGTACTTCAGTCCAATTATCTTTAGCATTTGTTATTGATATATGTGCAGACAAATTTTTCTATGCTTCCATATTAGATTTGTTAATAGCTTCTGATTCAGTCCTAAATAGTCATTAGTATAGAAGCTAATGTGCATTTTATTTAGATAGCTTATGTTTTACTTCAGTGACTCTCTTCTATATTCTTTATACATGGCTTCATTTTCATTTCCTAATAATATATACTTGCTCATATTTCCATGTGAAACTAGAACCCAGGAGGTAATGCTGAGACTTCCCTTGCCAGTGGAGCTGCTGGAAGATCAGTTGTATTGCTAGCTAGTGCATCTTGGTATGAAATCTGTTTCTTATCATGGAATATTTGTTTAGTTTTCCAGCACCCCCCTGGATTGGTGCAGAGTAACATTACACATTAAGTTTAGTGAACATAAGCTTCCATATGATTTAGGAGTTTGTGGTGGAATATTACATATCTTACTGAATATTGAGACATTGATGGTTGTTGTAGGGGCTCCCATGCTACATAGGAAAAATCATTTAGTATGAGGATCCCAGCTGTTCAGGGATCCTCTGATCCTAAAACAATTGCATCTCATTCACTTTCAGTGTTTCCAACATTAAATCTCCCTGCCTTGGTGGTGGAAGCTCCAGCATCAGGGTTAAGTTTTGATCATGGCAAGATGTTGGTCAATAAGGGTGTGCATTAATCAACGTTTATATCTAAAAAAACATATTGATGCCAAACCTAATGTAATGAGTGGAACAAATATAAAATTAAATTCACATGTAAATACCGTTGGGGAAGCTTTCCTTGGAAAGAATACCAGTTTAGTTGATCGTACTATGAAATGTAGGAGTCATGAATGTTTTAAAATTCTATTGAATAATTCATCCTCACACACACAAGGGTTCATCTGAGCTGGGTAGCGGGCACATTGAAACAACAAGAAGTGAAAGAACAGATGTAGCTTCAGTGTCATCTGGTATTGTTTGTGTTGGACTTTCTAAAGATAGCTTTCCAATCTCTGTCCCTCAAAGCAACTCTGTTATTCAAAGCAACAGTGAAGTGAATGTTGTTGCTCTAAATAAAAGCAATAGAATGCTTCTAGGAAACCATGTTGAGAATTGTCTACGAAGGTCTCCATTTGATGATAGGTATCAAAAAAATTATGAAGAACACTTTGCAGAACCATATGGTGAAGGTTGCTCTAAATCTATTTCTTCAGAAGCAGAGGTGCCTCCCTTTATGGAAAAAGTGCAATTTTTAGTTGATGATTATAGTTATAAAGATTGTTCTCTTCATCAAAAGTATGTAAATACTTGCACCCTTAATGGTGACGGTGACAGCTTTGGAGTTACTGATCATAAAGCAGAGGAAAGATTAGTTTCAACTAATGAAAATACTAGTGCAGGTTCTATCCAAAATTGTGAAAATGAGCCTATGTTAGAGGAAAGATCAGTTTTAGAAGCTGGAAATACTAGTACAAGATCTATCCAAAATTTTGAAAATGAGTCTATGCTAGATGCAACCGATAGAAGTATAAGTACTGGTTTTCAAATTTCTGAGAAAGTAGAAATTGCTAGAGATTTTAATGCCAGTTCTGGAAAGCTAGAATGCTTGGAGAATCTGGCGTGTAATATCCTTCCAGAATTTTATATGAATGGCTCAGATGTTGGAGAAAACCATATAATTTCAAAGATATTGTCTTTGAATTTTGATTCAGATGATAGTGTATTAAATATTCCTCACAATTTAGCAAATTTGCTCCTTGTTGAGATTGATAAATGCAATGGGATTTCAAAGGAAATATCAAGTTCATGGAAGTCTCATAATAGAAAGAAGTCAAGATTTTTATTTGCAAGGTCAGAAGGTTCTATAGAAATATCAAGCGATTATTCCACTCCCAATTTGGCATCGTCTAGGCAATTGCAGAGGGAGTGGAAAAATGGACAAGATGTTTTGGAAAGCACAAATGGACATGAACTATTGAATATTAATGGACTATCTAATAATGCTTTTGGCCCAAAGGTGCAAGGATTTCAGAGTACTTCAGAGGGAAGCACATTTTTGGTTCCTTCAGAGGCCAAGGGTGATTTTTGTCTTCTTTTGTTGTTGGATATTAGTAATTTTATTTTAATAATTATGTTTTACCTCTTGCTAATATGGCATTTACAACTTTTGTTTCCTTTTATCCAACCATTTTAAGCCTTTTTATTTTTCCAAGTTTGTTATCTATGGATATAGACTTATTTTTATGGATCTAAATACAAGAGATAACCATTTTCAAAGGAGCCTATCTTTTAAGATCTAACACTGCATAGGGGATGTCCCTAAGTTGCACCGGGACATTACCAATGTCATGCAGGATTGTCAGATATCCCTTGGCCATCTTGGGGACTTCTTAGCATCACTTTCCAAAATCGGTGCCTAAGAGAAAATAAATATAAGGCCTTAGCTCTACACTCACTCACCAACACGTTACCCCTTACTAAGAGAATATTTAAATTAGCTAGTCATACCCTCTCTTACTCTTACTATCTACTTTGCTTTGCCTCTATCCTCTCACAAATAAATAACCTATGTTATAATGTTGTACTAATGGTAGGTTTTGAACAATTATTCATGGAATTTGAACTTTGTACTTGTAAATATAACTCCACACAAAAATACGAGACACAGGTCTTAGTGAGGCTCTTATATTCCATTAAAGAAGCAACACATCCCATGTGGGGAGTCAAACTGGAAGGTGTAAACATGCCATAGGGCTTGAAGGGAATTGGAACTTAAAACTAATTCATAATCAGATAATCAGGGCAAGGAACTTTCACATTCCACTCAAGGAGGATGGAAACATGGTTTATTACCCTTACGAAGAAATAGTTTCTTGTAGGAAGTTCAAATGGGGAATATGAACCTCAACATGATTTTTTCTATCCTTTGCTTCATCATAAATGTTCATTTCATGGTCAAGTAAATTCCTTCATTTTGAAAGTCATAAATCTTGATAAGAATATTCCTTTATGAAACTGTGCATTGTAAGAACACTAAAGAATACCAGCCTCTCCAACCTTTTTGATAGGTTTAGTCAATCTCAAAAGCTTACTAGAATCTAAATTTTAGTGTAGTCTTATTTTAGGTGACCATACATTCTAAGGAAAGTTCAGTTCTTATCAATGGTTATTTCTCTCTATGAACTGTTGTCCAATCATCATGGAAGTTGTTTTTGATCCTGTGCATCTCAACACAGAGCTGATATATATTTTGTTATACCTAATAGTTTGGAAGTTTTTCAATTTTAATTCATGCTTAACTAGTTGTATTGCCTTTCAAATAACTATTTTCATCACCTAGAAGCCAAATATACAACCCTTTAAAGGTTTCTCTAAAGACACAATGTTGTAGGAGTAGGGTATTTCTCTTTATATAACAACATGACTCTTTAATTATTGAATCCACTATTAGGTGCCCTTATAGCCAAGGAATAATGATTCACAAAGCATAAATCCTCCATACAAAATGGTACCTTTGAAATAGTAAATGATTCAATGCTAAATAATTGCAATACTTGCAACTCCCCAAGTCAAAATACTTGCAATTCTTTGAATTCTAGGTCTAGAGATCATTTTTGCAAGACATTATAGTGCATAGGGAGTCAATTCTCTAATTTTGCAAATGATAATCGTCGAGTCTCCATTAGCAATAAGTTTCTGAATTTGCCTAGCTCTTACAATGTTTATCACTTGATTTAAAGCTAAAATAGGATTCACAATAAGAGAAGACACCTTTTGTAGTTTGATCACAACCATAGACCTCCTTATTATGGAACCTTCTCAAAGAAAAGCTGAATATACTTTGCATAATTTTAAATTTATTAATTATCAAATCAACAAGTTGTGTTTCAATTTTGATAGCCCATGATGAGGAACATCTGAAACACCTTGAACCTCATGGATTCTTAATATTGCAGTAGACAAGAGGGAAGGTTTTGTTTCTGACTCTTTGTTTTTGATGCAGTGATGGCAGTGGGCTTCGAAATCCTTTCAGGAAGGACTCTTCTTTGGACTATGAGAATGATAGTGATGAAGAATGGGAATAGGTACTCATCACTAAATCTCTTTGGTAAGATTATTTGTAGTATTTTTATTAGATTTAGCTACAGGGAAAATTGTACATAGCTCTTAGGGATTAGTTTATCATAAATACTAGTTACTGGTAAGTTGTAATAGTAATAATTATGTAGTTTGAAGATTGATATCTATCATAAATTTGTTTTAATATCATCATTGTCAAGAAATAACAACTTCATAAAGGGTTCTAACTCAATGGTAGAGATCTTGCCTAATTATAGGCAGGGGGTTGGTGGTTCGATTCCTCCGTTCCCTATCAGAAATTTGTGACTACAAAAATGACTAAATTTGCATATATATGACTATTAGTAGCTAATTTACCGTATCTTAGTCGTATTTAGCTTATTCATTAATATGTTAACAACTATTTGTTTATCTAGTCCTATATTTGGTTATTAATGGTTTCAATCAATGACTAAATCAGTGACTAAATCAACGACTAAATCAATGACTAACTTAGTGACTAAATCAATGTCTAAATCCATGACTAAATCAATGACTAAATCATTAACTATCAATGACTAAAAAAATGACTAAATCATTGCCTATCAATGACTAAATCAATGACTACTAAGTCAAGCTATTAATGACTAGTGAAATACGACTAGCTATAACATAGTGAAAATTTGCTACTATTAGTCACCGACTGAAAAATAGTCATTTATAGCCTAATTTTAGTCATTTCTTTAGTCATTAATTTCTCATTTTCTACTAGTGGCTGAATTATTTAAGAGGCCCATAAAAAACAAATTGTTCCAATAATAATAAGCTGAAGTGATTTTCCTCCTGGTGCAGGCCCTCCATTGATAAGTTATGAGCAACCTAGTTATATTCTCTATAAACACGTGTAAAAGAGATGTTCTGAAACCTTCTTGAAATCTGCTTGACATGATCAGCAGCTGCAAGAACACCAATAAATTGTACCTGTAGTTTTTATGTCATCCAAATTATAATGATAAGGGAGTCCCCAAAAACCTGCACAATTCTCAAACCTTTGTCCGAAGCAAATTTTAGAAGAAAAAATTGCCTTAAATTCACACAAGTTATTTTCCCACTGCCCATGGTAGCTTTGAAGTGAAATTAATGGGAATCTGAAAGATGTAAAGTAAAACCAAGACCACAAATCGTTTCCTATCCTTGACATGCCCCATCAAAATGACCACAGGGAATTGTTTTATCCCTTGTAGCTCCGAAAGTACACGAGGAGTTTTATAAATAAGCACTTCCTTATAAAATGGGAGTAATGCAACCACCTGTATAGATATTTGGAAAGTAGAGAGATATTTACCCTCAAACAGAGAAGTATTCCTCGTATGCTAGAGTCCCAACAAGAGTAAAAATGGGACTGCTCTTATCCTCTATAACTCCTTTCTAGCGAACCAAGTATGGAAGTAGGCTTCTAATGTCATGGCCCCCATAATGTAGGAAGTCCTAATAATCTTCCAATTTCTAACCAAACCTACAAGGAGTAAGTACAATATAAAATGAGATGGCCATTTGTCTCCTCGGAAGCTTTGCATAAGATACAAATACCAAGACCCAATGTTCCTCTTTTTTGTGAATGATCCTAGGTCAAGACCCTGTCTTAAAGAGTCATCCACAAGTGTAAATTATATCTAGGAGGTTCCCTCACCTTCCACAATGCACTACGCCACCAAATAATGTTACCTTCTACCTATGTAAATAATGTTGTTTATCCAATTCTAGTAGTATAAGAACTACCTTTTTTATTAAGTGCCCAAATACGTTCATCTGGGACCCTCCTTAATTTGATGTGTGCCTTCTGAATTTCTCACTAAGAAGGTCCCATTGATAAACTAAATCACCCCCAATACCAAGGTTTAAGGACTTTTTACAACCTTGTCTCCACATAGTGGACTCGTTAAGCTTAGTGATTAAGTTAGCTGTTTTTTTTACAATCAGCTGTAAGTGATGAACAAGTTCCTCTGAAAGAAAAATATTCATATTACACCCCATAATTGCATCAAATCCTATTCTTACCTGGATCTTGGGACCCATCCCCAATTTCCCATGCCAGATAATGACCAATAACTAGGAAGGCTAATGTCAAAGCCTCCCATTGGTTGGACAAATTATGTATACTCTTATGTTCTTTCCTAATCCAGTCCATCAAGGAACCTGGGGCTATCTATTTTCAATTAATATCCTTCACCAAAGACTATATTTTTAAGACATTCAACAATTCCTTAGCTGCTAATGACTGGCCAAAAATATGGATATGTTTAAGCTCCCATCCCCCGAGTGCTTTGGGAGATCCTAGATTCTTCCATTTAACCTAGTGATTTCCTTTATACTCACTACTTCCTTGCTATAGGAAATTGAAATATTACTTCCTAATATTTTTGAGAATACCTTTAGGAATATGAGCTAGAGTATGCTAGTACATAGAGATGGCTTCTAGAATTGACTTCACCAGTACCAATCTCCCTTCTTGTGACAACCAACTATTACACCAAAGAGGGGAATTCTTTTTTCAATCTTGGAAACCGACCACAACAAATCAAACTTTCCATAGTTTGGTTAAATAGTGAATCCTAGGTACTTAAAACCATCCATCGGATCCAAATGATGATATGGAAAATATCTTTCAAATGTTGGATATTGTTCCCCATCCATACTTGGAAATGTATAAGGTGTATTTGGTATCATTGACCTCCATCCCAACAGCCCTCCCATATAGTTTTAGTATCTCATGGGGAGCATATCCTTCCTTGTCAGAGCCAAAGCACAGAAAAAGCACATCATCTATAAATAATAGGTGAGACAAGGCTTCCTATTTTCCTACTTGCACTCCTTGTACAATCCTCAATATCTTTTCCTCCATTATGTACTTTCTAATATCTACTGCCACAAAAAAAAATACGTATAGGGACAGCGGGAACCTCTACTTAATCCCTCCCACAGACTTATAGAATTGTGATGTTGGGCCATTTATAAGGATCACAAAGGAATTAGTAGTGACAAAACTGATAATGCATCTGACCAATGGAAATTCCAAGAAAATATATAATAATAACAACTAAATATACATCCAGGAGACCCTAGCATAAGGCCTTCAAAAGGTCAAGTTTAACCATAGTTGCAGGGGAGTGAGAAATTTTAATGGAACAGAGATCTTGTGCTATACTGATGGCTTCATGAATTTACTTACCCTCTATGAAGCCAAACTATTTGACAGAGATGTAGTTTTATAGGATTGGCTTCAGTCTAACATCGATCACTTTAGAAATTATTTTACAAATAGAATTATAAACGGAGATGGGCCTAAAACCCGCAAATGACTCAGGGAAATCAATCCTAGAATCAAAACTATGAAGGTAGGATTAAAGCTTCCTGGAATCCTGTCTGAAATTCTTACCTCCTCCACAACTCCTTGTAAGTCCTCACCCAATGGTTTAAAGAAATCTAAGTAGAATTCTACTGATCAGCCATTAGAGCGAGGGTTCCTTTCCTTTTTTAAGGTATGAAGTATTGAAAACAACTCCTGCTTAATCACAGTATTAGAGATTAGCATTAATCTCCTCATTTGCATTCTAGAAAAGTATGAAACTACTTTTAAGATTTCTGCTAAATTGGCCCCGACATATTTCTTCTAGATCTCCTTAAAATATATGACTCCCATAATTTCCAAGTCATTGAACCTTCAAACCCTTGTGCCTCCCCGGTCCTCTAACCTTATTAGATCACATGTAAATTGATTAGTTAGTTTCTAATTAAAGCTAGGCTTTTACACAAATAAATAATACATTACTATTATCTGAAGGTCAAGAATCTATTCAATTGGACTTCATGTTTTGTCATTCCTACTCTTCACGATGTCCTAGGGCATCCTTAAGTTTTGTTTCACTTGATTGCCATCCTTAAGAGTGTTGCAGTCGAATATGTAGAAACTAAAATCAATCACTACTTGGAAATTGCCACAAAAAACTAGTGGACAAATTCCACCTAATACATCCCTTTCTGTCATAATTTTGTCAAGGGTTGGGCTTCATAATCGAGAGAACAATGTTCGCAACTTAGGACTATTAGCTTGTATTTCATATTTCTTATTATTTAAGTTGTAGCTGTTATGTATTTTGTTGGCTATATTTGAATTTTTTTCTTTTGAAATTTGACATTGCCGTTGGTTAAAATTAAATTATGTGTGATCGATGAATCCATGCATATAGAGACAATTACTACCTTATCCAAAAGTCTAGAGTATATTTAATTGGACATCAAGTTTTGTCATTCCTACTCTCCATGATATCCTTGGGAATTTGTTGGCTATCTTTTCATTTTTTTCTTTTGAAATTTGACATTGTAGCTGGTTAAACTTAAATTATGTGTGATCGGTGAATGCATGGATATAGAGCCAATTACTACCTTATCCAAAAGTCTAGAGTATATTTATATGGACATCAAGTTCTGTCATTCCTACTCTCCATGATATCCTTAGGCATCCTCAAATTTTGTTTCAATCGATTGCCTTCCCGAAGGGTGTCACAGTGAAATGTATTGGATGCACTACAATTCAAGTGAAATCAATCACTACTACAAGAACACAAAAACAAGTAAACCAATCCCACCTATTGCATCCCTTTCGATGTAGAGTGCAGTGCCAAAAAGCGGTCTAGTTTTTGGTTTGTCCACAACAAAATTGCGCTATTGAATTTGAGTAAGAGTGCATGATGTGATGATATTTAAATTCCCCTAGTTATATGCATACCCAAAAAGATTTGTATATTTACTTTAGATCCAATGCACAGTTATGTCTTTCAAGTTCTGCTTCTCTGATGGATTCTTTCATGATGTGAAATTGCTTCTTGTTTATAGACTGAATCTATGCTTTTGTCCATTCCTATCCATATAATAAGTATCCATGGTATTTTGTTGGACTTAAAACTTTTGTTTGCTTTCTATAAGGTAAGAACTCTACCAATTCCAATTTTTACTGCATTTTTTACAATGCATTGCAGTTTCAACAAGTTTAGAAGGTCACAAGTTCAAAACGCAATGCCATGAATGTGGTATTTTTGTTAGGATATGATTCTCATGGGTTATTCATGTCTCGGTTCATATTTATTTAGTTGTTATATATGTTGATAAATACTTTGCTACACACATTTCATTTCATCCACATTAAATCACAGTACATATCAATGCATGTATAGCTTGAGTGATATGTATGCCACAATTTGCAGCAATATCTTTTTGGCAATTCTAGGTTCATAGTTATTCAATTGTTGCATGTATTGATAAAGACTACGCAACACACATTTAATTTCATACACAATACAATAGGAAACATGAAAACATGTATAGCTTGACTGATACCCAATTGAACAATATGTATTTGTGATAATATGTTTAATTCACAAACTCATTCAAACAGAAATTGAAAAAACTTCAAAGTTCAAAGGCGTTTTAATGATATGTGTTTTTCCATATGAAAATAATTAGAACATCCTTCCAGGAAGAAAACTGGGTCAATATTAACAATCACCACTTCGAAGATCAATATTTTGTTCTTTAACTGATTCCCAGAGAGATTCCTGTAGTTCTACAACTACTCTCTTATCAATAGAGGTAATAGAGGAACTATATGAGAATGTATGTGAAAACGTTATTCGACAATCTACAAGGAGTACTTTTGGATGCAATAATTTCTAGTGGAAGAGGGATTGCTTCTACTTTGGGTAGGTCCTCAAAGCCATAAAATGAGGTACAAACCAAAGGAAGATGGAAGGTACTGAAGCCCTATATGCTATGGCTAACATAGTTCATTCAGCATGTCCAGGGTACTCCTTCTACTAAAGCTGCAATAACATTTTCCTTTACATGCATGTGAAGGTGTAGTATGCCATTTCAATAGCTCTCCCAATTATCTTTTAGCTTAGATTGGAATCATTAAAGTGACTTTGAACCTAATGTTATGCAGGTTATTCTCCATATAGAAACTGCATGGGTTATGTTGAAATTGAAAACTTTGGAAACTAGAAAGCCTCAAATAGAAGATGTAGCGATTCAACTGGCAAACAAAGAACATATGATCTAGTAGGTTAATGCTAGTCCCCATTTCAATGAACATGGTGCTTCTATTAGAGTTCCATGGTTTCTGTCAATATTACTAAAATGTTATGTTTATAATTGTAGTTTTAATAGATAAGCTACCTAAAACTACAAAACAGTTTTGTAAATGTTTTTGGTTTAAAATTTAATTTAATATCATTGGAGTTGTTATTTTCATGTTTTTTTTCATTTTATAGATAGCCTGTGGCAATTGAGCTAAGGATTTTTGTGAAGTAATCAAAACAGTAGATTTTTTACTAGATAAATCATAATACTAAATTTGAAATGGGACATCAAGTAAATAGGGTCATGTATTTTGCTGATAACAAAAAAATGTTGTACTTCTTGAACTTAGTAAATTAACTGGAAATCATATGTCATTGTTGAATAATTTGGCAACTTATGGTATTAGATCTAATAATGACTTTGGTAAAAATATAAATATTTAACTTAATACTGACTACGGAATTCTCTTGCCATAGGAGGCTTATGCACATAATAGGATTTGAAGCATTTGTAGATATTTGTATATTGAAATGTTGACAAACACTAATATCAAGGCCAATGATAATGTATAAATGTGCCAAATGGTTGGGGTGTAGGAAGGAAATTTCATGGAAAAAGATTGGGAAACATCTCTTCTTAGATACCATCCTTTGGGAAAATCCTATATATTATAAATACAATCATCCTCTACATAATCAACCTAGTATTTCTTGAGAATTTTAACATTGGTCCTCAGTTGCCATTGTGTGGAGGGGCATAAAGGATGATTCTTGTTTTCAGTTCACTTTCTCTTGTTCCAACAAGGCCAACTCGTCAATCCACTTACCCTAAGGTTTCACTTCCCTCTTCTCTTTTGATTTATGTTTATTGGATATTTGGGAAAGTAGGTTTATATAGTTTTTCTCACATACACAATTGATAAATTTTACTTTTTGGTTGCACCAGCATTTCCTACCTGTGTTTGAGTGAATTTGTTACACTTTTTCACCAAATCATACATAGCAGAATGGTGATTCCACAGGTAAAGAAATCTATTATTATTCTTTTGGACATTGGATTTGAAACTTTCTTAAATCATTCATTACTTTCCATAGTTGTTATGTCATTCACTAACCACATTACATATAGGGCTGAACTCCTTCACAGATTACATTATATATGCAGGTTTATACTTGTGCAGTCGAGCATAATTGTTTTGTGGATTTGTTGATTACCTTTCCTGTTGAAATCCGTTTCCTAGTTTAGAGCTGAGTTTTACTTCTCTTAGGTACTAAATAGTGCAGATTTAGCCATTCAAGTTTAATTTTAACCAATTCTTAAATTGAATTTGTTAGATCATATTTTCCTATTTTGCGCATGATCTTGGTTATTGTTGTTAGTTGTTGAACATTATAAATAATTTTGTTCATTTTTTTTCTACATTACAGTTCATTGTTTTTCTACTTTAGAAGTGATATTTTTTTATTGGATTTTGCAGGAGTGAGCTGAACTTATAAGTGGGTCATTGAGTATGAAGAGCCTGCTATTGAGGTTTTCAAGCTGCTAAGTATGGTTTTGAAGTTGCTAACGTGGGATCTAAGTATGGTTTAGTGCTGAGTATAGTTTTGAAGTTGTTGACGTGGGATCTAAGTATGGTTTTGTAGCCAAGTGCAAGTAGGATGGTTTAGCCATTGCAATATTTTGAAAAGTGATGTTTTTCCTGTAAAGTTATATGGAAATTAATGATTTTATGAGAAAACTCATAGTCATTGTAATACTTTTGACATTTCATATAATATAATTTATGTGGTTAAAAACTTATATATATGGTTGTAATTTATATTATGTACTAGTGTTGTAGTTATTAACTAATTAATGTGACATTGCATGATTTACATGTGTATTACATATTATTTATAAGTATTGTAATTAATTATAATGTGACATTGCATAATTCACATGTGTATTAGATGACAATAAATAATGTATGATTCTTTTTTTTAATTTAAACATAATATCATATTAAAAATTTATATTGATTAATAATGAAAACCATTAAAACTACTAAAATATAATGACCACACATAAAACGACTAAATTAGTGACCAATACATGAGATTAATGACAAAAAATGGAGAGATACATGACCAAACATTGAGATATAAATGACTAGAAAAATGACCAAAATTCACATATCAATGACCAAAAAATAGTTTTGGTGGCTAATTTACGGTCTTTTATTAGGCGACCAAATTTGGTCATATTCTAGCTTGTCATGTGGTCATTTATTTGATCATAAATGTGGTCATATATTTGGTCATTGATTCAAATATATGAACAAATTAATGACCAAATATATGACCAAATTAATGACCAACCTACAAGCTATAAATGACCAAAATAAAAATGACCAATTTTGGTCGCGTAATAAAAGACCGTAAATTAGCCACCAGCGATCGCCAAACCAAAACTAACCTACTCTCATAATGAGGCCAGCACTAAATATTTGGGTTCAAAGTGAGCCTCAATATCCTCACCTTCTCATTGCTCTGTAACAACCAAGGCTGACATCTTTTATCAAGACCCAGTAGATAGTTGAGCTTCAAGAAAGGGTCATCTCCAAGTGTGTTGGCCAAATTACCATGCAGCAACAATCAGCTTTGGAAGGTAGTAAGCATAGATGGCAGGCTGTTCCTTTATCATTGTAAAATAGGGACCCTTACTATTTCAATAACTTTAAACATGCTCTTTCAAGGGTCGAAGGATATGTGGGTTGTATAAGGAAGTGTGGAGCTAATTGGCTGGGACTAAAGTACAAGTTTCCTTTTATTTGGTGGCCAGAAAAACCATACAAGGAAGATTTCATATTGACAAAGGCAGAAGAAGAGAAGTGTTGGAGATATTGGGTTACTTACAATGGATTTCTAGAAGCACGGGGATCGCCTGAGCTCCCGTATAGCTTTTCCTCTCTCCATGAACAAAGCACAAGTCCAGATTCAGATTCAGACCAATGGAGATTGTTGCATAGTGACATGCAATCAGATAGTTGGGGCGAGATGTTGGGCCCAGAAATGACCCCTTTTTTACCACACTGATTATACTCTTTTTGCCTTATCTTTTCCCATTTTTATGCACCAAACCGATGTTTTTCCTTCATTAGAGCCCTGATTCCTCATAGGTATGATTACTTATTGCTTTATCTTATTAATACTTATGATTGTAATAAACAGGGCCTTACCTCTTGAATTATGCTAATAAGTTGAGATTTTATGAAGTTTGTTCAAGACATGAAGGATATAGGTGCATCAGGTCATGTGGTTTCCAGAAGAGATGAACATCTATTTCCAACTGTGCCCATGAACTCCATCTTTGCAGGTTGAATGTAGTCAAAGATCCTCAATCTATGCAAGCTGCAACAAGAAAGGCTCCAACAGACTCAGCCTCAGCAGTGCGCCATTATTCAAGGGTAGCTGCAAATGATGGAGTAATTCTTGATCTGGTTCTATTATTTCATTATCATCTCATGCAACATACTTCCTATATTCCTTTCCTCTATTTCACCCGCAGCTGTAACAACACATTGTAATAGGGAAGCCTGAAGACTGTAGATATTCATGGTTGCCCGATATTAGTGGGTGGAGATTATGAAAATTGATGTATAAATATTAGGAATTATTCATATTGTATAAGCTGTGACAGGGACTGTACTTTCATTCCATCATCTAATGCAAGGAGCAATATTCTTTTGATTTCTATGTTTTAACTTGTGTTATTCTCCGGCATCTCTATTCGAAGGCTCGACCTTCCTTCCTACAGAGATTGCCAAGTTAATTAGGAATTTATCTTTTCTGTCATGTGGTGTTGATGTTAAAGTAGATGTATTATTTTATAACAAATGCAATAGTAATGATTCATTGTGTTTTTCCTCAACTGATCAGTAATTGCATTTCCTATAAGCTGCATCAGAGTGGTGTGACATTCGACTATGTAGGTTAATTTTCCTTATGCACTTGTGTTATAGCTGTAACAACCAAGATCACCCCTAGTTTCTTTCAATTACCGTCTTTCTTTAGTTCTGATAATTCAGTCCATTTACAATTATAATTGCTGAGTTCAATTTCTTATTTTCTGATTCCTAGATTAAGTTGGATTGAGATAGTTATAATGGATCTTCGAATGGCCTAGTAAATTAGGATTTAACTTTATGCAAAATTAAGTCTAGGTGTTTATTTCCTGAATCTTTTATTTCTAGATCAAAGTTGTAGAAGGGTAATCATAATTCTGCATTCTTAGGAAGGAAAATTAGATTAAGTTAATCATGGGAAGAGTTGGGCTGAACATATAGGTAGGATAGTTTATTCAACTGCATCAACTACTTAGTGTTTAAGCACACACAGTGTAAATTATGTTTGCAATAAAAATACTTTCCTGGGTTGACAATTTATATTGTACATTCTGTATGTTGGCTTTACTTAACTTGCATATAGAGTGCCCAACACCTTAAAATATGAAATAGAGGACGATGCTATCAATAGCTTCATTAGTGAGCCAACATCTGTCAATAAACATTGTTGCTAGATCCTGAACAGTACTTTAGATGAAGAAAAACAAGAAAATCCCATAGAGGAGACATTAGTTAATGACAACAGCATATTTCCAGTACTCAATAATTTGAAAAGAATTCGAGTTTAGATAGATAAAAAAAAAACAATGAACATCAATACGGATGTTGCTCCTGATGAACTGGAACATTTGGTCACTCTCTTGAAACAACACAAGGGAGCATTTGCTTGGGAGTACACAGATATGAAGGGTATGCCTTATAATATATACACCCATCACATTTACATTAAAAGTGACTCCCTACCCGTGTGCCAACCACAACGAAGGATGAACGCTAAACTTAGGGACATAGTGAAAGAAAAAATTCAAAAGATTTTGGAAGCATGGTTTATATACTTGATCTTAGACAATGAGTGGGATTCTTCACTCATGATAGTTCTAAAGAAGAATGAGAAATGGAGAGTCTGCATGGATTATAGGGAGTTAAACAAAGCAACATAGAAATAACACTTTTCCTTACCTTTCATAGATCAAGTACTTAATAACTTGTATCAGAAGAATTTTTTTTCCTTTCTGGATGGGTTCAGTGGGTACAACCAAATCCATATCACTCCGAAGGACCAATATAAGACCAGTTTCACCTGTCCTTGAGGTACTTTTGCATACAGGGTACTTCCTTTTGGTTTGTGTAACACACCCCCACCTTTAAGAGAGCTGTCTTTGGCATATTTTCGTAGATGGTTAATGACAATATGGAGATTTTCATGGATTCCTTTACCCTGTATGGAAGTGAATTTGAGGAGGCACTGAAAAATTCAGAAAAGGTTTTAGTATTGTATGAGCAAACCCAGCTATCTTTGAGCACTCAAAAGTACCACATAATGATGAGTGAGGGTGTATTTTTGGGGAATTTCATCTCTGCTGATGGTATCCATGTAGATCCATCCAAAATCATGGTAATTGAAAACATACCCATTCCTAGAACAAAAAAATAGGTACGCATCTTGGTAGGGCATGCTGGTTATTATAGAAGAATCATAGAAAACTTTTTTGAACTAGCTTCTCCTTTATTTACTCTATTGATGAAGGATGTACATCTCACTTGGAATGATGCATGCCAAATAACGTTCACTGAACTTAAGTAGAGGCTGTCTATAGCTCCTATATTAATAGGGCCCAATTGGGCTCTGCCTTTTCACATTTCCTTTGATGCCTCTGACACTTCCATTGGATAAGTCCTCGGACAATAGGAAGGTACAACCCCATATGCATTTTACTATATCAGTAAAAACTTGGACCCTACTAAACTCAATTACACTATGACAGAAAATGAATTTTTAGCCATTGTCTATTCCATCAATAAATTCAGACATTACATTACTGGATACCCCACTTTTGTGCACACTGACCATTCAGCCATTAAGTACTTGATGAACAAACCTATTACAAATGCTAGAATAACTAGATGGATGTTACTGTTATAGGAATTCAACATTACAATTATTGATAGAACTGGGAAAGAAAATGTTGTTGCTGATTTCTTATCTCTATTTACTAACAGTGATGACAACTTTTCAGTTGAATATTCCTTCCTAGATGAACATTTGTTTGCAGTATCAGCTCATTCCCCTTGGTATGTAGATTTTCCTAACTATTTGGCTACAGGAAAGCTTCCGACACATTTTTCAAAGAGAGAGAAGAGAAAAATTATTCAACAAAGTGCCAAGTACTGCTCGATAGATGGTCATATTTTCTACACAGGTCATAGTCTTGAGATCAGAAGATGTGTAAGGGAGGATGAAGTTTTCAGTATCTTGAAGGCTTGTCATGATAAGCCCCGTGGGGTACATTTTGATGACAAACGAACAGGTCATAAGGTATTACGAATGGGATACTACTGGCCAATAGTTTTAAATGATGCAAAAAAGTATGTTTAAGATTGTGATAATTGCCAAATAATGGGCCAACCTAATAGATTAGACGATATGCCTCTTCAACCACAACTGGTGGTTGAACCTTTTGACAGATGGGCCTTGGATTTTGTTGGGCCCATCAACCCTCCCTCGAAGCAGAAATTTTACATCTTAGTTTGGACCGATTATATGAAAAAATGGGTGCACGTTGTAGCTTTGGTCAAGGCCAATGACCAGGCTATAATAGATTTATTATATGGAGAAATATTCACTCGTTTTGGAGTACCAAAGCAGAGAGTCACAGATGGAGGACCGCAGCTTGTGTCCTATAAACTGGAAGATTCATTATAGAAGTACCACATTCAATACAGAATAACTTCACCATATCATCCACAGGCTAATGGCCAAGTGAAAAGTACCAACAAATTGATTGAATTTCTTCTCAAATAAATAGTCAGAAGCCATCGCAGAGACTAGGCTGACAGACTTCCATAGGCACTATGGGAATACCACACCACTTGGTGCAACAATAAGGGATTCTCCCCATATGACTTGGTGTATGGTAAGAACGATGACTTTCCCATTGAATTTGAAATCAGAACCTTAAATACAACTATGGAGGAAAACTTAGATTTAACAAAAGCTCAGAGTAACAGATTGAATTAGTTAAATGAACTCGATGAAAAATGCATAGATGTTGTACATCAAACATAAGTAATTCAACAGTAGCGATCTAGGTGGCATGATCGGTTCATAAACAAGAAAGTCTTATGTGAAGGAGACTCAGCATTATTTTAGGATTCTAGCTTCAAGAGGGACTTTAAAGGTAATCTTTGAACAAGATGGTTGGGTCCATACCAAATACACAAGGTATTTGACAATGGCACAGTCTTCCTGGTCACTATTGATGAATATCGTATGCCATTATTTTCTAATTGTCATAGGCTATGACTATATCACAAGCCAATCTAAAGGGATGCATTTATATCGCATGTCACAGCTGATCTAGCATATCAGTTAACGCAAGGGAAGGAATTTATCCCTGCCCCTGTGAATCTTTAAAACAACACTATGATTTTCACATAAGGACTTGTACATAAATAAGTTGATGCTTTGTTTATTTTTGTTTTGTTTTCTTTTACATTTGATCGGTTTTCTCTTTGAAGAATCTGTGCAATAAATTTCTTAAGCAGCAATGGTCATGAGTGGGCCTAAGGACCACAAGTGCCCTTGTTTATTTTCCTATTTTGAAATAGCTCCTTGAAAAAAAATGAATGATGAACAATCTATTCATAGCTGTGACTCCACATATTTCCCTATTTCTCGTGGCTACGAATCCACCGAATTCCATAGATTTCCCTATTTTCTATAGTTGTGACCATCAAATTCTGTAGATTTCCCTATTTTTCGCGGTTGCGACTCTGCCAAATTCTGCAAATTTCCCTATTTCTCGCAGTTGCGACTACTCCAAATTCTGTAGATTTCCCTATTTTCTACAGTTATGACTATGCTAAAAATTTGCCTATTCTCCTCTTTTTCAAGGTTACGTCTCCGCTAATTTTCACCGATTTCTGTATTTCCACAGCTCTGACTCCGCTAAATTTTTCCTATCTTCCTATTTCTCGCGGCTACGACTATGCCAATTTCCAACGAGTTTGTATATTCCATAGCTGTGACTTCTCTAGATTTAGACACAAATTATATTTCCTATGACTTTGCTGGGTTTTGATGCACTTCACAGCTCCAATTATATTTTCGTCAAGAATGAAAACACATATCTTGATTCACCGGGGGTGAGATCATAGCAGCATGCACACAATTCTATTTTAAATTAATGGTTGTTGAATTGTTATGGAAAGTCACGGTTCACCTTATATCACGAAGGTACGAATTCTGACCATCTACATGATTAGGTGTAAATTGGATTTGACGATATTAGTCTTGATTTACCTTTTTGTACCTGTCATTAGACTCGTACTCATTTAACTTTCAATCAGTAATTCTGAATGGGTATTGAGCTTATCACACAACCATCGCCTTTTTCCTAATAAGTGCCAAATATTGCCAATTATTCCTTGCCCATAACTGTAATAACTTTCCTAATTTATCCAACCTTGACCTCTGTTGTTCGTTTCATGTTCCTGTGTTGTAACTTCCATTTCTGGACATGTAAGTTATCAAGTTGATATCAGAAATAAGACAAAGAAGTAAGATGGGTATACCAGCCCGACATGAACCTGTGAGTACAGAGGCTCTGTGTACTAAAGCGGAGGTGTTTTCTGTTTTTGAATCGACTGGATGGAATGAATACTTTCAACACTTAAGTGGTTTCCATACAGAAATCGCACTGTAGTTTTCCCTAAATTTGACAGATACCCACTCAGAAGTTAGAGGTCTATGCATAGAAGTCACTAAAGAGATTGTGGCTAAGGTTACTGGTCTACCTCAAGTAGGGAGGACCTAGTTTGGATGGAAAATTCACAATGCGGCCTTAGTACAGGAATTTCTTTAAGCTCATGAACAGGTTCATCAAGGAAGGAGGGGAATAACACTATAGTCATTACCTCATCCCTGGAATGAAGTGGTATTGTTATTGAAGAGATATATCACCTGCGAAGGTAGGTACTAGACTATTAACTCTTATGAATTTCCTCTATTATCTCATCTATGCAAGAGGACTCTACTCTATATGCCATTCTATTTGTTCAAATCCCTACATTATATGATGGGGTTCGTAATAACAACCCGACACCCACTGGCTTCTCTCACCCATCATGGCCTAACTAAACTGCTTATCTTAAGGGCCTTAGCATAGTAGAACCAGACCTGGGAACAACTTATTACTCAGCCTTAGATACTTCTGGAACCTGCACTTTTGGGTGGCATTCCAATAGAAGAGGAAGACAAGGAACCTGCATAGTTGGGGGGAGTGGAAGTAGAAGAGGAGGACCAGAGTCCATCCAATTTAGTTGGGGGGGAGGGGGATTAGATAGTTTCAAAGAAGAACCCAAATAATAAAGAGGAATAATTGGGAGAGGCTGCAACAACAACAAACCCTATGGAGGGAATAGATATTTTGGAAGCTCCGATAGCAAAATATGAAACTGGAGCAGCATTGCTGAGATGGTGGCAGCAATAATGACAGAAGGAGATTTAGAGATCATCACCATTAAATCCTATCCTGAATGGAGGGGAAATTTAATCAAGGGAAAAATTGAGATGGTAGAGATAAGGGGAGTTACTGAAATGGGAGATATTCCTTCTACATCAATTGCAGAGTTAGAAACCCCTGTACCATGGAGGAAAATGAGAAGATCAAAAGAAGAAGTACAAGCATCATGGCTGGTAAAGAGAAGAAGAACCAGATCCATCACAGCGACAGAAGCATCACGAGAAAGATGGGCTAACATTGAATTTCCCATTTTGACACCCAGTCAGAGGCTGCTCCATGAGAACCTGTTGTAGAAGAACCTCAAATCGAGGGAGTTTTGTTTGAAAATAATCTACTGAAAGAAGAGGTGTAGGTTCTTCGGGAGGGTGATGAATTAGATAAAGTGTTCTACCCGGAATGTGGTGAAAGTTTTGACCAATCAGGATATAAAGTTATAGTGTGAGCATTTGGGCCACAAAAAATTGCACAAGCAACTGAAAAATAAAAAGAGGCACCTGGGATGGAGCTGAATGGTGAAGATGAACCAGAGTTTGAGATGATCCTTGGTTTAGAATTTGGGAAGGTTGAGAAATTGAAATCCCAGGAAACAAGGGATGTTTAGGTAACCTAGGAGAAACCTCAATAGTTGGAAGAATTTGGAAGGGAGGATGTTGTCACACAAGAATCAACACCCTAAAAAACTCTTGTTGAGGCTGCCACTCAGATGGAAGTAGTTGAGTGAGAGGTTGAGACATTTCCTTATTACAACCCATGGGACCTTAAAGAAACTACAAAATAGTCTCAAGACACAGAACTAATCCAGGAATAATTTCAACAGGAATAGGACAATGTTACACAAGAACCAACATCCCCAAAATTTTATGTTGAAGACACAATATAGATTGAATATTGTTGGGATGGGACTCAAAAGAAGGATACTGCTACACAAGAACCAATATTCCTGAAATTGTTTGTTGATGTAGCCACACAGAAAAAGTTTGCTACAATATTGGTGATAGAAGATGTTTCTACACAAGAACCAGCATTTTCAATCACCTTTGCCGAAGCTTCCACACAAATAGAGATTGTTGCAACACTAATGGAGAAGGAGGTTGTCACACAAGAAACAATATCTCTGAAATTGATTACTGAAGTAGTCAAACAGGCTAATACTGCAGAAACATTGAGCAAGGATGAAGTTGTAACATTCCCAATTCAAGGAGAGAAGGATGAAATATCAGGAGATAAGGAAGGAATGCAAATTCCTCAGGAAATTGTTTCAGATTCTTATGATGAAAAGAATGCAAGATATTATTGTTAAAGGTGGAAGTAAAGAAGAAGAAAGATCATGTGGATCGATGTCAGGAAGGAATGGTCCCTCTTGTTGAGCACCTAAAAACTATTAAGGAATTGAGGGAAAAATGGGTAGAGGAGATAAATTTTCAAAAGTTTTGTTGGGAGGAGGTACAAAAAGAGTTGAAGGAATTGAAGAAATTCATGTCCATGTAGAAGGAGGAATATCAGCTGTGCACCCTCTTCCAGGAACTGATGAGTTTCAGAGCTCCATTCGCCTCCTATCCACTATTTTTGTATGAAGAATTAACTTTGTTTAAATTAAAATCCTTAAAGGAAGGGATACCTTATAAATTGACACCCCTTCCCCAGTTTTTGGAAACCTTTATGGAAAGCAGCTTCACTGAGCATAACCTGTTATGTGAATTTTATTTGCATGAGAGGGAATTTCCTTTGGACCTTCATTGTAACCCTTCTCCTTAATTAGGAGTTGTCCACTTGAGGGCCTTTTCCACTTTTTTCAACAATCATGTGCAGTGGGAGAGGGCCTTTCAGACAACCTCTCAGAATTAGGCTAACTCCAATATGTGGATTCAGAGTGAACCTCAATCTCCTCGACTTCTTTTACTTTTAGGAAAAGAGGCTGGCATCTCCCATGAAAACCTAGCAACTGATTGAACTACACGAAAACGTCATCTCTTCTTTTGTTGACTAGATTTCTAGACAGTTACAGCAGGCTTTGGAAGATAGTAAGCATAGATGGAATACTTCTTCTCTGGCCTTAAAGAAAATGAACCATTGTTGTTTTAAAAACTTTAAATAGGAGCTCCCTAGGGTCGAAGGAGATGTGGATTGTATGAAGAAGTGTAGAGTTCATTGGCTGGGACTTAATTTTAAATTTCCACTCATTTGGTGGCTAGCAAAGCCATACAATGACGATTTTTCATTGAATAAGGATAAGGAGAAGTAGTGCTGCAAATAATGGGTGGCCTATAAGGGATATCTGGATGGGAGTGAACCTCTTGAGCACTCCTACAATTTTTCCTCTCTCCATGAATGTGGTACAATTCCAGAATTAGATTCATATTAGTGGAAGTTGTTACATGAGGAAATGCAATAGGATAGTTGGGGGGAGATGTTGGGTCTTGAAATAACCCTATTTGACCACACCTATTATACCCTTTTTGCCTTGTCTTACTTCATTCTATGCACTAGACAGGTGTTTTCCCATCACATTGAGGCTTGAATCTTTAGATTTATGATTAATTATTGTTTTATCTTATTAATTCCTATGATTGTTATGTTCAAAAATCAGTCTCTTGAATTATGCTACCACATCGTGATTTCATAATGATAGTTCAAGCTTTGAGAAGTATGGGTGTAGTAGCCCGAGTGGTATGAAGAGAAGATTATCTCTCGGTAACAGTTGTTCCTTGCTATTCCCAGCTCCACACGCTGGACACAGACAAAGGTCACCATTCCACGCATAGATGCAACATACTTAGCTGCAATAGACTCAACTGTGACAACGCGACGCTACTTAAGGAATAGCTACAACATAAAGGGTATCTCTTAAATTGGTTTCATCTATTCACTTACGCCTCGAGAAATAGGATTCCCTATATTCTCTACCTTCATTCAATTCCACTCATAGTTGTAACAACTCATTGTAACAAGGAATCCTGAAGATCATAGATCTTCATGGCTTCACGATATTAGTAGGAGAAGGTTATGATTGTTCATGTATAAATATTGGGAAGAATTCTTAGCCAAGGGTTGGTTGATTATTGATCAGACTATGTAAGCTGTGACAATGAGCTGTACTTTGCAATTTGTCATTTAATATAAGGAGTAGGATTCTTCTTATTTCTACGTCTTAACCTGTGTTAGTTTCGATGTCTCTGTTCGAAGGATGGGCCCGCATTCCACAGAGATTTCCTAGTTAAGTAGATGTTTTGATTGTTGTGTTGTGTGCTGTGGAAATTTTAGTAGTTGCATTCTTTACAGTTAGCTGCTACAATAATGATTTATCATTGTAGTTACTTTGAGAGTAAAGTTGTGTTTCCCTTAAGGTGTAAGTGTGTGGTGTGACGGTCAACTGTGTAGGTTAGTTTCCATTATGTATGTGTGCTAATAGCTGTTATAGTCAAGATCAGCTCCATTTCCTTTCAATTACTTTTCTTTCTCAGGTTTGCTAATTTAGTCATGTTATGGTTTAGATTTTGTTTAGTTCAATGGATTTTATTTCTAATTCTTAGATTAGTTGAATTAAACTAGTGATGATGGATTTACATATTGTATGATAATTTTAGGATTCAACTTTCTGCAAAAGTAAGTCGAGTTATCTATTTCTAGATTCGTTAATTGCTAGATTGATATTGTAGGAGGTAATTGCATTTCTGAATTTCTAGGTGGGTATTTTAGAGTAGTTTAGCTATGCAAGGAGTTGACAGAGAAGATAAGTAGGATGGTTAATATTTCATTCATTTGATCAGAGACTTATTATTTATGCATAGACAGTGTGAATTATCTATTAAATAAAAAGAATTCCATGGGTTGACAACTTATATTGAGCATTCTGTATGTTAGCTATAATTAACTTGCATATAGAGTGGCCAATAATTATCATCTTTGAATCTTTGTAAGTCTACTTGCATGTTGTGTATGTTTTTCATTAGGTCGAAACTGAATTCCACCACCATTTCTTCTTCTTGTGTTGGGGAATTCATATTTCCTTGTTGGATATTGTACTCTTCTGTATTCATGATTTGGTTTGTTCCTTAATCCCGCGATTAAAAAAATTAGTAACAAATAATTTTTCTCTAGTTCACAAAATTTCAAATACAATTTTGGAATGGTTATTTGTGCAACGGATGTTCAGTAGAACCCATTAGGTCTCTTTGTGTTTGAATCTGGGCTTTGATACCACTTGTAATGTCCCTATAATTAACAAAAAAAATTCGGTAGGGATAATAATATTGCTAATATATTAAGCGACATATTTTCTTAATTTCATAATTATAATTTGCTAGAGAACTTTGCCTAAGTTCTGGTTATGTTTTCCTTTTACATGATTCATATGTGACAATGACATTTAAATTTCAGTATTCTATATTATGATGTAATTTGTAGTGTGTACATGTTATTTGGTTTACCAATTCTCTTCTATTATTTTGTTTATGTTTGATTTCATATTGTGTTATCTACTTCGTATTCTGATAAATGATGAGGCTAACTTACCTCTGTATTTAAAGGGGTTAGTGGCAGGATTTTTCCCTAACAAATCACTCATAAAGGTAAGGAAATAATATGATACCTTTCTTAGTTAGTTCTTTTGCACTAACACATGATGTGTCTATTTTTATTACAGGTTACTCACCGATAAACATATGTTATATAAAGGTGACGAAGAAAAATAAAGAACCTAGCACCTATAGCTCGCTAGTCCTAAATGCTAAGGGATTTTTCAATTTAATAATACCATGTGGAAAACACATGAGCTAAAACTATATGGAAGAGGGTTTATGCCTTAATGGAAAATGTATTAAGCTTAACAACTATGGAGTAGAGGATTTACATTTAAAGGGAAAAATGTATGAAGTTTCAGACTATAGAGAAGAGGGTTCTGATTTGAAACATAGTGGATGAAAGATGATTCTTTTAATGAGCCCACATGAATGGGAGTGTGGCTCCTCCACGATGGCCCAAGACATAACCCTCTCGCTAAGTTTTTTGCAGCCCATTTGCAATGTTTCTTGTTTGGTGGTGACGGGGTTAATCTCCTCCTTTGGAGTTGCACAAACTTTGTTGAGAGTTACAGTGTTTCCACAAAATATTCAATAGGTATGCAAATGTTTCATTATGGTTTAACGCATTCACATTTCATTTTGTTTAAGTTTTCAATGCTTAATTATAATGGATTCTATTTTGTTTTGTAGGTTTGGGGACAAGCATGAGTGCTCTGCAACATTTGGAAAAGGGTTGAGGTCGGCAGCATTTTTCTCTGAGGTAATCCCATACAATGAGGTGCTTTAGCCATTTGAAAAGTTGTTTACGGGGTTGTAGGTTTTATCTATGTGAGAAATCGTAACTGACCTCCCAATTAGGATTCAACAGGGTTTGGGGAAAAATAATGGTTATGATTATTTTTTAATTCTATAGGTGGGATTAGTGGTCCTCAACCCATTCATCCGTTTTGTATAAAGACACGACTGTGTAAAGTTTAAACTTCTGAATTGGATGAATGTAATGGAATTTTGGTTTAATTTATGCGGATCTTTTTTTCTATGAGAACTATGATTTTTAATTTAGTTTTGATGGTTTATAATCTTATCAATGCCATTGCTTCACAATAGCACTATGATAGTATCATTTTTCTATTTCTTGGTTGACTGTGGAATATGGTTGGGTGTTAAACCTTGCTGTGATTTATGGAAATGATTCATCATTTTAAATGGGTTTTACTCTCTCAATTTATTTATTTTCTTATATTTTGGGTATTTCACCTCTGTTAAATAATGACAAGGGAATATCCCTAGCTTCGTGTAGAATACCTCTTAAACCTCAATGCCATAATGTGTGAAAAAGGGGTAAAGTTTTTGTTTCGTTGTTACTACAAAATGAGTCAATCATGTTAGTGGCAGATTTTACATGGCATTTCAATGAAGCATGCCCAATCAAATTCGATAACATCAAAACTACACGCATTGTAAAAACAATCATTTGACAATTTACATCCATCGTCCTATACGAAAAACCAAACATACAAATTGCATCCAATTTACTAAGATTGATGTTGATAACATAACCAAACATGCTTATTATGCCTTCTAGTATTCACCTTATGAAGTAATCCCCCTCAAGAGCAGAATACATAGGTGTAGCAATTAACCTGTGATTTGATACATACTCCAATGTTCATTTAACCACATTTTTTCTACATTAACCTTCGACTAACAATATGGATCTCTCTTCGGCAAAGTGGTCGGTTCGAAGGACTAGTCATTGTTTATTTCTAAGTATTGAATCGTATGAGATGCACTTCCATTCATACCAAAAGCATATCTTTACAAAAACATTCAACCATCAATCTATTAGTGGTTTGGTTGGAAACTGCAAGCATTTTCTTCATCAATGCATTTAAAACAATACTATGTGCAGACCCAAAAAAATCATTATAATAACTTTTCTTGATTATATTCTACAGTAGTAAAATCCATTAACAAGGTTGCAGAACAGCATCATAGGAACACAAACAATGTGAGGTAAAGAAAACATTCAGACAAATGAAAATGAGACAGACACAAATTTATGTGGTTCACCCAATCCTTGGGCCATGTCCACAATATCAAATCATCCAAACTGAATAATGGAGCTAGAATACTTCTTTTATAGAATTAATGTTGACATATTGAGCAAGTTACTTGGATTGGTGACTTGTGAGAATAGGTCACCCATGAGTAGACATACCTTCCTTTCTTTTATTTGCTTTTCCTTTCCTTATTTTTCCTCTTTTTCTGACTTTCCTTCTTTTTTGAACTTTCCTGCTTTTCATACTTTCCTGCTTTTCCTGTTTTATCTTGCTTTATGGATTTATGCTCCTTTTCCTAAAATATTCCTCTTTTTCTCATTTTTGGCAACATTTTTGGACACTAGTGCTTACTTGACTTGGCAAGTTTATCATTTAATTGCATAATTAATAAAAATATTAATTGCAGCAATAATATTAAATGCTCCATAATTATTTATTCCGAGTGGGTAGCAACTATAGATAAAATTAAATGCACACACCTAATTAATTAATTGCCTCATCTTAACCCCTTATTAATTATTTAATTCAATCTGTCACTAGGATCCATGGGGTTCGATCTACTTCATGGTGCTGTCAAAATGGGAACATGACAGAGTTTGGTTGATTATTTGATTGCTGAATGCTTATGTGAGCATTACTTCTGAGTGTTGTGCCTCAGACTACTAGGAGATGAGCCCCAGCCTTCCATTCCCCTCTCCTTCCATCCCCTTCTCTTCCATTGCATGTTTGGAGCGCCATATTGAATATATTGAAGGATAATAAGAGTTATTTGCAGCCTCAATTTCAGGTCAAGCTCTAGTGAAGCTCATGCTTCACCTATACTCATAGCCCCTTGCTAGTCATGATCCAGGCCTCCTGCCCCTCATTTTTGGAGCATCCTTGTAATGATTAGTCCATGATGTAATTTGTATTCTGTAGGTTCATAATATTCTGAAAATTATATTCATTAGGTCAAAATATCCATACGCATAAAGAATCGTGTCTCAGTTTTCCCTAAAAGGGCCTATTTTATAAATGTATGGGGGAAAATGAACAAATATGAGTGCTATAAGGAATATCTCATTCTGGGGAACTTATTTTAGTGATTTTACATGATTAAAAAACTGATATTTACCTTTTTTATAATTCTCATGTTTTACATAAATCGATTTCACTTGATTTAACTATTTTCTTTAGACCCTAGCTAGATTACTAGATTTTAGTGACTAGTTTTGCTAACTCTGATATAAAATGAGTTCTGTAAACTCAAACTAAGAAATGTAAGTTCTTGGGGGTCACTGAAATAACCACCTTCCAATACCCATATCCATAACCATTTTTCATTGGGATCATACTACTTTTCTGGATCCTCCTCTGCACAGGGTTTCTCTTGACCAAAATTGCCAGAAATCCCCAAATTCACCCAAAACACCTCAAAATTTCCAGAACCTCAGGAAAAATTTTAAATACATTTTTTATATATTAAATTAAGGCTGTAAAAAACATCTACAAGTTTCCCCAAGCCTCTGGTTGAAACAGGCATAACTACTCTCCTTAGTTGCACGATTCGGCTGCCCAGAAGCGTGGTAGTAGGTTTCCGCGGCACGGATTCTGAAACCTAAATGGAACCAGATCTAAATGTGTTAGGAGAGAGGAAATTCAATGTCTGACATCTCTTTGTTTGCTTCCCACTGATCACTCTTGTCCTCTGCAAAATCTTCCAGAAAAAACCCTTGTTTTTAGCCAATCCAAGAAGGATTTGTGTGAACCCCTTAAAATTTTAGAATTGTTTAAGTAAAATTACAGAATTAAAGTGTTTAGGTCTGCACAATAGACTTAGGACATTATAGTGGTATCAAAGCAGACATTGAGTTTCTATTCTCCTCCAAGAAACTTGTGACTTTTTCATCTTTAGTGGTACTCATGTCACAATATTTAGAAGCTCTTTTTGAAGGAAAACCAAAAAAACTCTTAAGTCTTGAACATGTTGATGGCTTGGAGGAATATTCACCTTTGGTTCTGTCTTCTTCTTCTTTTCTCAGAGAGTTGGAACAAATTGGTTCCTCTTTGGATAGCTTGCTGCTCTTGAAATAATTATCATAATCATGCTTGGGCTGGAATCCATACTTGAAATAAATATAATCTCCAAAAGAAAGGTTTGCACAAATATTCCTACGCAACACTAGATAGTCCTCATAGCAGTGAGACATGTTCTCACATCCTTCAATAATCTCTGTCCATATTTTCTTAACCCTTGGAGAATCAGATCTGATCTCTTCCCCATCTGATGTCCAATAGTTTTCATCATATTCATGTTTTAGTATGCCTCCATCAACATAGAAGATTTCTTCTTCTTCATATCTTTTGCAGTATTCTTCATACTGCTCATCATAGTCATCCTCATAGTATGACATGGATACAAATTTATTCCGTGAGAGATTTATTTCCACAGGATGATCCAAGGAAAGAGCTCTGATACCACTGTAATATCCTAATCCTGGTGTACAGACCTGAACACTTTAATTCTGTAATTTTTTCTTAAATATTTCTGAAATTTAAGGGGTCCACACAAAGCCTTCTCGGATTGGCAAAAACAAGGTTTTCTTCTGGAAGATTTTGCAGAGGACAAGAGTGATCAATGGGAAGAAAACAAAGATATGTCAGACATTGAATTTCCTCTCCCCTAACACATTTATATCTGGTACCATTTAGGTTTCATAATCCGCGCCGCGGAAACCTACTACCATGCTTCTCGGCAGCCAAACCGTGCAACTAATAAGAGTAGTTCTGTCTGTTTCAACTAGAGGCTTCGAGAAAATTGTAGAGGTTTTTTACAGCCTTAATTTAATATATAAAATTTATTTATATAGTTTAATGAGGTTCTGGAAGGTTAGAGGTGTTTTGGGTGAATTTGGGGATTTCTGGCAATTTTTGTCAAGAGAAAACCTGCGCAGAGGAGGATGAAAAAGGGTTGTACAACCCAAAAAAAATGTTTTTGGAGATTTATATGGACATTTGGGTCTTTTACTGACCTACAGAAACTAACATAGCTCAATTTGGGTTTATAGAGCCTATTTTGCATCAATTTCAGTAAAACTGGTAATCTAGCTAGGGTCTTAAAAGAACTATTAAATCATCTTAAATAAAATTTTGTGAAACCTGAAATTTATAATAGAGATAAATATGATCTCTAATAACATGAATACTTATTTTAATCCCTTCCCCATCATGAAATATTCATTACAACACTCATATTCACTCAATTCCCCCATACAATGATAAAATATGATCTTTTATGAAACTGGGATAATATTCTTGAGGGTTTGAGATATTTAGACATAATAAATGTAATTTTTAGAATATACTGACACTATATAATATATATAACATTATTTACTGACCATTACAAAGAGGATTCCAAAATTAAGGGGTAGGAGGCCCGAATCTTGACCAGCAAGGGGCTATGAGCATAAGTGAAGCATGGGCTTCACTGGAACTCGACCTGAAATTGATGGAGGTTGTAATATACTTCTGGAATAAGCTTCAATGGCTGACATTAGAGCTCCATAGACCTGCAATATATAGAAAGGGAGATGGAAGAGAAGGGAGGAGGGATTTGGGGATCATCACTCAATGGTCTGAGGCACAACACTCAGAGAGTATGCTCACATAGCATAAACACAATGGTAACAACAGTATCTCTATTTATCTCTATTATGAACATTATACCTCAAGTTGCAACCATGAGGGTTGTGCCAGTAGTTGAATATGATGACTTTGATCAATTTGTTGAAGAAGAAGAGGTGATCTATGTTAATGATGGGTTGCAAATGTCAAGAGAGAAGTATGGTTACTTTGATGACCATATGGAGTATGAAGAAATAAATTTGGAACTACCCATATGGAGAAAAAATATCTCATATTTGAATTCATCCTTTGAATTTCCCAATGAAGTGGAAGACAAGCCCCCACTAGTTAGGTGTGAACTAGGAAATCTGAAGGAGAAAAATCCGGTGCAAAGGAATACACACAGTTGGATGGATTCTTGTACCCTATGACAAGTGGTAGAGAGTTGAACCATTGGAAGTGTTCACATGGAACTTTTGGTTGGAGTGTCAGTACCCTCTCAGATTGGATGATGGGACACTTATTTATTTTTCCTACTTGCATTTGTGGAGATAATTGTGATGCATCATCTTATTGTGAGAATTTTGGGCATCCTTGTTTCTTGAATGATTCCTATACTCATTGGCGTTGGATAGGGGACTCACACCTATCATTAGAGGAATTTTGGGGTCTAAAATGGGCCTCCTAAGGAAAATAATAAAATAATAGTTAAAATAATAAAATAATAGTTAAAATAATAAAATAATATTGATTAATTTTGGAGGAAGAAAGAAAAAACTACTTTTTGTGTTCGTATTTTTGACATATCTCCCTGTGTTTTTACTCAAATTTTGATCGAGAGAGCATACTTTTGATGGACCCTACTACCCCAAAAATAATAAATACCTGAAAAAACGTGATGATGACATCATCATCACATTTTTTCTGGTATTTCTTGTTTTTGGTGTAGCGAGGTCCGTCAAAAATATGCAGTGTGGGTAGTTGTTGGATGCAGAATCAAATTCCGCATCCAACGAGCTCTCCCGATCGAAATTTGAGTAAAAACACAATGAGATATGTCGAAAATACGAACAAAAAAAGTAGTTTTTTTTAATGACAAATATGTCAATTCAACCATTATGGTTGACTTATTTTATTGAAATTCTATTGGTTCTTGAATTCCAACTCACAAAAAATTATTTTGGCACGTTTTCTTATAAGGCCCATTTTAGACCCCAAATTTCCTCTAATGGTATTTGCAGCAACTAAATTGTGAGATTCAATGTTGATGTGTATCAAGCACATAAAAAACTTTATGTTGGGTGGGGAATTCTGACAAATTTTCAACTTTACATTGAGAATTTCCAGTTTTCAATGCAGTGGTATGATTTCCACAGCATGAATGTCATTCCCTGTGATGATAAATTTGTATGTGGATTGTACTATTTGGATACTTACAGTTGAGGAAATGGGATCCAGGAATAAATTTTCCTGATAAGTTGTGTTGAAATGCATTATCACTGAAGGGGGTGCAATGCAAGCAATGGGAATCTGGCATTGCTTGTTTTGGAGAAACTTTACATGATGGATTAATGTAGAAAGTCAACCTTTTTGCAAAATGGATTCATGCTCCATTTCTCCTACATGATGAACAAATTTGCAGCACTTTGCAGTGCTTCTGCTTGAGGACAAGTAGATTTGGGAGGGGAGGACTGTCATGTCCCCTCAAATTGACCTTTAAAAAGTGTTGACCATGCTAAGTTCCTAGGGGCTCAAAATTGATATTAATTATTCCTCATAGGATACATTTTGTAATAATTAATTAAGGTATGTATCTAAGTTTTATTTTCTATTTTAATTATTATTGCTCATTAATGAGGTGTAAATAAGCTACCTAGTCAGGTGGGGAGCATTGGGAAAGTCTACTAGCCAAGGAAGGAAAGAGGAAACACTATGACAAAAGCTGTCATAGGAAACAAAGAGGAAAATACCTAAAAGTAGGAAAAAAAAGTAGTCAAGGATAAAGTAGGCAAGTTTTTCAAAGGAGGGCGCAGTTGCCTCTTATGGAGCTCAGAAAATAAATAAGAGAAAAGCAAGAAAGTTTTCAAAGGAAAGAATAGTTTCTTTATAACTATGGAAAAGCAAAAAAAGGTGTCATAACTCAAAAGAAGCAACTTTTGACTAAGAGAGGGCATAGTTTATTATTATGAAGCAGGATTTGAACTTGAAAACAATTCCACGTGGTCCTACTTGCTAAATTCCCCAAAGCAAGTGCCTATGTGGCTAGGGTTAGGGTTTGTTGAGGGTTGACTTGCTCTCACAGGTCACCTTGGATCCTCACTTGCTAATAAGGTCACTCAACACTCTATTAAAGGTGAATTCAACCCCATTTACTAAGTTTGGTTGATGATTTTATTGCTGAATGCTTATGTGAGCATTATTTCTGAGTGTTGTGCCTCACACTACTTGGAGATGAGCCCCAGCCTTCCATTCCCCTCTCCTTCCATCCCCTCTCATTACATTGTAGATGTGGAGCACTATATTAAAATAATTGAATGATTTATAGAGTTATTTTCAGCCTCCATCAATTTCAGGTCCATATCCAATGAATCCCTTGCTTCACTTATGCTCATAGCCCTTGCTAGTCATGATCCGGGCCTTCTGCCCCTTGTTTTTGGAGCATCCTTGTAATGTTCAGTAAATGATGTAATTTATGTTCTGTAGGGTCATAATATTCTGAAAATTACATGTATCAGGTGAAAACATCTCTTCCCATAAAGAGTCTTGTCTTCATTTTTTCCTAAAAGGCCTATTTTAGCAATGTATGGGGGAAATTGAATAAAAATGAGTGCTATAAGGAATATGTCAGGTTGGAGAAGTAATTGAAGGGAGTTTAAATATTAAATGAACTGATATTTAACCCTATTATAGTGCTCATGTTTTACAGAAATGCATTTGAGATGATTTAACTATGTTTTTTAGACCCTAGCTAGATTACTAGCTTTTAATAACTAGTTTTGGTAAAATTGATGTAAAACCATTTCTGTTAACTCAATCTAATATCTGTCAATTCCTATGGGTCACTAATAGGATTGAATTCACATATAAAACTCTGGAACCATTTTTATTTGATTTTGTACCACTTTTTTGGATCCGCCTATGTGCAGCATTTTCCTTGGCCAAAACTACCGTAAAACCCCAAATTCATCCAAAACTTCTCAGAACCTTCCAGAATATATGAAAACCATATAAAACATTTATTTATGCTATATTAATTATGGAACAACCCTTTTAAAGTTTCTTAAATCCCCTAATTAAAACAGACCGAACTACCCTCCTTAGTTTCACGGTTTGGCTGCCCAGAAGCGTGGTAGTAGGTTTCGCGGAGCTGATTCTGAAACCTAAATGGAACCAGATATAAATGTGATAGGGGAGAGGGATTTACATGTATGATTATCTTTGTTTGCTTCCCATTGATCACTCTTGTACTCTACAAAATATCCCAAAAGAAACCATTGTTTTGCCCAATCCAAGAAGGCTCTATGTGAACCAATTAAATTTCAGAATTACTTAAGTAAAATTAAAGAATTAAAGTGTTTAGGTATACACAACAGACTTAGGGCATTACAGATTGTATCATAGCCATATCTGACATTATGGTATCCTTAGAGGAAATTCAATGTCTGACATCTCTTTGTTTGCTTCCCACTGATCACTCTTGTCCTCTGCAAAATCTCCCAGAAGAAACCCTTGTTTTTTTCCAATCCAAGAAGGCTCTGTGTGAACCACTTAAAATTTCAGAATTGTTTAAGTAAAATTACAGAATTAAATAAAGTGTTCAGGTCTGCACACCAGACTTATGACATTACAGATGGTATCATAGCTCTTGGATCATTCTGTGGAAAGAAATATCTCACTGAATAAATTTGCAGCCATGTCATACTATGAGGATGACTATGATGAGTAGTATGAAGAATACTGCAGAAGATATGAAGAAGAAGAAATCCTCTATGTTGATGGAGGCATACTAAAACATGAATCTGATAAAAACTATGTGACATCAGATGGGGAAGAGATCAAGTCTGATTTTCCAATGGTTAAGAAAAACTTCACAGAGATTATTGAAGCATGTGAGAACATGTCTCACTGCTATGAGGACTATCTAGCGTTGGGTAGGAATATTTGTGCAAACCTTTCTTTTGGAGATTATATTTATTTCAAGTATGGATTTCGTCCCAAGCATGATTATGATAATTATTTCAAGAGTAGCAAGCTATCCAAAGAGGAACCAATTTGTTCCAACACTCTGAGAAAAGAAGAAGAAGACAAAACCAAAGGTGAATATTCCTCCAAGCCATCAACATGTTCAAGACTTAAGAGTTTGTTTGGTTTTCCTTCAAGAAGAGATTCTAAATATTGTGACCTGAGTACCACTAAAGATGAGAAACTCACAATTTTCTTGGAGGAGAATAAAAATGAAGTGGACACAGATATCCAAGAGGTGAAGTGCAAATCACCACAAGGTGGTTGCATAAGAGAAGAAGTTGAAGAGGAATGCACTTCAAGTTTCTTGGTGGGTGATCTCTGGATCACTGCTCAAGGTTTTGGCTCATGTATGGGTGGTGAGACATCTTTTGTATCAGCTCCAAAAGAGGTATACATATCAGATTTACAGTCACCTCCTGATCCACATAATGAAGATGAAAACAAGGCCACACCGCTTGGGTGTGAAGCAAAGATTTTGGTAGAAGAGCAGGCCACCATAGTATCTGTACAAGAAGATGGTAATGCTAAGAATATGGATAATAAAAGTTCTGATTTTTGCAGTGTCCTTGTACACCTGCAACCATATGATCCATGTAAATATAAAAATTCTTCACTTGCATCTAAGGACTACAAAAGGAAGGCCACTTGTGAGGGAGATAAATTCACTCCCAGTTTCTCTATTGGTGATCACACAATCGGTGAAAAGAAGGGTGATATTGCCAATGTAATAATATGGTGAAGGAATATTTTGGATCAGATCCAAAAGAACAAGAAATATCAGATCTGAATTCATCATTTGAATTGCGTAATGAAGTGGAAGGCAAGCCCCCACCAGCTAGATATGAACTAGGAAATTTGAAGGAGAAAAATATGATGCAAAGGGAGGGACACAGTTCAGAATGTTGGAATCTCTTGAAACATGATGAAGTTGAAATTACAAGGGATGAGATGCTTTATTATTTTCATATAGATCACATGTCATTCCAGCATTCAGAGATACCCTCCACTTCACATCATGGAAGTGAGTGTGCAGAAAATTCAAAGGCTGGCTTGTATGTTGAGGATGAGTTTTATGTGGTGGATTCATGCCACAAGAAAAATGGGCATATATGTCACATATTAGAAGAATAAAAAATGATGGAGGATATTGTTGGTGAGTCACATCATTTGAGTGGATCACTAAAGGAGGATAGAAAGAATCTTCGGGAAGCCATGAAAAAATTTGTTGACATCAATGCCTTGGTGGCAAGATGTTGTTGGCAAGCTTCTGGTGGAGATATGGAAGGAGAAGCATTTCTGGAGGAGTGCATAGCACTGAAAGAAGGAATGGCCAAGATGAAGGAGAGATATATGAACTTATTATCTGATAGAGAATATCTCCTCATAGTGGCTGAAATGTACCATAGTGCACTCAAGAAGGAAGAAGAAAAATCAGAAAATATCACTAATAAGTTGGAGATCACCAATAACTTATTGAAGACCACACAAAGATCCCTTCAAGATTCAAAGTTACAGATATTTCAACTTCAGAAGGAGTTGAAGGAGACACACCTTTCATGCTGCATGGAAGGAAATGTTTTGGGTATAATGGAGGAACCTCATGTGGAGGATGGCCATGAGGCACGAGTAGATTTGTAGGTTCTTGTGAAAATCTATGAGGAAGAAAATCTGGGCCAAGCACTCATTGAGAATGAGAGGAAGCATGAAGTGATCTTATCCTTAATCAATATGGCTGATCAAATTCCATATGTATCAGAAAATAAAAGTCTATATTCATCCATTGATTGGGTGGATAGAAACATATTTGGACTGAAGACCTTGGGAGGTAAAGATTTTTACATCTGCAATAAATTTTTTGTTGTGACTGACATTGTCTTGACATGTGAACAGCAACAAAGATTTAATTTGCAGCCATTGGATACCTTCCATACACATGCACATGAGGTGAATTCTATTTTTTTTGTGCTTGAGGACTGTGTAGACAATTTTGATGAGAACCAAGCACTTGGCCTTTTCCAGAAAAAACTGGAATTGTTTCCTGGAAAGAGTCTCTTCCCAATGGGAGGGTGAGATGAGGATGAATATTGGGAAGCCATAATTTGGGTGGATGAGTATTGTAGGGTTCTGATCCAAATTTATACCCACACTTTTATTTTACCCTCATCAAGTGAGAATGAAAATTGGGAGAAGGAATTTTCCTTGTTGGTGCAACAGGAAGAGCTGGAGGCTTTCCTAGGTGTTCATGATGACTTGTGGAATGCACCATCACCCTCCTGTAAGACACATAGGCACATATGGATGTCACTTGATGTCATTCAACCACATGTGGATTAGGTGGAAGATTACATGTCACACATGGATTCTTCTTACAGAAAAATTTCTGCACATGATTAGTGGAAGACAAATAAGCAAGAAAACTGCCAAGAGAAGTTGTTGAGGAAAATATCTTGCACACAGTTGGATAGATGCTTGCATTATTTGACCAGTGGCAGAGAGTTGAGACATTGAAAGTGTTCACATGGACCTTTTAGTGGGATTGTCAGTCCCTTATCAGGTGGAATGAGGGGACACTTATTTGTTTTTCCTGCTTGCATTTTTGGAGATGATTGTGATGCATCATCTTATTGTGAGCAGTTTGGGCATCCTTGTTGGTTGGATGATTCCTATACTCATTGGGGTTGGACATGGGACTCACACTATGTATTTGCAGCAACATAATTGTGAGATTCAATGCTGATGTGCATCAAGCACATAAGGAACTTTATGTTGGGTGGGGAAATATGACAGCTTTCCAACTTTGCATTCAGAATTTTTAGTTTTTGGTGCAGTGGTATGATTTCCAAAGCATGAATGTCATTTCATGTGATGATAAATTTGTCTGGAGGATTCTAATGTTTGGATACTTACAGTTGAGGAAATGGGATCCAGGCATAAATTCGCTTGATAAGTTGTGTGGGAAGGCATTCTCACTAAAGGGGGTGCAATGCAAGAAATGGGACCCTAGAATTGCTTGTTTTGTAGAAACTTTATAGGATGCCTTCATGGAGAAAGTAAACCTTTTTGAAAAATGGATTCATGCTCCAGTTCTCATACATGATGAACAAATTTTTAGCACTCTGGAGTGCTTTTGCTTGAGGACAAGCATATTTTGGAGGGGAGGACTGTTGTGTCCCCATATTCTGGGACATTAAAACTGTTGACCATAATGAAATTCCTAGGGTCTGAAATTGACATTAATTATTATTCCTAGGAAAAATATTGCTAATAATTGTTTTAAGGCATGCATTTAATTTTATTTCAGCAATTTTATTTATTATGCACAATAATGATGTGGAATTAAGGCTGCCATGTCAGGAGGGCACATTGGGGAAAGCTAGTTAACTTGCCTTGGTAAAAATAATAAATTCCATGACAAAAGAAAGTAGGAGAATAAAGGGAAGTTTCCTAAAAGTATAAAAAGTAGTCAGAGGTAAAAGAAGGAAAGTTTTTGAAGGAAAGAAAAAGTTTCCTTCTGACCGAGGAAAAGCATAAAGCTGTCATAACTCAAAATAGGCAGCTTTTGACTAAGGGAGGGCGCAGTTTCTAATTATGAAGGATGATTTGGACTTGGAAACAATTCCATATGGTACTACTTTCCTAATTTCCCAAAGGGGGTGCTTTTGTGGCTAGGGTTAGGTTACCATGGGGTTGACTTACTCTCACAGGTCACCATTGGCCTCAACTTACTAGCAGGTCATCCATAATTTTAAAAAAGATGAATTTGAACCCATTGATTCAGTTTGGTTGATTATTTGATTGCTGAAATCTTATGTGAGCATTAATTCTGAGTGTTGTGCCTCAAACTACTGGGAGATGAGCCCCAGCCTTCCATTCCCCTCTCCTTCCATCCCCTTCTCTTCCATTGCAGGTGTGCAGCGCTATATTGAAGACATTGAAGTATAATCAGAGTTATTTTAAGCCTCCGTCAATTTTAGGTTGAGCTCTAGTGAATATCATGCTTCACCTATGCTCACAGCCCCTTGCTGGTCATGATCTGGGCCTTGTGCCCCTCATTTTTGGAGCATCCTTGTAATAGTCAGTCCATGATGTAATTTATGTTCTATAGGTTCATAATATTCTGAAAATTATAGTTATGAGGTATAAATATCCCTATGCATAAATAATCTTGTCTCAGTTTTCCCTAAAAGGGCCTACTTTATCTATGTATGGGGGAAAATGAACAAATATGAGTGCTATAAGGAATATGTCATGATAGGGAACTGATTTAAGTGATTTTACATGTTTATAAAACTAATATTTACCTTTTTTATAATTCTCATTTTTTACAGAAATCGATTTCACTTGATTTAGCTATTTTCTTTATACCCTAGCTAGATTACTATCTTTTAGTGACTAGTTTTGCGAAATCTGATATAAAATGAGTTCTATAAACTCAAACTAAGCCCCGTCAGTTCTTGGGAGTCACTAAAATACTCACCTTCCAATACACATCTCCAAAACCATTTTTCATTGGGATCATACTACTTTTTTGGATCATCCTCTGCGCAGGGTTTCTCTTGACCAAAATTGCCAGAAATCCCCAAATTCACCCGAAACACCTCAAACTTTACAGAACCTCAAAAAAATGTTTAAATACATTTTTATATATTAAATTAATGCAGTAACAAACCTCTGCAACTTTCCCTAAGCCTCTGGTTCAAAACAGGTAGAACTACTCTCCTTAGTTGCATGGTTTGGCTGCCCAGAAGCGTGGTAGTAGGTTTCCGCAGCATGGATTCTGAAACCTAAATTGAAATAGATATAAATGTGTTAAGGGAGAGGAAATTCAATGTCTGAGATCTATTTTTTTTCTTCCAATTGATCACTCTTGTCCTCTGCAAAATCTCCCAGAAGCAACCCTTGTTTTTTGCCAATCTAAGAACGCTCCATGTGAACCCCTTAAAATTTCAGAATTGTTTAAGTAAAATTAAAGAATTAAAGTGTTCATGTCTGCACACTAGACTTAGGACATTACATCTGTCATGTCCCATATTTTGGGACATTAAAAGTTTTGACCATGATGAAATTCCTAGGGGCTCAAATTGACATTAATTATTATTCCTAGGAAAAATATTACTAATGATTGTTCTAAGGCATGCATTTAATTTTATTTCAGAAATTTTATTTATTATGCAGAATAATGATGTGGAATTAAGGCTTCCATGTCAGGAGGGTGCATTGGGGAAAGCTAGTAAACTTGCCTTGGATGGAAAAATGGAAACAATGCAAAAAAAGGAAAAGGAAACATGTCATAGTAAAGATAGAAACTATCCAAATTAGTTTCTAATTTGGTGCAAGGATGAAAAGTAAGGAAGGATTACCTTATGCACAAACTTGCTAATTACTCAAGGAAGGAGCAGTTTCTATTTTGGATTGAAGGATACAAACATGGAAACATTTACTAAGCTTCATACTTGCTATTTTTCTCAAGAAGGTCGAATTTCCACTTTGGGTTTAGTTATACAAAGAAGGAAACACCATTTGCAAACCAAAATTGTTAATCCCATCAAGGAGGGCCACTCATGTCTTAGGAACAAAATTGGCAAGTGGGTTACTTGTTCAATGGGTGAAGGACTTGCTCAACAAGTCACCCAAGGTCTACTTAAGGGAATTTCCAACTCCATTATTTAGTTTGGTTAATGTATTTTTGTAATTGATTGAAGCTTAAGCTTCATTTCTGAGTGGTGATCCTCAGTCTCTTGGGTGATGTGCCCCATGTCCTCTGTTCTCCTTCTCCCCTCTTCTTCCCTTCTCATTGCAGGTTATATTGGAGAAATGGATAAAATATCATCCATTAATGGAGTGATATTGTAGGTTATAAAGCCACTTCCATTTTATTGCAGCACATTAGAGTGATTGGGACACTCCATTTGAATATCAGAGCTATCTTCAAGATTTCCTCCTTTTATGAGAGATTGATGATATGAAGTGATGAAGAGAGATAGATGGATCTCTTCCATTAATTGAGGTTATCATCAGTCCCTAATATTAGTCTCCTAACAGTTCCAAAGTTTATGTAATGTTCTAATAGTTTTCCATTACAATGTCTACCTCCAATTCTAGTTTTCTATCCTTGTAATGAAGACTAAATTAATGAGTAAAGATATGAAACTCCCATGAGATTGAATTCAGTCATTAATTCTCTCAAATAATGTATTATTACCTTTCTGCATGTATTACATATTTTTGAATATATCTGATTTACTCTGGAGAAGCATTTCCACACCCTAGCTAGAAATGCATTGAAAAATGACTAGTTTTAGATTTCAAATGAGTTGAAGGACTTAAACCTTTCTGATTTTATTTATTTTTACTTCTGAGCATTCATTAACTTCACATTGAACACCTTCCATGTCTAAATATGATTTTTATTAACCTTCTCCATATGTTTGGAAGACCCGGAACCCGATCCTAGAGTGCAGTCCAAGGGACTAGTTTCCTAAAATTCCCAAATCTGTTATTTACCTGCATAACACTTTCTATACTGTACTATAAATTTATATTATAGCCATAATCAATTTACCCAAGCCATTGGTTGAAAAAAATTGAACTACTTTTCCTAGTTTCACGATTTGGCTGCCCAGAAGCGTTGAAGTAGGTTTCTGCATAGTGGATTCTGAAACCTAAATGGAACCAGATGTAAATGTGTTAGGGAAGATTAAATTATATGTCTGAAAAATATTTGGTTTCTTCCTGTTTCTCACTCCTCTTGCTTCCAAAATTTCCTAGAAAAAACCCCTGATTTTACTGGTCCGAAGAGGATCTGAGTGGTTTGATTCAAAGTTCAGAAATTGTAATTTAAATTAGAGAATTAGATAGTGTTCAAGTCTACACAACATACTTGGGACATCATAGTGGTATCAGACCAATTTCCTCCACTCCTATGGAAAGAAGGCTCTCAGTTGACTAATTTTGGAAATCAACAATTAAAGTTGCAACCATGAGGGTTGTGCTAGTAGTTGAAGATGATGACTTTGTTCAGTTTGTTGAAGAAGAAGAGGTGATCTATGTTAATTATGGGTTCAAAATGTCAAGAGAAAAGGATGGTTACTTTTATGGCCATATGGAGTATGAAGAAATAAATTTGGAACTACCCATGGCTAATCCTAAGAAGGATTTAGCAAAGATGATAGATGCAACTGAGAACTTGCCCCACCACTACAAAGAGTATCTTTCCTTGGGGGAAGTGATTTGTAAATCCATTCCTTTCAAAGATTATTTTTATTGTAGATTTGGATTTGAGCCTAAGAATGTAGATGATTACTCTTTCAATAGAAACAAATCATCCATAGAGGAACAAAGTTGTTTCACCTCTCTGAGCAATGAGGAGGAAGAAGAAAGAAAAAGTGAAGAGTCATCAAATCCATTAGCATGTTCAAGTATTCTGAGATTATTTGGATTTTCTTGAAGATAATTATCTGCAAATAATGATCATAGTACCATTCAAGAAGGAGAAACCTCAAGTTGTTTGAAAGAATATGCTCCAGAAGATCTTGCTTGTTTCCAATTACTCCAAGAAGAGAATGAAGAGGAATGCACTTCAAGTTTCTTGGTGGGTGATCTCCAGATCACTGCTCAAGGTTTTGGCTCATGTATGGGTGGTGAGACATCTTTTGGATCAGATACAAAAGATGTATACATATCATATTTACAGTCACCTCCTGAGCCATAGAATGCAGAAGAAAACAAGGCCACACTGCTCAGGTGTGAACCAGATTATTTGGTGGAGGAGCAGGCCACCAAAGTATATGTACAAAAAGAGGATAAGGTGAATAAAATGAATGATAAAAGTTCTGATTTTTGCAACAGCCATGTGCACTTGCAACCATATGATCCATGGGAGGATGGAAAGACTTCACATCATGGAAGTGAGTGTGCAGAAAATTCAAAGGCTGACCTGTATGTTGAGGATGAGTTTTATGTGGTGGATTCATGCTACAAGAAAAATGGTCATATATGTCAGCTATTAGAAGAAGAAATATTGGTGGAGGATATTCTTGGTGAGACACATCATTTGAGTGGATCACTAAAGGAGGACAGAAAGAAACTTAGGGAAGCCATGCAAAACATTGTTGACATCAATGCCTTAGTGGCAAGATGTTGTTGGAAAGCTTCTAGTGGAGACATGGAAGGAGAATCCTTTCTAGAGGAGTGCATATCACTAAAAGAAGGCATGGCCAAAATGAAGGAGATCTATATGAACTTAATATCTGATAGATAACATCTCCTCATGGTGGCTGAAATGTACCACTGTGTATTCGAGAGGGAAGCACAAGAGTCTGAAAGACTCCATAGTAAATGGGAGGCTACATATGATTCCTTGAAAAGAACCGAAGAATCTCTTCAAGAGTCAAGGTTGCAGATTGATCAAATTCAAAGGGATTTGAATGTACCACACCCCCCATATTGCATGGAAAATAATCATGTGCACATGGTAGTAACTACTTTGGATGTGTTGAAGGAGCCTCGTGTGGAGGACAACCATGAGGAAGGAGCAGATTTGCAGATGCTTGTGAAAAGATATGAGGAAGAAAATCTTGGCCAAGCACTCATTGAGATTGAGAGGAAGGATGAAGCATTCTTTGTTGGAGACATTTACCATCATACTCACTCTTTCGGTCAAATTGGCCTAGTTAAACCACTATCCTAAGTTTAATTGACATCAGTGGAGCATTAATTACCATCATCCCAGTCACTCCCACGCCTATCTACAGTCAAGGAGGCTAACTTATCCTTCTCCTACAGTAAAGGAGGCTAACTGGAGCACTCCAGGGGTGATGTGTGTGACATTAATGCACCTAACTACTAACTGGTGGTTACAATCAGTTCAACCAATCAGTTACAGTCAGTTAAGGCGCCTCCATTCATTAAATAAATTATTTAATGATTATTTAATGATTATTTAATGATTATTTATTATTATTTTAATGAACTGGAGTGAACAAGGCACCTTCACCAACTTCTAATGGTCAGTTCAGCTTCAGTTAACCTCATCAGGGTTTATTGGAGTCATGCAGTACTAGCACTTTATGATTGGATTGCTATGACATGTGTTTGATCTCCTTCAGTTGAGATTCAATCATTTATTGCACTCCAACTTCAGTTAGGGTCTGGTGAGTCAATTAGGGTTTTGGTCAAGTGGTTAACTGAGTGAGATTGCATGGAAAAGAGTCAGTTAAGCTAGACTCACTCACTGAATTTGAATTGTCCCTTAGGTATTCGAATTCTTCATGGAGTTAATCTATTGCTATGCATGGAAATTGTAATCCTTTATTGTTTATAAAATATACAGAGAGGATACCTATTTTGTAGTCCAGTTATTTCCAATTCATGAGTATTTGTTAATAATTCTTTGATGATTTTGATTCATAGTTCCTAGATCATGTGCAAGAATTAATATGGTATCAGAGCATGCGGTGGAAGAAAGATCAATCTCTCAAGAACAAGATTTTTGACAGATTTCTCCATGAGAAGTGAGCAATAGCTCAAAATTCTAGCCTGCACCAGAAGCCAAGGCTTACCACTCAATATCCCAAGTAAAGAACTTGTTGATCAAGCTTGCTTGATTGACTATGTTAGGTGTGATGAAAGCCTAGAATGTGCAGGTTGTCCGACCTTACGGTGCCCTTTTTGTTTTGATTTGCTGGTCTGTTGGCCTGATTTTATGAATCAGAGTCAATAAGGAGATTTTGTCCACACAATCAGCTTAGAGCAGCGTCCGGTGTGTTTGGTTTAACAAAACCTCGCAGGTTGTGGTCCTGCTACCAGCAAGTTTATCTCTTAAGGAGAACTTAAAACCAGCAAAATCTAACCTAATCTAATCCTATTCTACCTAAATACCTAAAAATGTCCTAAGTTTGCTTTCTTAA